>VXBW01008341.1:11390-168694 GCA_013400375.1 Thinocorus orbignyianus
TTTTTTGGAGGGGAAAGATAATTTCAGAAACTTAAATTGTTATAACACTTCATTAATCATACATTGCCCTCAAGTTCCGAGACACCTTATAGGGTGAGTAAGGTTTATACGCTGTCATAAAGAATTGCAACATTACATTTCTAGATAGATTATGGACTACAAGAAGACAAACCGGGGGAGAAAATAGGGTTATGATAACAATTATGCAGTCTTAATTAACTCATGTAAGCAGTTAATGCGCCTGTCCTTTAGTCTCATTCTGTTTGATACCGAGCAAAACTAATCTTACAGATAGATGGTCCCATGGAACAAATTCCTAATTTTTCTTGGTATCCAGCAAGCAAAGCTGAGAGAAAAGGCTCAGCAGTGAGAATAGTTGCTGTTGTGCCTGAATAATGTCTAGCATTATTAGAGAAAATATGAGTTTTATCCTATCTGCAGTGAGTTTTTAGGACTTTCTTAGGCACTCAAGAAATCTTCAGTACTAGTTTTGAGCTAAAACTAATGCCATATGACAGATTAAAGCTGAAGATTTTAGTTCTTAGGAGAGCTGGTTGAAAATTACAAGTTTCTGCTAAACAGGTTTTTTACGACAGGCTTGAGAAAATTGTTGTTCTTAGTAGTAAAATGGAGCACTTGGTTAAAGCAAAAGACAGACCATTTCTCCTTGTGATATTAGTACATCATCCAGAAATTCAAAATTTGGTTATTCCTGATTCAGTCCAGGAGCTTTTGTTTTCTCTCTGCTCTCATTAGGGAGCTATTGACTTTATCATAGAACTGAACTCCTACCATCTACTTTGGCTCCACTTTGCATAAATAAACAAATATCCATTGGGTTGAGAGTTTACTGAAAAGTAATTAATTAATTAATTAAAACCAAAACATTAATTAATTAAAACCATAACATGAGTGACTACAGATCCTCCAAAGCACTGTGAGCTGAAGTACTACTCCACCAACTAAACAAGGCAAAGGAATTATGTCTCCTTTAGTGAAGTGAGTTTTCTGGTTCTGAGGGCAAACTGTCAGTTCTGGTGGAATTAAAAATTCTTGGAGACTAATAAGTTTATAGGCTTTAAAGAAGTTTATGAATAATAAATATTCTAAGAATATTATTAATTATCATATGGTTGTAAGATATTCTATATTAATTATTAATATTATAATATAAAATAATGATATTCTGTGATAGTTCAGGAATGAGGCTTATATATACTTACAAGTAGATATAAGTGACCAGTTTTTTTTTAAATAAAGTTATTTTTATTATATTTATTTTTATTTTAAAGTATTTCATAAGAATCATTTCCCTAGAGATACATTTTCTGTGCATCTTCCCTTCAAGTACTGTGAGGCATTGCTGAGGACAGACAGACACATGAGTAATAATATTTAATTCAAGTAATATGCTGAAGTCCAAATGGATTTGGGTTGTGGGTATTTGATATGGTATAAAAGAACCTAAAAAAAAAAAATTAACAGAAGTTGTATTGTTTTTAAAACAGTAACCTCTTTTAAAATGTGTGTTTTCTAAATAAAAGTGCAAACTGTAGCACAAGAAAACCTTTCAATATTTGCGACATTTTATATGTTAAATGTAAAATTGATATCCTAACATGCAGCTACCAAGAGATAACACTGTACAGTGTTGAAACATGATCTGGTAGAAACGAAGAAATTTTTATACAAATGATTATAAGGACATTTTCATCAATCTTCTATGAATAACTTGCTTGGCATAAATCAATAAGAGTCATAAAACAAGTTATTAGTGTTAATTTATATTTGTGTAGATGAGAAGAGCTGGCCTTTATTTTTTAAGGAGTGACTTTTGATCATAGCTCTTTAGAAAGCAAGTCCAAGACTGATTCTTTAACGCATTCACTCCATTAAGAGGAAGGATGTGTTTTTTTTACAGTTTGTAAGTATAATATTCTATTATATTATCTTTCTGATTTTAATTATACTTCAGCTTTTATTTCCACCCAAAGAAAATGAGAATTATGTTTTGTTTCTTTAAAACCTAGAAACTTTTGATGTGTATGAAATATGCTGTAGATAATACAGCTTTTGAGGCTAAATTTGCTTAACTAGATGATCATGAAACTAATGTTTTTGGAATATCTGTTAGATGCTAATTTAATGTAAATTTTCCACAACTGAATATTAAAGGTTCAAGCTAATTCGGAATCATCCAGGCAGTCGACTTATGTTTATGTACACATTTATTTTAAATATTACAAATCAAATTTTGTGATGTTCTTTTTGTGAGTTTACAGTGGGACAAACACTACCCAGGCAGAATTTCTAGGTAATGAGAACTGCTCCTGAAGTTCTGTCTCAGCCCCCAAGAATGTGGCAACCAAAGGTATTTGTCTTCACCTTTAAGTAGCATAACTTTTTTCTTTTTCTGTTAGTGAACTACGGTAACAGCTTCATTTACATTCACGTTCTCTTAGGAGTTTATTCAATTATACTGCATTAGAATAAGCTGAGTGGCTGAACTAAATAGTTAAATGAGGAAAATATTCTTACTTTATGTCAACAATACTTCCTTGAAAAGCTTTGGAGCGTGGAAAGAAAAAAGGCTAACTTGGAATCTTTGTAATATTTCCATTTATTTTTTTTTAAAGTTAATCTAATTT
This sequence comes from Thinocorus orbignyianus, assembly GCA_013400375.1. Taxonomy (NCBI): domain Eukaryota; kingdom Metazoa; phylum Chordata; class Aves; order Ciconiiformes; family Thinocoridae; genus Thinocorus; species Thinocorus orbignyianus. Next base: position 14,039 of record VXBW01008341.1, read on the forward strand.
CTGTGCTTTCATATTAAAGAATTTGAATATTAATTAAATATTATAATAATTTGAGACTTAATTTATTCATCAATATATTGAATAGGAAGCCATTTTTAAAAATGACTTTTGTGTTGTAAGTCATATAACATTAAAATTTAAATTTTAAAATTTTCTTGCTTACATGAAGCTTGCTTGCTTTCACAAAGAAAATATTATTCCAGCTCTCCTATTCCCTTTGAGAAACAAACACTTAGGGTCCTCTTTTGAGTTTTAATTTTTTTTTGATAAAGGGGACTTTGTAAATATTTACAACACTTCAGATGAAGTACCCTAAAAGGCATTTAATTAGCAAATTAAAGAGATATTGCAATTCAACTGTAATGAATATCAGTTCCCGCATTATAGAATGTAATGTTATATAATTAATATGAATAAGGAATTCATAAAAAAACCCAAACCACCATGGTTTTTTACAAAACCTTAATCTGGGTGCCGAAAGGATTGAATTTTATCAAAACAGATAGTAATATTTTTAGCTATAGGTTCTTCTGGAAATCCTCTATGATTCATTCAAACTCATAACCATGTGAACAATTAGACTGATGAATGAAGACTAATGAAGACTAATCCTATTAGAAGTTTATAAAATATTCATAATTTTTGCATAATCATTGCATAATGGGCACATGAATTAATGAAAGAAATTTCCTTTATGAGATGGGAAACTAAAAAATGTTCACATTGCTCTTGTTAAATGCAGTGGGTGGAATATTTTGGTAGGAATTTACATTAATATGGTGCTACTGTTTTCAATAATTGTATTGAATGAATGAAGGTACGAGATTCTGTTTATGGGGATGCACGTGGGTGTTTGTGTGTACACACACAATTTGCAAAGAGCTTCTGAGACAGACAGGACCATACATAAAATTAAGAAAACCTGTCTTATCTCCTGACTGATGTGGTTTTTGGGTAGAATAAGTATCTATGTCCCTATATATATATATATTTGTGTACACACATATTGTAACAGCAGGGTTTTTTTTAATAGTTTTAACTAGCATTTACAGTGAGAACTGTAAAATATTTAATAAGATGTTTTGCTTTTACTTATTTGAAACAAAAAGGCAACAGAAAGAGAAAAGATAACATCTCACAGCATGTTCTTTTAAACAAAATTGTTTAAAAGCTCGTTACATTTCAGTTGCTGTTGTCATAAGTCACTAAGAGCCACTCCAGAAGTTTACAAAATAAAGGACTTAAAATTAATAGAGCACTTGTTTACATATTTTTGCTAAACAGAACTGTATATTCAATGGAATTAACTCTTCCTACCAGAAATGCATAATGACAGCTTTTAGAAAGGCGATATGAGGTCTCATTATTCCTATAGTAATTAGAATTGATATAATCTCACTTTGAATAGAATGAAATCAGAATAAATTCCATCAAAGTCCCGTAAGTCATTTGGGTTTCTGTTTCTCTGGATTACTTTATTTTTTATTTTTTTAATAAGGAATCTGTTTTCAGCCTTTTTGTAGTTATCTGCTGTCATTCACAGAAACGTGGGATTTCAGGATGATTCAGTTTCAAAAGGACCTCAGGAGGACTTTGCTCCTACCTCCTGCTCGAAGCAGGGTGAGCGGTGAGATTAAAGCAGGTTGCTCAGAGTTTGGGTCAACCAGGGGTCAAAACCTCCCAAGGATGGAGGTTGCACAACCTTTCTGAAGTGAACTATTCTAGGACCAGACTGCCTTCACGAGGAAAAATGTTTTCCCTACGTGCAAATGAGATATCCCTCACTTAAACTTACGGTCGCTGTCTCACAGCACCGCTGTGATGATGTGACTCCATCTTTTCCTCAGCAAGGAGGTGGTTCTATTAAGGTTCCCTCAAACTGATCTCCAGGTTGAACAACCTCCAGTTCCCCCACCAGCTTGGTAGCTCCATGCTGAACAGAGTGCAGCTTATCCACATCTTTCCTCTGTGGAGGGTTCCAAAAACTAAAAAGCCTAATGACTGATGAGGAGAGGGAGATAATCATTCCTCTGCACCTCCTGGCTGTGTTCCTACGGGCCTGGTTGCTCTTGGCCTTTTTTGCTGCCAGGACATACTTCTGGCTCATGCCCAGCTTGGCATCTTCCAGCACCCCCTCAAGGTCCTTCTTAGCGGATCTGCTCTCCACCCATGTTTTCCCAACCTATGTGAATCCTGGGAGGATATTCATTCCCAGGAGCAAGATTTGGCATTTGTCCTCGCTGAATTTCAGGAGGTTCCTGGCAACTTGTTCCTCCAGCCTGTCCAGGTCCCTCTGGATGGCAGCTGTAACGCAGAAATTATCCACTGTTCCGTGTAATTTGGTGTCATCTGCAAACTTGATGAAAGTGAATGTTACCTTTTCAATTTATGTGATTTATTTAACAGCAATTCAGAGGAGAAAGCTTACTATTTGAAGGAATAGAAGTGAAGATTATATCCGACTATTGTCCTTGCATGTGAGTTTCTATAGGGAATTTACATATTTTTGATTGGTTTGTGGAATGTTCTGATTTTTTTTTTGTTTTAAATATTGCATCACAACTGGCTCTCTACTCAGCTGAATATTGTCAGATTTTGTTTTGTTCTAAAATTTAATGCACATTTTTATATTTGACACAAAATTCTTCGAGCATTGGCCAAAACTACTTAACAATATTGTGTCTTTAAGGGAAAAATAGCTTTTTGACTTAATGAGTCAATATTTGGGTTATGGATCAAATTTGCAGTGGTCTCTTTCAGTAGCTTGAGTGATACGAGTAAAAGTGTTCCAGTTAAATCTGTATCTGTATCTGTGTTTCTATCTATATCTATATCTAATCTATATCTATATGATCCATATCTAATGTATCTCTATCTCTATCTATCTATATCTCTATCTGTATCAGGGATTTAGACATCACTGTGATGGGAGTGTTTAGAAGACTGATATCACAGGCCAGTCTTTGCTTGAAAAGAAAACTACTAATTTTATTCATTAACTACACACTTCATGAGAATTTTTAATGTTTACAAATTATTAATCACTACCATTTTGTACTCACTGCAAACAGAAAGTTGTCTGTCTTTGATATGTAAATTCTGTGCATATATGTGTATTTATGTGGAATACAACCTTAAAACAAGCTTTAAGATAATGAAGAGAGTTGTAAACTTCCATATTCTGCTTCTTCAAGACTGTACACAGGGATATGACTCTCTTAAAGTAGATAGGTCAAAAAAGTTATAAATTGAAGTATACCACTAGGTTTCTAAATATATGTTTAAGCACATCAATGTAAATGCCCTAATTTTGAGCATCCTGACTTCTTGTAAATCCTACTGAAATCAACATGAACTGGAGAGGCGGAGAACAAAGAAAGTTTAATTTTAGAATTCTAAAATTTTACTTCCTTCCCACTGGTATCTCTTTTCATTCAGGACTGTGTGGTCCTGCTGAGATAGTTGTTAAGCATTGGATAAAATATTGAAACACTGACGGAATACCATTTCTTTTGAAGTTTTTCCATGGTAAATCTGTGTAATTTTTTTCTGCATTTATAAAAAAATTTATGTTTCATTCATAAAATGAGCGCTCTACACAATGACTCCCCATATGAAGTGAGAGAGGTCATGGTTTTTAACATTATCCCAATACTGGTTTAAAACATGCCTTCAGAGCACAAATGTCTTGTTTATTAGCTTTTACTGTTAATTAGATGAAACCAAGTCTCTAAGCAACCGGAGCTCGGTCACTCATAACTTTATTCATTAGTGGAGGTAAAGTATTTCCTACCTCAGCTCATGAGGCCTTATCAGTCCTAATCTTCTATTCCTTCTTTTAAGCTTGCAGTACATTGAGAAATTCTAATGTGTGTTAATTAACCTCTTGAGTATTACAATTTCCATGTAACCAGACTCATTCACCCAACACATCTACCAGAAGTGTACTCTGCAGTATATTTTTTAAGTTCTTAATGGTTTCTCCAATTGTGGAAACATTAAAACATTCATGATATTATGATTTTCAGTAAAAATGTGGTTGCTGGAGTTATCTCAGGTAGGACTATTCACACAGAATTACGCCAGTCAAGAATCGAAAAAAGAAAACTAAGGAAAAATAAGAATGTTTCGTTATTTTTATTTAACTAAGTATGTGTTGTAAAAAATATAATATTCTTTAAAAAATCTGCCTATTTAAAAATAGAAATTAATAACAGAATGATAGAGTCACAGAATACCAGGTTGGAAGGGACCTCAAGGATCACCTGATCCAAATTTTCTTGACAAAAGCAAGGTCTAGACAAGATGCCCCAACACCCTTGCCGAGGAGAAGCTTAGCTCAGCAGCTCTCCGAAAGATTGGACTCCGGGGGTTCTCAAGGGAGGCAGGATGCATCCCATCACGCAGCCAGGGAGCAGCATGATTTTAAGAATATAAGTCCTCCAACTGGGACCTTTCTCCCTGGTAGCTCTCTAACAATCTTCCCTCTAAAAAAGCCTGTTCTGTAGAATTTCCCACAAACTACTTCAGTATGTTTTTTGTTAAAAATTAAATATTCTCATACTTTGGCTAAAAATTTGGCCCTGTGTTTTGGAGTTAATGGTTTGTTGTGCTATTGAGGTTTCATTTTAGGTTTCTTTTATAATTCATTCATCTATGTGACCCAATTGCTGTCATTTACCTTGACATCTCCTTTGCAGAGGACAGAGAGTGATTTTGCCTCTTATTTTGTTTAGTTATTTTATTATAGTGACAATAGAAGGCAGTCCAGATGGGGCACTTGGTTACTCTGGGATAATAAGAGCATACTCAAGCCACAAAGCACTGGGATATTCTAAACTTTCTCTTTTTTTTTTCCTCACATATGCCCATTGAAATTAAATTTAACAGTGTAGCTGTAATCAAAATACAGAAAGTAGAAGGTTGTTGAACGACATTGTTTCTTCTAGTCAGAATCTATAATAGTTGGAGGAAGTTTTGATAAAGCCTCTGCAAGAGATTCAAGATATCTTACAGACTTTCTTAAAAAAGCTTTGAACTAATGTAAATTAAGCAAAAATGAATTTTGGTAAATATTGTTTTCTTCTTCTGAAAGGTACATTGAAATTTTGAAAGGCATAGCACAGTCTTTTTAAAACTGTAGAGATCATTTATTTCATTTCATTTCATCTTATTGTTTCTTTACTTTGTTTACATTTTTTTTTCTGTATTCCCTAACCTCTGCAGTAGTGTTAAAACAGTGATATAATTCAGATCTCTCATCCTATTGCTAAATGTATCTTTTCTTTAGACTTCCTGATATTGCCTTTTCTATTTTTGCATAGTTTCTCTGATTCTTTCTCTGCAAGTATAAGACCTTTTTTGTCTTTTGTCATGGGTCATTGTTGGCAAGACCTCTAATTTTCCATAGGAGTTTGGGAAATTCATCTGACATCTGAAGCTTAAGCTTTTTGTGTTTTGAAGCTACAGTAGAAACAAATTCTTGCTACAAATCTTATGTTCTTTCAATACTCAAAAACAGTGTCCTAATGATTATATAAAGCCTTCAACAAGCCCTTGTCCTTCGCAATAATAAACTTCCTGGTTCATTAAATGCATTTTAAGCCATTTTTGCTACCAAGCACTTCAAAATTATTATTGCTATAAAGTAAAATTCTGCTGGTTTGGAACACACAGACTCCATCTACTGCAGCAGCACCAATTATGGCACTTTTTACAAATTATAAATAACAAGTTACTTTCTCATGCAGTGGCTTGATGTTACTTAATCCATTTTATAAACTTATCCTTCTTTAGAGTTTACTTACCCAGAAAGTTCATAATTGTCCAAGTTCCTCTGTTTGCACGCAAAAATGGTAGGGAAAGAAACATTTTTGTAAATTTTGAGGAAATTATGTTTAATCCTGTTGCATTCCATGCTGCCTCTGTTGAAAGGTTTTGCAATTACCGATAATTCTCTGGCTTTTATCCTCTCAAGTTATCACATGCACTGTAGTTTCTGTTTCTTGGTAGAAACCTGAACACAAACTTTTCCTTGCATCAGCTGTACAGTTTTTTTGGCCTCCTATTCTCAGAAGAATCATAAAGTGATGCCCGTACCATCTGTTGTATTTGATACTTAGTTATTATCTAACCCCCCAGTTTAGTTATACTGTCCACTTCTCAGAAATGATAGATGAGAAAGTACCACCTTTCTGGAAAATGATAAAAACTAATAGACTAGTATTCCAATCGGGAAAGTTAGAAGAGTCATACTTATTTTTTTTGTCTTTCTAGCCAGATATGTGCATGAACAATTGGTTTCTCTGGAGATTGTGGTATTGGGTCAGATGTCTCGAGAACAGGTTTGACTTTTCCCTAAGAACTGGATGAAGCATCTTCAAATTCAAGGAATTTTTTTTTAATATTGATTCCCTTTGATACACAAATTCCCTTACACTAAAATCTTCTTTCTTGGTGACATGTGTGTTGGGTTTTTTCCCCCCTTTTTCCCAGTGACAAACATAATTATGCAATGACCAGACTATTTCTTTTTGTGGTGCTTTATCATCATCCAAGTCATTTATGGGGCTACAAGCTTAATTTATATATGTAACCACCATCAGACCAATTCCTATTATGGAAACTATTAGTGTTTTCATTCTCCTTAATTTTCTTCATTTATTTACAGGGAAGTGAAGAAGTTTATAAAAATGGGAAAGAAAACAGTGGTGTTGCTAATTATTTTGATACTGACATAGAGCTTTAAAGTAGAAAAAAAAAGGAACTAAATAGATTTTGTTCTCCTACTCTGTGTATTCTAGATCAGTTCATATCTTTTAAAAATGATCTGCATTTGATATAAACAAAGAAATAGGTATGCAATAAATGCAAGAAATTCTCACATGATCTCAGTATCACTCCCTTTTCAGTTGCAACAAAGAATTCAGCTTGCCACTGACTGTAGAACTATAGAATGTATTGTTATAACTTGTTTTAGTAGACAGCTAATTACAGGGCCATAAGTTTTGGGGTTTTTTTCCCCTAGAATTTCTCAGGGTTAATCAGTTTAATGGAAATTTACTGTATCTCCAGTTCTCTTCATGTCTGCTGTGCAATTACAGTATATTGTCTTCCTAGGCATGTCCTGCAAGACCAAAATAAACTAAGTAAATGCAAAAATAAGACTAATAATATCATTCTAATCTCAAGTGGAAAATGTAAGTACATTGATGCTGCACTGGAACAACCACTGCATTCCCTTTACAGATTATAAAGTTGCAGTAAAAGGCTATAAATCAAGAATGCAGTTAAGATATTCTGAGTTCTTGCTCAGACAATTTGATATCAGAAAATATTGCTTGATGGTGTAATTAGCTGCAAACTAGTACCATGTGATCTTCTTTTAAAAACTTTCTGATTTCTTCCTGAAAATCGGTAACATTTTTAGACATGCCTTCAGAGGTTGGTAACTTGTAAAGATTACTTCAAAACTTTAGGTGTATGATACCTAGGAAATTTACCCAGATATAACTTAGTTATATTCACTTTCAGTTTAAGCTCAGTTTTCTCTCCACGGACATTCTGCTTCAGTTTATATCTATATTGTCTTTAATCTATACACTATCTTTTTTTCCTATGTACCTTCCACCCCCCTTCCCACCCCGACCAATGATCTTCAGACCTAAAAAGTACTATGTAGCTTTTGTTCCTGATTAGTCCATTTGCCTTTTTTTTCGTTGGTTCTCTTCTGAGTCACAATAGCCTTCCAGATTGTGACCATTTCTCTGGTTTTATTTGTGGATTTTTGCTCCTAGAGCCACTCCTCCTCATTTCTCAACTTAATGCAGAGATTTCAGGTAGTCTTTGCTATTTTGTCTTACAGAAGGAACTAGGGTTTTGGTTTTTTCCCAGTTAAATCTTATTCAATTGCTTAACCAGTGCTTTTAATTTTGCATGTTTGCCAGTTGGAAAATAAAGCCCTATTTTGAGCAGAAATATAACAGTATTTGTTATAGTAGTGGTTAACAAGTATAACGTAATTTACTATATAATAGTAAACAATATTATAATGTAATTTACTATATAATAGTATACAATATTTAATATATTAGTATACTATGTAGTATATACTTTACTATATTATACTTGTATCACTTTGCTGCAGCATTTCTTTTGCATTTAGCATATGGTTGTCAATATGGACTGCCTTCCATTGGAAAAATGTCTGTTAAAATTCCAAAATAATACTGTTTCTCATGTCTCTGGCTCTGTTTCAGTGAGCCTGTACTTAGGGAAGCATGAACTCCAATGTTTGAGCCCTGAGGGGAGTCATGAATGGCGATGGGTGAGGCTGGTGGACGCAAGAGGACTTAAAAAGCTGCATCCCAGCATCATTCTAAGTCTGCATCTACAATCACAGCTACACACTCTTAGGGCAAAAATACGCCTGCAGTGGTAGGTCCAAGTATACCCACAATTAAATAAAATTTTTGTATTTCACAGAGAGGTTGATCCACACTGATTTCTAGAATACGAAGAAGTAAGAGAACAAATATATTGCTGCTTGCAATTCTCCCGGCACCATAGACTGGTTTTAGAGGATCATGATCTTCACGGAAGAGTTGTGTCCATGAGTTATTTCTGTGGTTGTATGTCTCTGGTTTTATAGTCAATAACTGTGTAGTATAAAATAAGTTCTAAAGCCTGTGAATATAGCCACAGTGAGACAAGCCGGCATTGTACAGATTTCAGCTATCTTTCACTTTTTCCCTTTTGGGTGCCATTATTCTTGCTAAAACTACAGTGATACAGACACAGATTTCAATATAAGGAATGAAGATGATGTACATCTTGCTCAATCTGTAATCTGAATAATTCAAGTATTTTCCAGGGAGATGGCAGAACGGGGTTCTCTTAGGCAGAAGATCTCTCAATGTCTAAAGTATTCCACTGCCCCTACAAATGCAGCAGAAATAGCATAAAATAGCAAAGTCTGTGGATTATCTGGTAGATAATAATTTTGTAAAGCAAAGACCTTGAGCCTCTGTCGTTCCTTCTCCCAGGAGACCTTCTTTTGTCTTCTGAGTCTCTATTAAATGTACAAAATAGTGAGTTGGAATCGTCCTGCTAGGTTGAGGCACCATTAGGTGCTACAGGGTTTAATGTCCCAAAACATGTATTTTGTATCTAGTTTTGAGTCTATTAAGATACCTTCTCTCTTAGATTGATATACAGAGGTCTCAAGCATGACAAGTTTAGCTTTTCTGTATTACTTTGTAGATTGTGGATTTGATATATCTTACAGGCTCCTTATTTTTTCCCTACTGTTGGGTCGATTAAGTCAAGAGTCTTGTTTTCTTACGCTGTTATTACGCTTAGTCATTTTTACTTGAAGCAGTTCATCTGTTTCTGCTTCAAATTTACTGTTCTCTTCAAAGTATTCATTTTGTTCTGACAATATTTTCTTGCCTTTTCCTAATCTGAAATCTAAATCTTAAACCGCCTTCAAGGATTTGATGAATTGGCTCTAAAAGCCCAAGTTATTCAGTTAATGCAGTCTAGAAAGCAGAGATCAGCCCTGACAATTCTGTTTAAGCTATCTTCTCAGATGTACTCGTAAAATACGGTCGACTAGATGAGGTGATAGGAAATATCTGAGGAGAAAAAGTCAGTGGACGACCTGTTAATTCCCTTTGTGCCTTTTCTATTCTTGTTTGAGTTGGGGGTAATTGCTCTCAGCTTTGTAGGCTACTGTAGTACTCCAACATGCAGAATAATCCTTTTGACACACTCTATCAAGTGCCTTTTAAAAATCAGTAAAAACATGATGTAGTTCCCTTGTCTTTATGCTCAAGGAATTTCTCAGTCAGTTGTCATAGAATAAACATCTGCTTGATTGTTTCTCCTTGGCACAAAACCCCCACTTGTTATTCCGCCAGTTGACTCCTGATGTGTGGTTTGAGTCCACATCATATCACTCTTAGGGATCATCTTGCTGGCAAAGCTCAAGAGATGAACACTATTTAAAGCAATTTCTTTTTATTTTATTTATTTATTTTTTTAATTAATAGATATTTCACAAGTAAAGAGAATAATAGAATTCTCCAAGTTGCAGCAGCTGTGCCACAAATTACTTACTGTTGGTGTATTTTGCTCTTACAGAGTGCTGTCTTCTGGGATCCTTCTATTACCAGACTATCACTTGTAAGAGGAATTACATTGTACCTCCTATTCTAAAAATATCTTTATAGCTGTCTTCTGGGATTTATGTTATTGCAGTTGAGCAGAAATTTATATTTTATTCCAAAATATTTCTCAACATGTAAGCTTCTACTCTTCAGACTTCTACTAATCTTTATTACAACAATCTCTGCATCAGTAAACTCCTTGCAGCAATTGCACTCATAAAGTTAAAGCCAGAGCATTTAAAAATTATTAAATTGAAGAGCTACATGTTTTCATTAAAGACACAGAAAACCCAATTTAAAGTGATTTATTTATGGCTTGTGAGAAAACACTTGCTTCGTTACACGGAAACTTAACAACACTGTGCAAGAAAAAAATCTTCATTATATTTCATTTCACTGTATATGAGCAATAGAAACATTTCAGTCTGCTGAAAATAATAGGCACGTCCATATCCACGGACAACACTAATGTCTACCTTAAAACATACACTTGATGCACAAATTCTTTTCCTCTACTAAGGTGTTTTTAGAGGTCTCATACTGAAACCCACAATGATATTAAAAACTACCTTTGTTCCTTCTTAGTAGGATCACTCTTACTTCAGATTGATGCCACCCCATCAAAGAAGTCAACAGAGGTTGAAAGGGGCGCACAGCAACACTCCAGTATCAAACTGCTTCACTAGTCGAGAAGCTGAAGTTTCAAAATCAATATACTGAGTGTGATGATTACCAAAATTATGAAATTAGCATTTAATTAGCATTATCAACATCTCTGGAATACTGATTTTTGTTATTTTAATTGGTAGTTTAGTAAAGTCGACCTTTCTCACTTGAATTTGAACTCCAATTCCAGGAACCTTCTTTCCTAATCAGAACAACTAGATTATGTCATTTGAACAATTGTGGTCAACGGGCTCTTCAGAAGCAACTTGTGTCGCTGCACAATGGAGACTGCGTTTATCTAACTTAAATAAGACAAATTAGTGAAGTAATGGGGTTTATTTATTATTTTTTTAAATGGAATTATGATTAGGGATAAAATTTATCTTCTTCAGTCTAAAAGCCTTAGAATGTTATTCAAACTACTAAATGTCTCCTTCCAGGAGAGGAAAGGTGTTTTGGGGCAATAACACATATATGGGAGAAATAATAATTATTGCTCTATCAGTTTCTTCACTGATAAAAACATAATAACTTTCTTTAGTAGAAGAAGTATGTTAGGAAGAAATTCTTTCCTGTGTGAGTGGTGAGACCCTGGAACAGGTTGCCCAGAGAAGCTGTGGCTGCCCCATCCCTGGAGGAGTTCAAGGCCAGGCTGGATGGAGCTTGGAACAACCTGGTGTGGTGGGAGGTGTCCCTGCCCATGGCAGGGGGGTTGGAACTGGATGATCTTTAACATCCCTTTCAACTCTAATCATTCTATGCTTCTATGATTTATGTTACTTTAAAAAAATTCATAGCTATAGTTTTAAAACTCTGGGCATTATGATACAGGTATTTGGGGCTTGGATTATATTATGCATTTTTAAATGAAGTGTAATGTTTCAGTGTGTGATGTTATATCACTGACTGAGTCAAGAACATAACACTTTCGAATCATTACAGCTGAAATAAATGGGAACTAATTGTTGCCTAACCCAAAAAATATAGGCAGGCATAGCTGTGAATAAGAGAGTGTTAAATGAGACTAAGGTCGCAACATTATTGCTAACGATCACTTCTTACAGAAGGGAATTTTTCATCACAGGCTTATTTGTTCTTAGAATTAAGTTTATTCATATACCATTTTAAAACACGGTGTAGGTGAAAAGCTGTAAGCAGTCTTTTTAATTGATGAGTTGAAATTATTGTGCAGGTTAACGAGTGCCTCCTGATTTTGTCTGGATAATCGGTTTCTCATCATGTACAAAAAGGAAGAAAAGTACCTGCAATAATTGCACAGGGTATATTGTTTACCTTGTTACCCTGAAAAATCCTCAGGGAGGCTGCATTTCAGAACCACAGAATCTGATGTCTGATTCCAAACTGGTCACTCCAGATGTAATCTTCAAATACCTACAAATTTTCTGAGTATTGTAATTTTTCATATGAGAGTGACAGTGATCCAATCAAAAGGACTATGGACATACAAATATATGAATGTACACATTAACATATACAAAATGAAGACTTAATGGAACACATGTCTTTATAGCTGAAGAGATTTTATATTGAGTTTGCTTCTGAGAAAATTGTTACTATTTTGCAGGCCATTCTAAATATTATTACTTACTTCTTGAGTGGGAACGGTACTTCCTAAAGGATGAATAATACCAAGTGAAGGGTTGATACACTTTTAGATTCTGTAACTTATTAGGTCATTTTGCTTTTGCATTCATCAGGCTTTGTAATTCAGGGATCTGTAGTGAAATGTGGTCTCCTGATTTCAGCAACACCACTCACATATAGACATGTATTAACTGGTTTTAAAAAGTTTGTATATTCAAATGCCAATACCTCACATACCTGAAAGAGAATCTTTTTGTTTCTCAGAAGATCTCTATTTCTCATCATCATGCTCATCAAATGAAAACTTGAAAACAAAATGAATCAGGTTTAGTTCAATTAATTTTTGATTATTTTTTATTACTTTTTTCCTTCTATGCTATTGTTTATTCATTGTTTAGAATTTTCTAACGGTGGAAACTACTGAAAAAATATAGCTGGGTTAAAAGAGATGCTTGGGTTTTTATACCTTTCCAGGAAAAGAATTTTTACGTAGAATGTTAACTTTATATTCTCTGTTCTGTCAGTTTGCAATATTCTTTCTTTTATCTCCAATGCTCTACCGTAGAAACGTATTATATTGTGCATACACCCTGAAATAATGTGTATGCATGTGATTGATTTGGTTTTGCAAATCCAAAAGCAATATCAAAGGCTAGCAATGGTTTTAAAAACAGGAAGTAAGTTTGCCAGTCTTTTTACCTCACCTTATGCTAAATTCATTCTAACGTCCAAATTCTGAACAAGATTTTATGCTCAGCTGCAACATTTATATTGAATAGTAAATCAAATAGATTCTTTGTAAATTATAGTTATTAAGCTAAATTATTCATTACCAATCAACTACAAACATAAAGTAAGTTTTCATTGATTTTTTTGGTTGCTGCTAAGTTTGTTAGGTTAGTAACGTGTGCTGTGTACTCTTGTGTAAACCATATTTATATTGCTTTTTGATTCTTGTTACTCTTGTAATCTAAAAGCATTGAAGTTATTATAGACAAAAGTCTGATAATTTATATCAAAACAAAAAAAAATGTAGAAAGTCGGGAAACAATGGTGACTCGCTGCAGAACTTATTAGGGCAATATTTTTCCTATGCAGATTTCTGATGAGATTCCATGAAATGCTTGTTAAATCGGTCTTCTGGAATGTCTTACTGACCAATGGCTGGTTTTACTCCTTCAGGTGAAGCTGAAGGTATGGTTGCTACCTTTAAGCATCGAAACCTCTTGTTGGATATTAAACAGAATTCAAAGACCTCACGTGGAGCTGCTTTTCTTTCAAATGCTGTGGGTAAGTCAACAAGGTCTAATCCAGTTGCCATGGGTGGTGGTGGTGGTACTTCAGCAGAGGGCACTCCAGCCTGGGAGTCATGGAGTTGCCTGCAACAAGCCCTGTCCTCCCCCAGCAGGTAGGGTGGCTGCAGCCACGCTGGTTGAGCAGGTACCGAGGAGGAGAAAAGGATGGGGAGCTCTAGAGGATATCCAAGCATACCTGGTTGTGCACAGTGTGAAGGGTGTCTTGGTCTTGCAGGGGCTCAAACATCCTCCTGCCATCCTCCTGTTGGCTCTTCCAAAAGTTTCATGGCCAACATAACCTCAGGCGGATGTGTTTTAAAGGCAGATTGACGTACTCTGTCCCTCTCCTTTCAGAAAGGTTCTGATGCCTGGCTCGGGGGGTGACTTTTAGTTTTTCCCCACCAAAAGGTGTGGAGGTTGTAGTTTATGGCCTACCAGAATAGTAAGGTTTGGGATGACATTAATAAAATCCTGTTTCCCTGTCTTCACTGGTCTACAATGAATTTACTGCTAACACTCCAGGTGTCGTTTTCAAAGTCCTGTCCACCCTCTTTCTGAAAACTTCTAGTACTGAATAGTTCTTCAGTTGTACTGGGCCTTACCTTGGTGGATGAATTTGAAGAGTTGGAGGATGCCATCAGCCTGGTCACTGTGACATAACATGGTGACTGGTCATCAACCAGAGGTAGCCCCATTCCCTACAGGCCTTTGAGCTCTGCCTTTTAGCCAGCCCTTCACCCAGCATATCATGAACCTGTTCATCCTGCAGTTAGACAATGTCTTCAGAAGGTTGCTGTGAGGGACAGTACCAAAGGCTTCAGTAAATCCTAGAAAAGCTATATCCTCTACATCCCTTCACTCACTGTGCAGGTGACCTTATTGTACTAGGATTTCAAGTTAGTTCAACAGGACTTTTCCTTTGTGTACTGTGCCTGATGATTGCAGCGTTAATCATAGAATGGTTGAGTTGGAAGGGACCTTAAAGATCATCCAGTTCCAACCCTCCTGCCATGGGCAGGGACACCTCCCACTACACCAGGTTGCTCAAAGCCCCATCCAACCTGGCCACTAAATAAAATATTAATTAAATGTCTTTCAATAGCACCCAGAGTGACCTCCATAATTTTTCCAGGTACTGAGTCGGTTATGCAGCTACAGTTGCACACCAGCTCTGCATCTCCATAGTAAAAGAGCTGTTCTAATGAATTAAATGAGGTCTAATGATTCTACCAGACTCCACGGGTCAGTGCACTGCAAGTCAGGGCTTGCTGTTCTCCTGAGTTTTTACCATCCTTTGAAACAATTGACCTGAAAGTAAAAAATGCAGCAGATAAGCATTAAGTCTTAATATTTCAGAGAAGTGTTATGTCGGTGCAACCATAGTTACATAAAGGAAGCCTCTTTGCATAACTAAGCAATAGTAGTCTAATTAAGTAATTTGTTTTGGGTTATATGAGCAGAGTCACAGTCTGGGTTTTCAGTTGCTTTCTAATTATTTGATGAATTGAAATAAACAGACATATGCTTGTAAAACTAGAAAGGAAAAATTTTTCACCAGGGCAAGGACAGGAATCGCCTTTTATGCTGAGTCTTTAAACCTGAGATTTCAATATTTGTACTTGGCAATTGTTGTAGTAGATAATTTTCTTCCTCTTCGTGCTAGGAACATCAAAGCCTTCCATGTAAGCTTGTCTTCAGATAAGACTGGATCTGATACAGAAAAAGAGAATTAACTATAGAAGAAAAAAAAAAAAAAAGAAGGGAAAAAAAAAAGAAAAAAAGGAAAATAAACAGTCCTTTTTAATATTACATTCAAATCCAAATAATCCTCTCCCTCCAACAGCCTGACCCAATTTTGCTTGGGCAGACTTGCTTTTCTAAGCCAGGCACCTTTGAGACTGCAGACTTTGCAGGTTCTACTGAATATGAGAGCACAGCCCCTGTTGCAAAATCAAGTTTAAAGCTACTGCATTCATAGGGCTAAAACATCCAGTGGTTCTGACAACTTGCCTGTTCTAACCAAACCTCATTCCTTAGCCATGCTCACATACGTGGAGAAATGAAAGCCAAGAGTTTCATTCTTCCAGAGTTTTAGATACCAGAATATCTGCCCAAGCTGCTTGAGGGAACATCCTACTCACAGGTAGGAGTATTTAAATATATTCAACTGCTTATCATTATGCCTGTTTGGAAGAGGGATAAAAAGTATTAGTGGGACACCACCAAATGTGTTGATTTCATACTTTGTTGCAGACAAGCTACAAATAAATCACTGCTTGCTAAGAACAACATGATAATACGATAAAGGGACACTTGTTGCTGCCCACCACAGAACATGTACCAATAAGGAGAAATATTTACAGTGTTCCCTCCTTTCTTCTTTAAATTGGAAGAGAGGAAATTTAGTTTAGATATTAGGAAGAAATTCTTTGCTGTGAGGGTGGTGAGGTACTGGAACAGGTTGCCCAGAGAAGCTGTGGCTGCCCCATCCCTGGAGGGGTTCAAGGCCAGGCTGGATGGGGCTTGGAGCAACCTGGTGTGGTGGGAGGTGTCCCTGCCCATGGCAGGGGGGTTGGAACTGGATGATCTTGAAGGTCCCTTCCAACTCTAACCATTCTACGATTCTATGATTCTAAAAACAGATTCTAGACGAAATAACACTACTCATTACCATTCTGTAATGTTCAGAATTTCTTACTTTAAATTCGAAGCGTATGTTTTATGACTTTATTCTTTGAGGTGCACAATTTAATCAAAGCATGCTGGCCATGAGAACACACAGAATTGAAAGCAGTCACAGTACTCACAATTTGTCAATGTATTTCAGTACGACATTTCCATTCGCTCTTTTCTCTACTACATAAAAAAGCTTTTTCCAGTAGTGAATGGTTTGTGAAAGAAATCTCCATCGTGGGTTTGGAAACTTTACTGTTAAGTTGTGTTTAGTCAAAAAGCTGCGACCAGCAGTTCCAACAGAATATGTTTGAACATCCTTTGCTTGTACAACAGTGCTCCAGGCAGGATTCAACCTTTCTGTAACTGCAATGTAGAACATTTTATACCACAGTAGATATGGCCTGCTGAGATGATATAGATCTCAAATTAACGTCATAAAAATATCAGTAATGCAATCCTCTCGTAGGTTTTTCTGTAGAGCATGTCCACTAACAGAAGCTAAGCACATATATATTGTCACTGTATGCTGCTGTTAAAAGGTGTAAGGATGACTCTCAGATAAAAGACAGTTAAATATGGCAGCATTTAAAGAATTTTTATTTGCAAAGGCCAAGAGTTCCAATAGACAGAATTTATTTTATGTGTCTGAAGCCTAACAAGATAGCTACATGAAAAGACTTTTTTTTTTTTTAGCACAGAAGAAACAGTTATTAATCTGTAACTGCTGTTGACTAAAAGGAGAAACAGGTCTTGCAAGACACTTTTATGCAGTATCATCTTAATTATGACAGGTTTGATGAAATGCTGGTCTTTGAAATCTAAATTTATCCAAGATTTCACCTTTGCAAAACCAAATTCTATCTAACTTTGAGGTCAAACAATTTGTGGTTTTGTGTATGTGAATTTAATGATATCTACTGGTGTGGTAATGTTTTGATTGTGATCCTGATAGATTTTGGGTCTGATAATTATCTATGAGAAAGAACGTGTGTGGCTTTCTCAGCTGTGAGTGCACCTTGCTGGTGAATGTAGAGCTTCTTATCCACTTGAGACACTTGTCAGGTACAGAATGAGACAATAAAATGAGAAAGGTGCCCATAAAACTCTTTTTTTAAAAATTTTTTGTACCATGAAATATAGGACAATACACATGGAAATCAATAATGTCTGACTAGATTACGAATTGACTTGTGGTATTCTTATATGGATCTTTCTTTTTTCTTCCCTCCACCCCCTTTCCAAACAACTTGTTCGATTGTCTCATTTTTGTTTCTCTTCTCTAGTTCATATGGAATGGCAACTTAGCAATATGATATTTATAATTTTGACTCTTACACTTTTCTACTTATTCTATTGATCTAGTATAAACCAGAGAGAGAAAATATTAATACCATTTTCTTTAAAGCACTATTTTATAGACTTCTTGTGTGAGAATAATTGCTACTCGATCTTCTTCATTTAGGGTGTGCTGTCCCAAGTGTAATGACGTGTCGGGTGCCAAGACTATTTCTGGTTTTTGGAGCCTTTGCATGAGAAAATTATTTTGCCTGTTTCTCTTTGAGCTCATTTAACATTTAAAAATTTTATAAGTTTTAACAACAGAAAGTGTCTTTAATATTAATTCTACCAAGTTCATCTGATTCATGACTTTATTCCTTAAGTGAAATATACTTGTATATAAAATGTATGTATTGTACATGTTTAATTTTTTATATGTATGTATGTATACATAGACACATACATCTCATAGAATCATAGAATGGTTAGAGTTGGAAGGGACCTTAAGGATCATCAAGTTCCAGACTTCAAGTAATAATATTAAAAGGTATTTATTCTGTTTTCACTCATAAAAATGGTAGAACTCTCACAGAATTCTTTGCTAGATGAATTATCATTGCCCTTTTAAAAATCCCCCGCTTGATATTAACAAAACTCTCATTTCACTGAATTATAAATTTCATCCAATTCCTACATATCATACATTAAAACTGTTAGCATGGATTCAGAGTTTTTGAAATTTTCTCTAGGTTGTTAAAAATTGTGAAACTTCTGTAGACCATCTGCTGTTTTCCACAATGACTAAACACAACATTCTGTAGACATCTTATTTCTGATTTTCCCTATAGATTTCCTTTATGGTGGCTAGTCTTTTAACATTCTGCCATCAAGGGATGATGTGAGAAAGACTTTGAGCTACTCTTTCACTTAGGAATGTCATTGCTGCGTATTGCCTATTTTCCTGCAGCTCTTGATTTCTGTTTGATTTTCAGGAGGTTTTGTTCCCCTCCAGCTCTGTTCATAAGTGTATATGCTTCTTGTAGTTTCTATTAACTTTGTTGGCCATGAATTTTGGCTGTGAAACTGATTTTTAAGGCCAACCCCCCTGTTATTTTATGCTATATTCTGATTTTAATGATGTAGTTATACTGATAAAAGATCTTTGAGTGACCAGTCCTTGATGACTGTACCCATTGATTAAGACAAGAATGGATTTAAGAATAAATGGATTTAAGGATACCTTCAGGTCAGGATTTTCTGATTAAACTATGTCTGTTTAGAAGTTCGGTTCTTGTTAAGCTTGTTTCAGGTTTTACAATCTCAACACCTCTCAGCTGTCTTTATAAGTTATATACTCAATTTCTAGTGCTGTCTTTCAAAATCCAGAAGTAAGCCCTATGTCACCTGGGTTATTTTGAACTGATATTTAGGAGGCTATTTTTCTTCCAGTCTCTTAACAACTTAATTTATTGGATGTAAATTCTGGAAGAAAGAAGAGTAAGTCACCCATCTTTCCCTCTAATTCCTCTCTCCTCTCTAAAAACATACACGATTCCTATTAAATTAGTCTTTTAGCAAACTTTGTTGACAGTAAGTGGACTTTGTGTCTCATTTGTTACTGTAATTTCCCATCACTAAGCAGCCTTCATTAGAGTCATTATGAAACTAAGTAGTAATACAATATTTCTTTATACAGGCATTGCTATTATTCCCATTGTTTTTAGAAAGAACACACTGCCATATGTACCAAATCTTCCTGTTAACCAAAGCTAGAATTCCCAATATTTAGAGGAGGGTTTTTTTGAGTCAAATATTCAAATAGTGAAGTAACTTTTTATTTTATGGTATGCAGTATCAAAGAAGAACAAAGGCAAAACATTTTTCATTCCTACAGCTTCAATGTCATGAGTCTTGGGAGAATAAAAGGATACTGCCTTAATATTTATAAAGGTATATTAATTTTATTTAATTTGATTCTGGGGGAAAAAAAACAAAGCAAAACAAATAAACCCCAAGCTTATTAAAGCATATTTGGTGCAGTTTTTCATTAGAAAACTGAAAACTGAACCATGAGAGTTGAAAGTGCCCAGAAGTCCAAAGATTAAGATATTAGTTTCTCAAAGACTGCTCAATAAATGTTCCATCCATTTCTATTTGGCTACATTTTCAAGGATTTTTTTGAAGAGGTTTTTTTTTTGAAAGCAACTAAGTGTTATAGATTAAAGCTTAAAAAATTCTCTGAATTTCACATCAATAGCTTTCCTATTTCCATGCTTGTTTTTCCTTTGGCTTAATGTTTGTGGCAATTATATCTTTTAAAGACGTTTGCTACAACACGTACAAAGACTGAATAACAAACTTTAGGTGTTAATGCAGGCAGCTCTAAGTATTTTCATAATGTGATAGTATCTTTCTGCTTGAAAATCTTAACAGAGGAAATTGTAGGAGAAAGTTTTGTAACATATGATTTTTAGGTTTTCTTTTCTATAATAAACTAGACAATGCAGTGAAATCATAGAATGGTTTGGGCTGGAAGGGATCTTAAAGATTATTCAGTTCCCTGGGCAGGGACACCTCCCACCAGACCAGGTTGCTCCAAGACCCATCTAACCTGGCCTAGAACTCTTCCAGGGATGGGGCAGCCACAGCTTCTCCGGGCAACCTGTTCCAGTACCTCACCACCCTCACAGCAAAGAATTTCTTCCTGAAATTACATCTAAATCTAACCCTCTTTCCATTTAAAAATGTTATCCCACATCCTGGTCTTTACTCCCTAATCAGGAGTCCCTCCTGAGCTTTCCTGGACCCACTTTAGGGACTGGAAGGAGAGGGAGCTTTTTCTTCTCCAGGCTGAAAATCCTAGACTCACTCAGCCTGCCCTCATTGGAGAGGTGCTTCATTCTTCTAATCATCCTCATGACCCTCCACTGGACTCGTTCCAACGACACAACATTCTGGGACACAGCACAGAAGTACAGCGTAGACATTGGATGTGCCAAATAATAGGTGAAACAATAGTCTTGCTCCAATTATTTAATTGGTCCAAGCAAGAAACATTTAGGCATTGTCAGGGGCAGGGCACTGCTGATATATGTGATCTTTGGCCTAGTCCGTTATTTCTGTTTCCATCGTCTCAGAATCTTATGGCATTTTCCAACAAAAGTATTTTTTGCATTGCCAGTGCTTAAGGTTTTATTCCCAGTGCAACAAACTCTGAATCTCACAGCACAAGCCTTACAAACACAAAATCCTCTCCCTTTATTATCCCATAAATCCCTAGTGATTTTGGAAAGAAAGTGTAAGACATACACATTTGATAATCTACTAGGTATTTCTTAAATCCTATAGAACAAACATTCATTAAAATACTAAATTAAGATACTAAATGTCCAAAGTTAAAAAAAAATATTTAAAGGAAGAAAAAAGAAGGATATAAAAGACATTTTGCATAAAACTCATTACGGTCCTGATCTTTCCTTTCATTTTACTCAACGTTAATATTCTACAGACTTTGACAGAAACGGGATCAAACCTCTCACAAGCAGTGGCATTTTGATGTATTACACCAATACATCACCCTATGCGGCTTCTTGATGATGTATTGCACTAGTGCTTTATCAAAGTGTCATTGCTCTGATGAAGGCATAGCACCTCCTGGCAAAGCCCTGCAATGAAAACTCTTGTGTTGTAGAAGGGGTGAGGTGAGGTTATGGTATGTTACGTTACATTATGCTATGCTATATTATGATATAACATGCTATGCCATGGTTTATACTGTTACACTAAGGAAAAACACCAGAAGAACTAGAATTAGGTTCCATGAATTAGTGAAGAAGTGGATACGAGTGATCAGATAGATAAAATTCACACAATTAAGTTTCCATACAGTTTTCAACTACTGTTAAAATAGTGCTATTTGAAACTTTTTATCCTGTACTTTTCTCAGTATCTTTCTTTTTGCTTTTTATAAAACCCCCCAAATTAAAAAAGCAGCGATTAATATTTTGCCTGAAAAAATGGTGCCTAAGTTGTGGAGAATATTTACATTTTGTCAGTTGCTCTTCTCAAATCATCACTTGATTTTTTATTTCTTTTTCTTGAAAAAGGTTACTTCATACATCACACTTTTGGAAATGCAAGAGAGAAATTTGAAACTGTGTGCAGAACTGACTTTGGTGGGTACAAATATCTTGTTGTGTTTAAGACACCTGTTGACTGGGAAGATCGAAGGGTGAAACTGGCTGCACGAAAGAGTTTGACAGAATTGTTAAACTCCTCACTTTCTTTCTGAAAATAACAAGACTTTTCCAAAGTGTTATTACTTATATTGTACATAAACATCTTAAAAAAAAAAAAAAGAAAAAAAAAGAAAGAAATCACATTCAGATAAAGCAAAGATAACAAAATCATTCAACATAGTTCTAAGTGTATTTCCATTTAAATAGAGGTGTCAAAAAAACCATCTAAATAAAAACTAAATATGAAAAAAAGCACAATCAGCTCCAATGAAAATAGAATAGTTGATTATGAATGTCTAACACTACCCCTATTGATACAATTTGCAATACAAGAGAAGGAAGTATGCATAATAATAAAGAGGATTTTAAATTTGAGTCTTTCTGGAAGGTGATGTAAGGTCTGGTTATGCCAGCCTCATGCACACTGATTTCTGCTTTATTTGAGCAGTACAAACCTATTTGTCCTGGGTTTTTTTTATTATTATTTGGAAAAAAAATTCTACTAATGCCACAATTCAGAAGGGATATAGTCAAGACTAGAGATAATTGATAACTGGATAATATTTTGCCTCAATTTGGATTAGGTGTTTGTGAGCTCTGTTTGTGTGAGCATCATAAAAGTCACCTTGTGGGCTAACGATGGATTTTTGCTGCTCATTTTCAGGACACCTCAATTATACTGCTTTGCATAATATGAATGGAGTTGATTCTCTATATTCTAGCTGTTTTCCCTCAGGTGGAATATTTTATAAAGGAAGTAAGATATAAACTTGATAAACTGTTACTGGATAGACCTTGATGAAATCATCCCTAAACTTGAAGCGTGCTGAGCTGCACCCCAGGTTCTTTTCCAACTTTCAGCAATGTCAATGGAAATACAAGTAAGTAGGTGCATGACTTATTATCTGTATGTTTCTGTTTACTTATAAAGATTTTACTTTAGATTTTCTTGAGAAAAAGTTGTTCTTCCATGAAAAGGTGTTTGTTTTGTTCCTCCCAGAATTACTAGTAGGAGGCTTGGATCTGTTTAATTAGTTATATACTACTTTAAATAAATGTTTTTACCATAGTTCTCTAAAATCAAATAAACAACATTTATTTTTTAAGTGTAAGTTGAAGTTTGCCTACCTTTTCTGCATTTTGAGAATTTTGTTGAGAATATGTTTTTCATTACATTTGTTAGAGTGTACTTGGGTTGTTGTCCTGATTTGTGTATGTTGATGGGCAATGGATTTAGCCAAATTTTCCCACATTTCATAGAATTAATTAATTACCTTTATTTTTCCATGTTTATTGCCTTATCTTCAAACACTTATTGCTGAGGAAGCCTTTATTACTACCAGGTGATGTGTCAAGCCAAGAATAAGACATCTAACAGTATTTAACATACTAATACGGAGGAAAACAGTAACACTTACTCTATATTCTACATATATTCATGAGAATATGGAGTGTTGAACATCACCAACTCTCTTTGAAACACTAGAATTAATAGCTACTTTACAATGAAATACAAATAACAATATTGTGACCTCCCAAAACAGCAAATTTGGCATCTGTGGGTTAACACACCCCACAGTTCCCATGTATGTTTCATTAACTTCATTTATAAATAGCAGAAAATGGTGAAAAAATGAAGAAGTAGCATTTGTCATGGGCTCAATCAAGTTCAAATACGTGCTACTACGGTGCATTGTAATTTCTTACTTATGGAAAATCAATTCCCTTTTCTACTAAAAAATAGCCAATAAAATACCATTATGGTCCAGAAACTGTAGAATTCATTAATTTTTACTTGACATCACTAGCAAACAACACTGCAAAACACTGACATATTTTATAGGCATAGTTAATTTTTTTTCCCCATTTGCCATATATCCATTACATTAATTTATGTTAATTGTTACTGGTTAGGAAGGGTTCAGTAACAGCTTCAGAGACCTTCCCGCATTAGCATAGCTACAATAGCTAATTTACTCAGTATTGTACAAGAATGAGTTAGGTATCAGTGTATTTAAACTGAATTGTATGTGATAATATAAAATGATGTCAATTCTGAAATTGCTTTATTTTAGTACTGGATAACAGGAAAAGTGAGGTGAGAGTTCTTGTTCTGCCCCCAAACTTCTCTTTAATTCTCTTTCTGCTAAGAAAAATCCCACTTCTGTATAATGTTATATATTCTTCCCCACAAAAGGTCTTTCATTGCCACCGCACAGAAATTAAGATCACTTTTTGCCCATTTTACACTTCTTCCTCTCCTTGCCTGTACCATTTTGTGAGTAGAAAATAACACAAGACATAATGTCTTTCCTCCCATAAATGTCTTTCAACTTACTCTGTATTTCATAGTTTCAATGTCACTTTTACAGTAAGTGGTTTTTCTTGGTGGAAAAATATTTTAAATTTAAAATACATCATAAAATAAACCAAAAATTATATGAATTTCAATAATGATGTGGAATCAGCTAATTAGCTCTGAAAACCTGTTGGTTGGAGGCGGCATTTGTTTTCGTGGTTTTGCAAAGATTGTTTTGAGTCAGGCATAATTTTAAATCGAATAGAGAAGATTGTTTTGACGCTGAAACCAACATAACCATGCAAATGGGATTCTGCAGTAACTGTATATTCTTCATTTTATGGACTTAAAGTCTTTTTTGGATAAGAAAGTCCATGTCCAGGCTGTGATGTGGCTGGAGCTGGGCAGATCAATGGGAACAGTGTCGGAAGGGACTGGGATGCTGGGTTGGTGGGTCACGGAGATCAAGCCATTGGTGAATTCAAACCTGACATTTCCCATAAGTGTGATCCATAAGAAGAAAATGCTTTAAAAATTAGCTTTTATGACAATCTCCTGCTCATGTTTAGGCATCTGCAAAGAGACACCCCATCGCTTTTAGCTGTCCAGGGGTGAGAATTGATTTACACAGTTCTTGGTAAAGACAAAATTCCTTCCTGGAAGTATTTTCTCTACAAGTGTAAGCCATAATGGATTGAGAGTGACCTCCTCCTCCCCACTGGGATGGTGGGGATTTGCATAATTTCACTCAACCTACTGTTTGCTTGCTAAAAAATTAGTTGACAGAGAAAGTGGGTATTTCAGGTTGTGTCTGTCAGAGTGTGTAATGTGACAGTTGTCTAATACCCCCGTGGAAAAAGAGCAAATAGGTATTTTTTGATATATAAAATCACCTAATCGCTTGGATTTTGTGTACCCAAGCTGACAGACAGCAGTGGTAATAGATATCTGTGTTTCTGTGCACTCGCATAGATCGCCTTTATAATTAAGGTCCTGCGAGGTTAATAACAGAATAACAATCGGCACTGCAAATTCTTTGAAAATGTCTTTTTTTATTTATTGTAGATTCAGAGACTATAAAACCATAAGCTTTCAAATTGATAACTTGAATAATGTAGATGATAGTGCTTCCCTGAATTAATTTCTGCAGGAATTAGAGCTGGATCTTTGGAAAAGTCCATAATCTCTATTCTCATTTCATCCCATCAAAATATTTCAGGATTTCACGGCAACTTTTCAATTCACTGGAAGCTACTACTGCTAACAGAGTTATTCATATTGAAATTCCAAAATCTTATATACAGTCCAAAATCTTGATCCGACATCCAATATCTCAAAATATTACGACTAAACACAGAACTTGATGAAAAGGCTACGGTAATACTACTGGCATAGTTAAAAGAAAAAACTGCATCAAAGCAGTATGAGCATTCTATATATTATTTACAGAAGAGAATATCCTTCCCATTGAGACATCTACACTGTCATCTTTGCAGAGTGTAAATCCAAAACCACTAAAGATTAAAAAAAAATATATAGACCTGATGCTGTAACTATTTTTTCTCTAGTTAAAAGGATTGATCAATAGTGTGCTGAGGAATTAATAACTGCTAGGCAGATTCGGGGCTGATGTCTAAAGCCAACCCTTTTGTTAAAGAGTTGTATAGACTCTATGTCATTTGATTTGATCTCCAGAAAATATGAGACTACTATAATGTAATATTATATCCATTCCACTATAAAAAAAAAAGAAAAAAATACATTTTAAGTTAATTTAAGAAATAATTCAGATTATTTGCAAAATCTAACTCAAATTTTAGAGGGTAAAATGTTAATTTGTCTCCACTAAAGCATACAAATCAAGGCAGAGCTGTCTAAAGCATCTTCAGGCTCTAATATGATGAAGTGTCTTATCAGAAATATGTACACTACAAAAAATGTGTTACCAATGACATCAGTGTAAAAGTGCCATTCTAGCTCTGAGATTATTGCATTTAAAGCAGTGAAGAATAATATGCAATAGAGAACTATTCCATATCTTGGTGCAATATAAAAATAGCTCTTAAGTCTCATAGAGACACTTGGAATTGCCAGAGTAAATTCTTGCCACTTTTCTAAATATCACCTGATTCTATATTTCAGAAGTCCTAAATTCAGAGAAATGGGTTTTTCCCCCTTTACTTTTTTTTTTTTTTTTAAATCTTTTTTTATAAAATATTTGTATCTTAAGGTTGGGAACAAACATGTGAGTTGCCTGACAAGAGACTTCTTTCCTCAGCAGCATTGCTTCATGCAAAACAGAGTATTTTGACAGGTAATACGAAATCTTCTCTCATTATTTTACAATGTAATAGCTCATTATTAAACTGGGAAAGGATCTAATTAAAAACAGTGGGACTCATGACATGTTTGTTACTGGTACAGTATGATGTGACAATTGAAAACAAATTATTAGACTACATTGACCTATAATTCTTTTTTTTTTTTCCCCCCCCGCATTTCTTGTTTTGATACATCCTTCTCCTCCTTCCGCCTTTTGGTTTTTTGATTGTTGTTGGTTTTTGGTTTTGTTCCCCCTAAGAAATCTGTATGTTCAGCCTTTTCTACCAATTAAATTTCCATAGCCGATCAGAATATTTATCACTTAGTCAATATCTGTAGCTATTCATAATGAGTGTATGACTACGGTGTGATGAATTACCTACCAGAGTTTGGATAGTTCTCAGTTTATGAGCAAATAGTACATAAAAAGTGATCAGTAATTCACCTCATTATGTGGGTAGACATTTGATAAACACACAACTAATTAATAAAAGAACTGTTACTTTCTGTAAATCATCGTTCAGGAAGTAGATTTCTGTGATGACTGTTATTAGAATAACAAAAAAGCCCCCATAAACTAAAACATGGAGTAAAACTTGAAAACTTGATGGCTAAAATAAATAACAGTTGAGTGAATGAGACAAAAAAATAGCTAATTAGTATAGTGGCTTCAGAATGTTTTCATCCTCCAGGTATTTGGTTCCAGAATAGAGATGACTATGTGAAATGGAGACTCAGATTCCCTTCCCCAAATTTTCTGTAACCAAGTAAAATAGTAGTTTTAATGGAAGAGGAAAGCAATATATTTCCCAGCTACAGTAGTGAATGCTAAACTACAGCATTCAACTATAGTTTTCAGCTCTCGAAACATCACTTTCTTTTCAATGCTTGTCACTCTCCTTACTTCCGTCATTAGATCTTTCCAAACCTTTCATGCCTGTAGAGTTTATGCCTGACTCAGATGCACTTTTTAATAAAAATATAGCCATCTTTTCTAGATTTACTGTTTTTTAGAACTGATTTCTAACTTACCATAGTAAGAAAAAGGCAACTCCCATTGTCCACTGACTATGAACATATTATGACCAATTATTTTAGGATATTTAGCTAAACTGTTTTCTAAAATTAAATTACAAAATCAGTATCTAAGGTAAGTGGTCTAAAGCCCAACAGAATTCCTTAAGACAAAGCGGATAATTAACATCACAAAACACACGAGAAAATAGTTGGAAAAGCAGAAAAAAAATTAATACATGGAAAATAGATAAATAACTATTAAGTGAATGAAATAATATAGAATCGAAGAGACTGCCTTGCCTCATCATTCTTGACTCAATCTTTTGTGACTATAGAAACATTCCCATAGTAACCATTTGTGGTATTAAATGAGCTGTTCAGGAAGATCAGCCTGAGAAAGAGAACTCATACTTTCACACTAATATACTGAGTATGCCAACAAAACTAGGGAAGAGAAATTAAAAATAGGACAAGCTCTGTTCTGAACATTGTGCTTTCCAAGTCGGTCTTTTTGTTTGACTCATAAATTCCCGCTTTTTAGCCTTTGCAGAGCAACTTTAATTACAATGATGTAACTGTCTGTTGTGAAATGATGGTCTATATCAACATTTATTGCAGCCCAAAATGGCTAGTTCCACTGAGTCTGCTGCTTTGGCACCTCTAATTGGGAACCATAAATAAGCTTAACTATGGGATATAATTTGCTGAAGATTCTAGATGAAGCAGAAACATATGACCTTTTGTTAGGGTGATGTGCTGATATTGAGTGCCCTGAAGTTTTATTTTCTATTGTCTTCTCTCAAGCTTCATCTCTTATTTGAGGAGACTGATTAGAAATTACTGTAAATGACTCCTTATGACATTTCAACGCAGACACAGAGGACTGAAATGTTTAAATAAGAGAATCTTTTGAGGAATAATATGAAAATAATTCTAGGAATGAATTTCCATATGAAATTCTGTTTGGAAGATGAAGATAATTGTATTATATCAGCTTGTTTTGGTGCTCTGTTTGTATACAACTTCAAATTCATAAGGCACTACTCATCCACACATTGATGAGCTCCCCAGACATACTATTTTATGGACTAGAATATTAAGATTTTTTATTTTTTTTAAACAAACTTTATCATTTCACATTCATAATGACATTGCTCTTAGTATTTCCTAGCCAGTAATATCAGTAGTGGGAAAAACTGGAAATGAAGACTTGTGTTAGCTTTGAAAGGGAATGAATGTCTTATGGGAGCTCTATTTGTACTGCATTTTGCCTTTTAAAAATTTTATTTTCATTTCAATACCACTCTAATTCAGATAAGTAGAAGATATTTAGAAGAATATTTACAATACGAAATACATCAGTGTCTTTCCATGAAAATACAGTCTCTAAGATGTTAGTGAGGTAAGAAGTTAAATCTTTCTTAAAAGTAATGGGTCACAAGATACTACAAAATTATTATTTGGGCTTCTCCCCCTCTTTTCTCTGCTCAATCAGATCAGAGATGAGCAGCAGCTATTCAAAACTCTGAGCCTTTAAAAATCCTATGAAAGTATTTTTTAAAAAATTATATGTTACCTTAAAAGAGAAAATATATAGTAGTGATTTCATATCACACATCAATTTCACATCAGAATGTCTATGGAGTGAACTTAACTCTCATGTTAAGCTCTTACATTTAAAATAGGTCTTAGGATTTTTGTGAACTGATTTTCTTTAGAACAGAAGAGTTCTAATAAACCCCTTAAGTAAAGTAATTTAATGCAATTTTAGCTGTATTCAGCTGTGCAGCTCCATCTTGATTAAACTTATTGTTGGCCTAAGTATAATCACATGTTGATTTTTTTTTTCCCCTTCTCCATTTCTTTGGAGTTAAAGATCAGTTGCATTATTTTGATCAGCTTATACTTTAGATACACATCACCGGTTAGTGTCCTACTTCCCTAGATTTTATTTACAAGTCTATTATTCAGAGGGGAAAACCACAAAGAAATTCTGCTAATTCTATGAAAGATCAGTACATTACAATATAGTAAATGAAAGGCTATTATGTTTCAGATTGGTCTGTACACTCAAGCTCCCAAAAGAAATGGGTTGCTGAATTGATTATACTTTGTGCGGAATTGAGTGTACATGCATGTTAAGCAATTTTCTACAAAATTACACAAAATTGGAACATCACCATAGCAATATTCTATTGCACACAATTGTAACTAAATATTATACCCTGAAACAGAAACTTGTTTGATATGTATCACGTTCCGTAAAATCCAGTCTTACTGAAATGAATTTTTAGAAACAGTGCAAATGTTTAGGCTAAACACATTTGGTAGAACTTGCAAAAAAAAAGGAGTCAAAGGAAGTTCAAGTGAATCTTTAGTGACAACACTCGAAAATTGTTTTTAAAGGTAACGGTGGAGAAGATGAGGTGATTTCTATTGTTCTCTGGCAGAAGCAGGATACCTTTTCTCCATATCTCTAAAGAACCTAACAATTCTGCACGCAGATGCACCCAGCCTTTCATGGCCAGCTGCAGGATCTCAGCCACACATTCAAGTAAGACTTCTGAAAAGGTTCATTCAGCTCCCACGAACTAGCGTGCTGAAGACTTTTTAAGTTAGCATTTTGCTTCCTTCCATTAAATATAAAAAAAGATACCTTAAATAGGAGCTCTTCCATTATCCTAAAATAGAAATTCAACAATACTTCAGCTCACTCCAAACCATCTGTTTACACTCATTTCTATTGCAAACTTTTCAGCGATTTGCATTTGCCCAAGCTGTCAGTTCTGCCTTTGCCAATGCTAAATAACATCCCACAGTTGTGGTAGTTCTTTTCAGTCAGAGTGCTAGAATAAATTTTCAACAACAGAAGGAAAGGCTCAAGATAGCTGTGTGTTTATGGGAAAGTAAGCTAAAATTATGTAAAAAGCAAACAGCCCAGACAGGTTATATTGTTCCATACACTGTTTCTAAAATTTATGCCATTAACAATATACTAGTTATACAGCTCAAATACAGACATTTTTTATACAAGTTTTCCATCTAAGTAATGCTGGCTGTAGCCTCCACACAACACAAATTCCTAATTTTCCCCAACCTGCATGAAAAAGAGCTCCACTAAAATTATGAGCTTGATATGTCTCTGAGATCATTACCATCTCAAAATAGATTAAAATGTTGTACCTTTTCTGGTTTAATTTTTCTTTTTAATTTCTTTCAATAGTTTTGTCCCTGTTTCTCTGGGGTGTATGATACCTGAAAGTAAAAAAAAAAAAATAAAAAAAAAATTAAAAAATAAGGTCAAGCAATAAAAAACTTATCAGAAGATGTCACATTCTCTTTTCCATGTGTTTTCAAAAACATCTCCTCCTTCAGGAACACTGAAAAATGTTCTAATTTTCAGTGCCATTAATGCATCCTTGTGCAAAATGTGGTGTGAAAGCAGGACAGAATGAATGAAACAAAGATAAATGACACATTATTAATGAAAAATTCTTTGGTGGTCACTAAACTGGAAGAGGTCTCTTACTGGATGTTCAAAAAGAGCTGATCGTTGACTGTAGATCTCAGAAATCTGGGCTTGAAACTGATAAATACAGGAAGTTGTACCCAGAATTATTTGGCTTTATACCTAAATTTAAAAATTGACAAACTTGAATGGATTCATAATGTAATCAAATATGTTCTCCCATTCATGTTCCATCTACCATCTGTTGTGTACAGTAGTTTAAGGATTACAAAATTAGGTTGACGCATTTGGCTGTACTCATTTAAATATCCAAATCATTAAGAAAGGAGAGGATGCTTTTTTCTTTCCTTTTTTAAAATTACACTTAATCTAAAAAAACCCACAACCCCTCTTCAGAAGAAGTTCTGAATTGTCAACTGAAGCAAGTGAAGTTATTTCTTATGCAGATAACAGATTGGCAGAGGCAGCTGCAGTGCAGTTTCTTAGCACTGCCTTACTAGTGTCTGTTTGATCTAAAAAATACCTCTTTTTGGGTAAAGAGCTCACTCCGTTTCCATTGATGATAAATTTTGTCCACTCTACGGACTCCTACTGTGGTGGTGGTTTAAGGAAAACAGGACTGATAACAGCTACATCAGTTTATATCTAAAATAACTTAATTGGTTTCGGTGCTGTTATTTCATGTTTCAACAAAAGAACAAAGATTTTGTTTAAAGACATAGTTTGTGCAAAAGCTGCAGAAGAATTTGAGCCAGACACGTGTGAGCATTTGAAAAGATTTGCAAAGGAATAAAAAAGTGAGACAATAAGAGTATAAAAGGTAGTAAATAAAAGCAATGGATGGGAGGAAAAAGTTAGGAAGGATACTTTGCTCTCCACTCAGTGAGAAATTGGTAAAGATTCCACTGTATGTTTAAACCTCAGTATTAAATTCAAGTTAGAAATAGTCTGGTGGGCTCAGGAGGCGATGTCATGCCTCTTGGCTATTGGCCTGCATGGCCTACGTTAGGAGGTTGCTTGCATAACTAAAATTTTTTAATTTATACATTTAGGTATAAAATGTCTCCAGTACTTCTTAGCTTCACTTAGAACTTTTATGCATTGAAATTGCAGAGCCAACAAACCAGGCAAATTATCTTGTCCTTTACGTGCAATCAT
The DNA here is from genome assembly GCA_013400375.1 of Thinocorus orbignyianus. Classification (NCBI taxonomy): domain Eukaryota; kingdom Metazoa; phylum Chordata; class Aves; order Ciconiiformes; family Thinocoridae; genus Thinocorus; species Thinocorus orbignyianus. The sequence continues at coordinate 46,231 of VXBW01008341.1, forward strand.
AATTAACATAATTTATGCAGCAGGAAAAAAGGTACTTGGAAGATCTTAGAGATTTGAATTTTTCAAAGTTACATTAAATGATAGTCTGGGTAAACAAAATTTAATTTTGATTTCAGTAGTGATCTGTCTGTGATTTGTAAGTCTTAAACTCAATATTTAAATGCTTTAAAACCAAGCGTGAGAAAACTACTTTTGCAGGTAAAATTCTGATCTGCAGCTGTGCGAAATTATTGTCTTCCACAAGTACTGTTCTTTAGTCCTTTAGATAGGCAGTTAGGCTATATTTTAATGAAAGAGACAAGATAAAGGGATTTCTGGTTTCTGGTTAAAAATATCTCTTTCTCCCTTTAAATCTTAGGAGCTATAAATCATTCTTGGAAAAAAACACATCTAGTTTCATTGGAAAGAAAGAAATACAGAAGTTCACGGTTAGTGCATTCACAATGTACTAACAACATGGACATGATAGATTTGTAGATTGAGATAATATATTTTATTAAATCAGCTGCCATGATGGAGAAAATCAGATAAGCTTTCAGACATACAAGCCTTTCTTCAAAGATAATGGTTTTAAAAGGAAAGAGGAGAGATTTAGATTAGATATTAGGAAGAAATTCTTTACTGTGGGGATAATGAGGTACTAGAACAGGTTGCCCAGAGAAGCTGTGGCTGCCCCATCCCTGGAGGGGTTCAAGGCCAGGCTGGATGGGGCTTGGAGCAACCTGGTGTGGTGGGAGGTGTCCCTGCCCATGGCAAGGGGATTGGAACTCGATGATCTTCAAGATCCTTCCGACTCTAACCATTCTATAATTCTATGATGCTAAGATTCTATTCTTCAAATCTGAAAGAAAAGCTTTTTGAAGGAAAGCAGCATCTCACTTTACCAGGAGGAAAGTTAAGCCTGGGAAAAAGGGAGAGGATACAGCCAATACTGGAATATAATAATCCTCACTTCAAACTCTGGTGGCATCTGGGGGATTTTCAGTATATTTCTGTGATGAGATTTACTTCCCCAAACAAGTTTATATAGATATAAGAAATTCATATTATGATATCAGCTGCTAGAGATGAAAAAAAAATAATCTGTTGGCATTTTGGTTTAATCCCAGAGGGAGCTCAGCCCCACACACCTTCTACTGAAGGTACTCAAAACCACATGTTATTTCTAATTTCTCAAGCCAAAGTACAAGGAAGCCTTAGCTTATATTTATGTGTCTTAGAGAGCTTTATAGGTATTTATGTGAGCATCATTTTAAACATATCTCCAGAAGCCTTCTGTCTAATCTATACATAAGAAGTTGTTAGTAATATTCGCTCTAAAGATATTTCCTGTATCACAGAATATTCAGACTGATTTGCATATGGATATGAAAAGCGAACACCACATAAGCTTAGAAGTGAGTAAATAAACCAATAATTGCTAATAATACTAGAAAAAAAAAAAAACATAATCCAAAGCTGCAAATCATACTATGAAGGCTCCAGAAGATTTATGGCATTTTAAGAGTCGTCAGAGAAACTGAGCATTTAGGAAACTGGGTCTGTATTTGTTTTCTGTTGCTGCAGCAAGAAGCTACACTGTCTAACCTTATTCAGGGAAAAAGATCTGGCAGGTTTTCAGAACTGCTACATCTTTTATCTCGACTTCATATTTTGTGTATCTAAGCATGCATTTTTTTTTGAGAGGAAACGTTGGTTAACGCTACTTTGTAGTCAGACTGTGTTGCATCTGCCATCTAATCATCCGAATGGTCTTCAAACAGACTAAAGACAGTTAATCAAGTAAGAAAAGAAAATAATCTCTTCTGTTAGAGGCAGTTGGAGGAGGAGGGGAAGGACATTATTACTGCAAACATTTTAGTGAGTTTTTCTTTGTTTCATTTTCTACCAGCTGCGATGTCAATGACCATCTAGTCCTGCAAAATTTCCCACATAAGAGTAGTCCTCGTTGCTTTTAAATTAATTGCTTGCATGAAAAAGTAACCAACGAGAGAAAAGCTATTTGAAATCAAATCTATACCTGTGATTTCATCTCTGTTTCATAATCTGCCAGGAAATGTAACCTCCAGCTGGCTGTGTGAAATGGAGCTCAAACCCTTTTGACTCTAAAAGTAGACTATTTTGTGTTCATTGGGAATTTCTTAAATATTATCATTGTGTTCTTGTTTGTTTTATTTCCTTCTTATTCCTTAATGAATTGTACAACAGTGCTATTTCAAATTTTACCCCCAAGAGAGGAGGAAAATTACATAAAATGGCAACAAAAAGAGTAGAAGCTGAAAAATATTCTTTAGCAATTTTACCAAATTGAGGAGTGCATAGAGTCAATTATCAAATATTTAGGAAGTGGAGTTCTCTTATCCTATCTGGTCCTCATACATATGAATTTAGTTTATCTTAGTAATGGAGAAACAATTTTCCACGGGGTTTCATTACAAACTGAGGCTGTTTGCAGACCTAAAGCCCCCACTGTTTTTTGCTGAGATGACTTCTGACGCTGTCTATTCAGTTGTAAGATACAAAGCAATTTAGAAAACAAGCTATTGAGGATTTTTTTTTTCTTTTTTTCAAAGCTCACATCACCAAAACTATTTAGATACATAAGCTGGTGATTTCTAGGGTGCTTGACTTCAGCAGAGCTATGCTGATTTACAGCAGACAAAGGCTGTAAGAGTTTGACACACCTGTATTCTTTTTGCTTAGGAAATAACATCTAAACTTCTCTTCTTTCCCTTGTAGCATGAATAACCTGCTGTACTTTCATGAACGCATGGATGTATTTTTGAGTCACAAATTTAATTTCTTTACAAATCCTTCAAAATTAAAAATATGTGCAGTCATGCAACTACTTATGTCTTTGAAAAGGATTTATTTTCTTCCTACTTCAAATGAAGGAGATAAAACTCAAGAAAGTGAATAACAGGCTCTGATCTGATCTCATTCCTCTCAGCATAATTCCAGGTCAGTTATGCTCAGCAGGAGAAAAAGTGCAAGTGAATAGTTTTTTTCTTTCACTCTGAATTGTAAAAAGGATTTATGATTGCAAAACTGAATGCTCTGCCACTGATAAAAAGATTTCTAAAGCAGATTAAGGGAAATATTAGTAATTTCAAAGGAGTGTGCCTTTGTCTATTGTGAGTTCAATGAGATTTTTGGTAATTTTATGTACACAGTTACTTACAATGACCTTTATTCGTTCTCAGACTGTTTCATAACTTTCCACATAGCTAATCTCGTTTCTAATGTTAGGTTTGAACCAAAGTATCTTGCAAAATCATTATTAGTCTCTGAGACAAGTAAATTGGCAGTGCCTTTCTTTTTCTACATGTGATCATGACTGTTAATCCAGTTGATTAAAGCAAATGTCTAACAATTTAATTCTTAACCTCCTCCCATTATCATTTCCTATTTCCAGGACCTTTGGGGGGCAGTCTGTCTTTGCAGCTTGGCTGGAACCAGTCTGAGTATTGAAAGTAGAGTAAACCCCATTCATGTAGGATTGTCTTGTGAACAACTTGTATTGCCGGTCTAGAGGAACACAAAAGGATCTTATCAGTTATTTTTGGCTCTCTGACTTGATAGGAACTAGTTCCCAGGTTTTTTTCCCCATGCACGCCCTCTTCAATTCCCATTCCAGCATAGATCTCCTGATTATTATTATTATTATTATTATTATTATGTTTTTTTTGTCTTGGATTATCTGGATTATAGTTTTGACCTGTTATAATTAAAGCTTCCAGATCCAGTCTGTGTACTGGTCTGATCCTCACCCCTGAGTTTCATTTTCCAGTTGTGATTTTCTTACAGCTAACAGTTTTTCCAGTAATATTTTATCATTATGCAGAACAGAAAAATGAAGGATTAAATGCTCCTTGAAACATATTTGGGTTCATTGTCACTAGTGAGACCCAGAGCAAAAGAATAAAATGGTCATTTTTCTGACCATATCCATACACAGGTTTTAGGAATGGGAAGAAGAAAAGTCGAAAAATGAGAAATAATTGAGACTGGGTGAATAGGTTAAAAACAATTTTTGAAATGTGTTGCCCAGGAATTCTGTATATGTAGCATATTAATATTCTACTAGTCAGTAGGTGGGAGGATTTTAATGTAATGAATAGATATAATAATAATTGCAAATCTAATAACACATGGTGATCTTGATTACACTTCATAAAAAAAAAGGCAAACCAGAAAATAGTATCTTTTTCTAAATGAGGACAAAGACTATTGTTGATTTCAAATGACTAAGACAATCCAAAAAAGTTTCTGAATTCCAGAAATAGCATCGAGTAATCCAGGATGAAGATCAAGAAGCTCCTTGCTTCAAGAAATATTTTTGCTGTTTGAAACTAGTAAGATTATCCAAACTTTATTGTTAATAAGTATCAGCAGACAGTGAAAAATAGTATGAAATTGGCTCTGATATGACCAAAGTCATTCGCCTTTTGACTGAAAAATGAATAATTTTCATAGAATCACAGAATGGTTTAGGGTGAAAGGGTCTTAAAAAATCATTGAGTTACAACCCCATGCTCTGAGCAGGGACACCTCCCACCACACCAGGTTGCTCCAAGCCCCATCCAGCCTGGCCTTGAACCCCTCCAGGGATGGGGCAGCCACAGCTCCTCTGGGCAACCTGTTCCAGTGCCTCACCACCCTCACAGTAAAGAATTTCTTCCTAATATCTAATCTAAAACTAGCCTCTTCCAGTTTAAAACCATTACCCCTTGTCCTATTACTAGCAACTAAAGATGCCTTCAGCAGAGAATTTCAAGATCAGTGAGCTTCACTGTACCGTTTCTGAAAACTTCTTTCATGATAGTGAACAAAGAGAAAGGATGCTGTGGAGTTATCACACCTTTTGACTAGAAAAAGCTATGGGAAACTCTTAAGGATTCACTTTAGATGCACAAGGCAGCTCAGAGTATGTTATTCCTTGTGTACGGGGCAATCATTACTGGGAAGGGGAAAACCAAATTGTTCATGCCCCTTTTAGAAAAAGAGTGGTTATTGAAATCTGGTTTCCCTCTTTATAGAGATTTTCTCACTGGAGACAAATTTAAATGTGGATTTTTTTAAGGTTTCTCTGTCACTTTTAATAATATCATATGTTCTGTCACTCCATGGTTATTTTAATCATCCCATAGATTCCAAGAATATGCAGGTCTGTGAGTGTCCAGAAGTCATATGACTATCCGTATCCTTCCGACCTCCACCAGTAAGGGAAACAACATGCCATGTACTGTAGGTTCTCTGCTGGAATGTCAAAATATGCACATCAGCAGAGAGTTGACAACGCGAAGATTTTTTATGCGTTTGGAAAGTTACTGCAGGATTAAGGTCAAAGAGAGGTAACTCAACCTGGTCCTCTGCCTGTATATCCAAAGTAGATATATCTGGGTTGCTTTTGATATGACAACCTGAAAAAAGAAAGCTGTGTTTAAAGAATAAAAAGAACCATAGCAATGAAAAAAGAATTGGACGCTGTTTATAAAGGGCATCGAAATGCACAGTAGCTACCTATGCTCCGTGTTTCGATTTCCCTTATGAAAATGACAGCATGTTATTGTATTCCTTAAAAAATTATTCCTAAAAATGTGTTCAGAGATGCAGTTCAATATACGGATATAAGGAAAACAAAATATATGATGAAGAACTGGTAAAAGCCTTATCTGCTGAGTTGACAGGTGCTATGAATTCTGAAAGGGGTTGAGAGGATCTATTTGTGATTTTCTTTCCTGAGATGGAACAGCAGAGTGATCTTAGACACTGATGTCAAACATTTCTTCTCTGACACTGCCCTTGCCCCTTCATCTCATACTCTTGGTAAAATGGCATAAGTTAAGTTACCTGAGTCTTAAGAGTTTTCCAAACTGTAGTGATTTGCTTTGCTGACAAAGGCACAACAAGAAACAAAGCAGTTTCTGTTTGCCAGATCTCTATATAAAAGAGAGTACAAGTATCTACTGGATATTCTTTAAAAGAATTTTCACCTTGAGGTCACTGTCTGAAAGTTAAAGCATTTCAAACTTCATTTATATTTTGGACATCCTTAAATTCTATACAAAATACTACTTCTTGCATGAAGTGAACATGATAAAAATACTAATTTGTAATATGAAAAAAAATATTCTTGTGAAACTATAGCTTTATAAATGAGGCACGTGAAGTAATTCAGTCCAGTTGAAGGCTGTTTCTTAGAAGTTGCGTGGGAATGAATATGAATTGTAATTATGTATTATATGAATTATACAGCTGTAAAGAACCACTCTTAGTCCATTCCCCTTATGCCTATAATTTACAATCTAAAGATTTTCTTTCCTTCATACTATTTTCGGGGGTTTGTGTGTTCTGTTTCAAATGTGCAATGCCATAATAATTTTAGCAGCTTTTCTCTTTATCAGGGAGACTTTATATGGTTTTTTGTACACATCTGTTCCATTATAGCCTTTGGGAGGCTGGTATTTGCAGGGCAGCAGTTTTTTTCCATGATTATTGTAGAAGAACAACTCTTGTAGAAACAAAAATGACCGCTTTCATATATAATGTCCGATGGAAAGGGAGCTTCACTTTTGCTTTTTACATGTCTAGAAATACCTCATCATTTTAAATCTGCCTGTGGGTCTGTGAGACAACCTGTAGCTGACACTAAGGAGAGACCTATGGAGAAATATTGTCAGGATTAGTATCCTGAGATCACCTCTCTACAGAAAACATTTTTTGAATTGAAAAAAGTACTGAGAAAAAGACTGATATTTTTCAGTTAAATAAAAATGTAACGAGGTTCTTGGAGAGCAGGAGTGTTACAGTCCCACTTCTTAGAGATGCAAAAATAGCGCTGCATTTTTTCACAGGCTGATGTCTGCAGAGTTGAAAGTTGGAAAGGTCACAGACAAATGCTTTCCTAAAAAACTCCATCTCCTTTCTGAACAGGGCATCAGGTTGTCAGTTTACCACCGTACTTCTAATATCAACTCCACGGTTTCCCTGTCTTTTCAGTAGCTTGTTTTAACCTGGGAAGGTAAAAATTTCAGTGCAGATGCTGTACTTCTTTCTAATGCATTTGGCAACTTTCAAAATGCTTCTTTCAAGGACTGGAGTTACATCAATGGTATTTGTAATTTCAAACTCATTTCCCTGTAGACTCCCCAACCCTTCATGTTCACAAACATGTTTCTTCCACCTCTCAATTCTTTCTTCTGCGAAAGCTCCTTTTGCTCTCTTGTTGAGAATCATTTGATTTCTTGTGACTGCTAAACATCTGCAGAGGCAAATCAGCTGCCACAGTGCTTCCACAAGCAGAGAGCTAAAAATCCCTTAAACCCCAGAAACTGTCTTGCTTGAATGCACCTACTACCCATATCTAGGTTCTCTTTCTCGCTCCCCTCCTTGAATTCTCCTTGAAAAAAAAAAAGATTGCCTGAGAACTTATCTTGATTTGGATGAAGAAGTTTGCAACAAGGGATTTGCTAATCTGTTCTTTTACAGTTTTCTCACTCTTGTCGTTAGTTAATGTAGCCCTGCCAGGTCCAGAGCAAGTTTCTGTAGTTTTGTTCTGAATAACTTACAACTGTTCTCATATTCAGTTCTCTCTTTCATTTGCTTTCAAAAGCAGAATATTAAACCAAGGTGAGAACTGTGCTGGAATTAATATGCAGGTGGCATTCACAGGAAACCGCCAAGCAGGAACATTTAAGACTTGATACAGTACATTTTTTTCCCCTCTAAGTCGTATTATTGTAATAACTACCAATTAAGTAGCAGAAGTAACTTCCTTTAAAGATACTATCCCCTATTGCCCATCCCAAGAGTAGAAGGTGTTACCAAAGCCCAACAGGACTTGGAGCAAAAGGCTCAAGAAAAAATGGAGAAGGTTTGAAAGCCAGGAAGGGTCACTTTAGTCCAAACTGGAAAGATGTTAATGAGTTCTCCAGTTCTGGTGGTTTCACAGCATTTACACCCAGGGAGAGCGAAGAGAAAGGAGATACCATGAAACCACGATGTGACTAAAAGTCAGCCTTGCCTCAGGAGCATTTTTGGCATGTGTTTTCCATAGGTTTAAATGCATGACACTGTTGTGCAAGACAGCGAGGAAAGATCCTTAGAGTTGCCTGTAGTAATAAGGAAGATCAGAAAACTGTATCCCTGAACAGCTAATTTAAAAAAAATCTGGGTTTCCATTCTACATCAATCTCATAATTTGATTTTTGTTTTCTTTGGCTGGTTGGTTAGGGGTTTTGAGGGTTTTTTGATTGTATGTTTTCTTGTTTTTTCTTTTTCTTTTTCTTTTTCTTTTTCTTTTTTTTTCTTTCCTTTTTCTTTTCCTTTCAGCTGTAAATCAGAAAGATCTGAAAGACCTTCTGACAACAGAACTAAACATCTTTTAACATTTTGTCAGAACCATTCTAGTGCCTCAAATGAATAAACTTGCATAGTTATTCTCCTAATATCTTAATCCCATATTAATTTGTTATACATTTACTGCGTATAAAGTAAATTGCCTGATATTTCCTGCGTAGCTGTATTTCATCTAATCAGCTAAACCAATGCCATAGAAAAGGAAAGAAAAATATCACGAGTCATTTGTTGTAGGGTAGATCTTTGAAGTAGATCATATGGAGCACCATCTACGAGTACAAGTCCACACTTGCTGCCTCATTTATGGACCTACCTGTACTAAGTTACTTCTTTTGAATAATTGAGATTATTCAAATTCCAAATATTTATGGAAAAAAAAGTATTAGACCACAGGAATTTTATAATATAGATGACATGAAGTAATTTTTTTTTCATACAATACTATGCTACTGCTGGCTATTATTAGGTTCCAGTTTGGTAATGGAAAATTCCATGAGAACATATTTGCATGTAATTAGTTGTTTAAGCAACTGTATGTTGTTGAAGGAGATCTGGGTTATAAATATATTAAAAAATGCAATTATATTCTGATACCGAATACACTGGAGTGTTATTCTTTCTTAACATATCATGAATTCTAGTGGGAAACCTTCTCAAAGTTAGAAATACCAGCTAATTTATTTTTCATACTATGAATGCAAGATTCCTAAATTAACCCTTTTATCTGTAGTTAATATCTTTAAAAGTAGTACCCAGAGAAAGAATAAAAGTTGCCAGGAGATAAGGAGACCTTTCATTTCTACAGCATTTGAAATAGATTATTCATTTAATTTGTGTGAGTTCAAACTGTCCACACATAGAAGATCAAAAGCCTGAGGACATATTTAGTGCACATCCTTTTTAAGAAGAATATGCTAATGTCTGCTTTATTTTTTCCCCTTCTTTGTCTTGAATAAAAGGAAGAAAACAACTCAACCAACACCTCTAGTCTGCATTTGTAGAGGCTTGTGCCTACATCCAAGTTGCCGGAATGTTGTGAGAAGAATTAGGTTGAACAGCTTCAGTTTATTGTCACTTTTATTGTCTACCACCACGGCAGAATTTGGCAGTTTGCCTGAGCGAGTAAGGACCACGCTTCCAGTACAATATGTGATTACAAAACTGAGTTGTTAGTCTGGTTTGCTTTAGCCCGGTGTCTGGATACGTGGGGATTTTAGTAGTTCATTTTGTTGTTTATCCTTGGAAGGTTTTTGTGTGTGTGTGTGTGGTATTTTTCTTTTTTTTAAGGAAAATCCTGCAGTCTCACTTCTTGAGCACTGAATCATTCACTTAAGGAAATAAAACCCCAAAAGGGCAAGAAAGGGAGAGGGAGAAAAAGATTACAAGTCTGTCATTTGTAAGGATCCAGCCAATTGCTGTCACAAATTACAGTGAAGTGTGAAAAGACAGAATGATTCTGGGACCTTAAACGTCACTGAGATGAAATAGCTAGAAAGTTTAACTAGAATCACAGGATAATTTGAGTTGGAAGGAACTTCAGCAGGTCTCTGGTCCAACCTCCTGCGAAAAGAAGGGTCAGGTATGAGGTTAGACCACGTTATTCAGAATTTGATCCAGAAAGGTCTTGAAAACCCTTAAGAAAATAATCACATATATTAGACAATCCAGAAGGAAAATGGTATCAGGCAGTTACTCATGTAATTCCTGTCTGTATATCAGAATACCTTAAAATAAATCAGTGGTAAAAAGGAACATGCAATGCTACATTTATTTTCTGTCCTTTGCAGAATATTGCACATCAAAATTGTGGCACTGTTTATACTGTACTATATATGACACTGTTTATAGAACTCTGATTTTTAAATAATACCAATTCTACTAGGAGAGGTCTTTGGCAAAAATAATTCCCCCTCCAAGAAGAGCAAAACTATGTATTTTGCTTATTTGTTTGTTTGTTTGTTCATTTTTTTTTTTGTTTGATTTGTGGATTTTGCTTGTTGTTTGTTTGTTTGTTTGTTCATTTGTTTAATAAGGAAAGGAGACATTTATAAGAGACACTGAAAAAATAAAACAATAGAAATAGGATAAATTATTCATTGCACAGTATTCCCAAAAGAAACCCTTTATGGCTCAGAGTTCATTTTAAAACAATAATTTGTGTTTCACCTTGAGAAAATAATAAAGATGAAGTCAATGCTGCAAACCTAGGTAGGTTATGGTGTTCATTATAACTAGAATTAAATTTAAATCAAATCATCAAGGGAGCTCTCTCAATTGAGTTCAGCATATATTCTCATAGACAGCAGGGATAGGGACCACAGTGAAGTGAATGACCACAAAATGCTTATTAGTGATATGGGCTGTAAATCACTCCAGGGTTGAATGAATTCTTTACGTACTTTGTTCTCCTCTTCCTTTCCCTATAGGGTAGAAGGACGAAAGGAAATTCGGAGTTGGTGTCCTACCTATACCTCCTAAGCATAAAAGTGTCTGGACCAGTGGAGTTTGATGAACTAATCAAAACTAATCACTGAGAGCTGGCAGGCCTTTAAGTATGAGACCAGATTACTTCAAAATTTTATTTTCTCCCACATATTTTAAACAGACAAAGGTAAACTAACATTTTATCTTGCTCTCCATCAAAGTAGACTAGATCCACACAGAATCTGCTTTCTTGCTTTGCCCAATTTCAAATGAGTGTAGCTCTTGTCTTTTTTTTTAATATCACTTACACACAAAGTGACAGGTTCCCTAAGTCTACAGAAATATAATGGAATTCATGAAAAGGTATTTTCCTTTATATTCTGTTTTTAGTCTTATTTCATTCACTGATTTTATTTATGGAACAATAAACTTAGCGTGTTTTTCACATTAACTCATTTCTTGAGAGACAATTTACTTTTCCAAACCCAATCTGTTTATTAACTCTGTCTTTCTATCTGACTGAAAAAGTTCCATCATTCTTGATATTTTTAAGTGACCTTGATTGAATTTTCATCGTATTCCTACTGATAACAAACACGAGCCCTGGTTTTAAATATTTTCATTGACACTAGGATATCATCATGTAATTCCAAGCCTACAAAACTGTTAACCTTTTTTCTTTATTTTTTTTTTCTTGTTATATACAAATATACTATAGTTTTAACCAATTGCTACAGACCTAATTGTATGTATTTAAGACAGATTTCCTAATAATCAAATTGTCCCTCACTTAAAACTATACTTGAATTTTCTTGGATCTTGCCAGAGAATTTCTTCTAGAGTTTGGCACAGTATAGTTAACATAATCAAGATTTCAATTAATTCTTTCATACCCTACAGGTGCCCATATTCCATCCACATTTAATGAAACTCTTATTACCTGATCTGCCTTATTACTTGAAATTATAGACTTCATTCTTTGGTAAAAATGCTTAGTCTGATAAATAGGTGACATCTTCAGTAGTTTTGTAGGTGTTCCAAGATCCTTTAAGAGATGTCTGTTGGTTCCATAAAGTCACAGAACAGAATCCAGTTGAGACACTGGTCCCCTGTGTGCTCGCTCCAAGTTCTTTAATACTGCCGATTGCAGACATAGCTGGTAAATAAGAGCACTATCCCCACAAAATGGGAGTTTTGCTTTTGGATTCTATCCAAACAGTAAATTTGTTGGAATTGACTAAATGGGAGTACATTAATTAATTAGAATATTTATTATAACTGTAATGAAAAAAAACCTCGGGTTTTTTTTATAGACTTTCGTTCTTAAGTTGAAATATGTCCCTGAATCTTCTCAAGGCAAAATTAAGTTCTCATTATTTTTTGTAAGAGCTTGGACCTGTTCTTGTGGATTGATGGATCCATGGCTAGACAGGCAAACAGTCTGATAAAGGAGAGCAGTTAAACTACAATTTCTTTGGATCTTGATCTGATCAGAACAAATCCAACTAGACAAGCTTTTAAGGGAGATTTTCCAAGGAAGATTGGAACTGTTGTATCAGATAAAAGCCCCAGTGCGTTTAGGCCAGTGGCTTGTTTCTTACAGTTGCAATATTAGGAAAGATCGGAAGAGTTAACAACTTATTTTCTGAATAGACACCGACACCAATTTTTAAAATAAATGGTAGAAACTGGAAATATACATGTGTGGACTTTCATATCCAGTTCCAGTATTTTGAGGGGGATACTTATAAGCCCAGACTTTGATGAAATCGCAGGAATACATATATTATTTTCTAAGTTATTTTCTATTTTTGTTACAAAAACAGTAATCCACTGTTTGGACAAAATGTTCTCTCAGAAAAGCTTAGGCAGGGCTTAAAAGGAATTTTGATTCATTCATACCAGGAATTACATTGATAATGAGGAGTTATTTATGGAGTTTGTCTGACAGAGAGGAGGGTCCATGGGCTTTCATCAAGAGAGCAAGTGTAGAACAGTGCAGATGAGACTCATGAAGGAGGACAGAGATAAACTATGGAATAATTTCAGATTTAAAATTCTTTTCCAAAAATATAATTGAACAAGGTGGAGTTTTCTGCTGTGGAAATGACTGAATCTGAGTGCATCACTATCTCCATAATATTCATTCTGGAAGATATCTATGAGGTATCAATGATGTCGATTGTGTAGTATGAATTGTGACATGGGATATGAACTATGGTGGGAAAAAATTCTGAATTATTATTTTTTTTTCTATTTGATTCTATTTAATACTTGGCATGCAATTTGGGTTGCAGTTATTTGGACTTACTCATTTATCGTCTTGCATATAACTTGCTAGGTGTAAACATCCCGACAATAACCAGAATAAACCTCATTCACCAGGTAACATTTAAAAACTTCCCACTGAACTGAAAACATAAATAAAATTTAACCCCCTGGACAGTTCTCACTTTTCAGTCAGGGTCTCTATTTCCATCTTTTTGAGCCTGTTGAAGTAGTGTTTGAAATTAAATGGGACAATTCGGAAGCTGAACTTAGAATCTTAAAATAATTGATATAAAAATTAGTTAAGCTAAGAAGTTGTGAACTTGATTTTAAATAAGCTTTAGCAGATTTTTTAAAAAGTATAACCTACCTTGTCTGAAAATGTATTTCTTCTGTTTTACAAAGCCTTCCAAACCTTAGAATCCTTCTGGATCCTTATAAATCTTAGAAAGATCAGAGTAAACCTTCTCGTCTGCTGAAAATCCAAACATTTATGTGGTACATATTGCAGAAGACTTGTTGTTTACACCAGATGAATTTTACTCCTTGTCCACTGCAGAATGGACCTAACATTGCAAAAGAGAATCAAGACAAAAAGCCTTAAAATCATAAGATTCGTAAAAGCATAAGAGTCATCCATGTTTGTGATGTTTTTATATGTTGGGGGCTGTTTTCTGGTTGAAAAGGCCAACATAACCATAAGAAGTGAAGGAATCTTCATTAGGAAGACCTAAACCTGAATTTTCTTTACAAGGATCTGTTTTGGCCTTTGAAGTGTCAATGTTGAAAAAGCTTTGTAAAAATAAAAACAAAAAACCCCAGAAAACCAATATATATATATGCGCCAATGAGGAAGATCCATGAGGATGCACTTCTAAGTTACCTCCAGAAAACTGACAGTTAATATTTGTTGTTTTGTTAAAATTATATCGTATACTATAGTATAACAAGAAAACATTTTTTTCATACATTTTCTGTTGAATATTTACAGTATCAATCAACATGGATTTTAGACATGCATATTCAAATGCAGAAAAGAAATTACACGAAAAAATAAAACAGAAATACCACTGGAATGTTTTCAGTAGCTTCTAAATTGTTCATCAACATTTAAAATGCATTTTGTTTCAATATGAAAAAGTTAATTTCCTGGGAAGAAGGAGTGAATTTTTTTTTTCCCAGAAATTAATGTTCAGCCAACATTATGCCTTTTATAACCTTTCCAAAATATGAATATGCTGATTAATTCACAAGACATAGATCTTGAACTACCCTTCTAAACATCAAGAGCTTTCATTGAAGGCCAACCCGCAGCAGCTTATTCCAAAGAGACAAGCTTTGACTTTCAGATTTTCATGAGGTCTTTTAGTTTTCATTTATGCTCATGCTGTATTTAGCTTATCCCATCTGCTTCCAATTACTGTGACTGCATGTGTTTTGTTTTTCTTTTTATTTTGGTGTGGTTCTCTGGTTTTGATAGGCCTGTCCTTTCAGATGAAGAAGAATCGATTCCCCTGGAATTAAATATTTTCCAAGACAAAGCAAGCAAACTAAATGCATAATTATTTACAGCATGTTAATATGGGTCAAATCTCAGGTGTTTGTGTCTATATAGTAAGCAAAATTCCAGATATAGGGAAGGTTACTAGACTTCTTTTACTGTGTATAAAGTACTGTGTTAAAAGTTCTTTTACTGTGTAAAAGAACTTTTAACTAAGCTTTCAACATCTGTTTTGGACTCTGTTTAGGAAGACAAAGATTATCTCAGTAGAAAGTAGCATCTAGGTAAATTAAATTCTTATTCTGTTGATATTCTTTTTCTGCACTATAACCATATTAGCAGTTATTTTTGCCTTTACACAATTAAAAAATCTTATGAGCTCACTGGAGCTAGTTATAAAAAAGTACTTTTATTCAAGGAGGGTTAGTGTTACCTGGAATAAAAAGCTAAGTAGGCCACAAATTTCGAAAGTTGTCTCTTTAATAATGTAATTTGTTACGCTGGGGCCCCATATTGTCTGTTTACTCAAGCAGGTGGATTTGCTGAAGAAGAGAAGTGCTGATGATGCAATGTGCTGACCCACATATCAGTTCCCAACAGACTGCACCAGCTGGTAGAGTTTTTGCTTATAGCTTAAACAAAGCCAACATTTTTCCCTTCCCATTACCTCCTGCTGATGGAATACACAACAATATAAATATTGTCAAGTTATCTTCTAGGAAAAGATCTGTAAGCAAGTTTATACTTACAGTTATTTATAGGTTGGGGCTTTTTTCTTATTCTGTATTATTTCTTGTACGAATATCAAATAAAATTTAGGTCTGTGAAACTCTGCTTGTATAGTTACTAAATTACCTTATTTTTTTCATATATTTTAAATACAGAAGTTAATCCTTGAATCTTAGTTTACAAATGAAATTTAAAAAAATTATTACTTACTTTTTTATTGCTTCTTGTTATTTCATTTTCGCAGATGCCTACAAGAGCAGTGGTAAGATATCTTAAGTTTTACCTCAAAATTAGAGTTGTACACCTTGGCATTTATCTTTTCTGATGTTTTTAAAAACATAACAAAAAAGAGTATGAGGGTTAATGTGGTCAGAAGGTTCATTTCTGTCATATCTGGAACGCTTTAGATCTTAGATTGTAATTGTGGTGTTTGTTTAACTAACAATAGCATTTTGTCCACTCAGACGTCTGTTAAACAGAAAGTGAAGAGAAACACCTCTTCACAAAGTAAGGTTGTTGAAATGAGAAGATTATTTTCTGTGGGAGGCAGAAATTTTCCTTGTGAAAGTGTTCTCAACATTCAGAAATACCCACGGTCAATATTTCATCATAACAGAAAGACTGAGCCTAATGCTTTTTCATTTAATATTGTCTCCGAGTTCTTAACACTAGAGTTTTGTGAGGTTTTTTAATTTGTGGTCCAAGCATAGTTTTTTGCTTTACCAATTTATATGTCCTGCCTCCTTTCATGTTATACCAGAGATTGATCATGACTGACCCTCATGTGTACATTTTATGTCCACTAGACCTAATTTTTAATGGAATTGCATGAGGGCTTGTAGCCTTGTATCATGAAGGTTCTGGAACCTGCATCTGATGTTATAAGGACACAGTTTACAGAGAGAAGGCTCTTCTGAATTTAACTCATGTCTATGAGAGTTCTGTCAGCTGATTGATGAGTGATAAATGTGATTAATGAGAACACAGATGTGCCCTTGATACAAATATGGGTTTGGTGTTGCACATGGAACAATAAGAAAGCAAATTGTTGAGTGAACACACAAGGTTCAGTGTTTGAATAGTCACAACCTCATATTTGATGCTGAAAGTCAGATATCTTTTAGCTGTTTTTAAGGATCACAGTAGAACAGTGTTTCTTGATTGTAGTGAAATTTGAATGCTCATTCTGAGCTTTCCCAAGCTGCAAAGCATCAACAAAATTTCCATGATGTCAATGACTTTTAAGAAACAAACCAAAACAGCCTTGATTTTGATTTTTCTGTGTTTATGCACTGGCTTGCTTACTTCTGCTTACTTGAAATAATCCAGGAAATATTATAAGAAATACTGCTTTATTTGTCATTCTGCACTGACATATCCAAATTAAAATGTGTATTCATCACTTCAGTCCCTGAGATAATGTGTATTTCACTGTGCTTAGGAACCATGACAACACAAAGAGATGTTTTATATTTAAACCAGGTACCACGGCAATGTAAGAATGAGTGCCTGCATAGTTTTAGAGGGAATAGAACTGATTCACTCTAATAGTTATTTAAAATTTCTTTTTTCTGTATCTGGTTGTGTGGATGGAAAATGTTAGAGCCACTGTACTTAGATCTGTGTTTTAGAGTGCCCATCCACACAGTAAAAATACTGCTCTAGTGGGAGGTGTCCCTGCCCATGGCAGAGGGATTGGAACTCAACGATCTTTAAAGTCCCTTTCAGCTCTAACTATTCCATGATTCTCTGCTATTTGGTAGGAATGACAACAGCACGGCCAAATCAAACATCAAGAATAGGTTCACCAAGCATTGGGCTGCCTTTTTATTTAGAGAACAGAATAGGTTCTAAGAAAATGCAAATATTTGAGGTAGGTTTTCTAAGAAAAATAGATGGAAATCCCTGAATTGCACTATTTCTGAATATAACTATAATGCAAAAATACACTTTCCTAGAGGGAAGCTGCATACACTGTAGATTCTTCAGAAGCTAATCTCTACATGTCCTTGTCACCATATCCTAATCTTTCCACATAAGCTTTTCCTTGGTAAACTAGTATTTTCTGTACTTACAAGTTTAATGTTTGTTTGTAAATTATAACTGTTGGATAAATGATCTGTAAGTGGATCATGACTCATCAGAATGGTTTATTAATCATATCTGCTTTTCCTTATCCACGGGAACCCCCTCATAACCTAAAAATGCTTTTCTCTCATTAATTTTGGCTCTTTCAATAAGTAATGCAGTTAAGAAAGAGGCAGTACATTGCTGCTGTATCTAATTATTCATCCATTTTCAAATGCTTCCTTAGATTACATCAGCCATTAGACTACTCCACTAAATGCCTTACTAATTGTAACGATCAAAAAAATACTGTTGCATAAGACTAAGAGAAAATGAACAAAGGTAAAAGTCCTCCATTTCCCATTAATTCCTACAGCAATCATAATTCTGCTCGACTAGGAAGAGCTAATTATGCCTTTAGTCTTTATATTTTCAATTGGGTTTTCTAGTTTTCAATTCTATGTAAATTTGCTTGGTAGAAAATGAAATTAGTGGTCATTTTATCAATATAATGAGCATCACTAGACATTATTAAGCTCAATTTTAACAACTTGCTTGTATCATAAGAAACTAACTTTCACAAGAAACACTTATTTTCAATCCTAACTTGAGCTCAGTATCCTTAGAATAAAGATTATTCTGACTTACTGCAGATCATCTGCAAGAAGGTAATTTCACCCTAGAGAAGTGTCTTAGCACATTGCATCATCCCAGGAGTCAACTTGAACCTAAACTCTGAGTGAAGAAATGCAAAACATGCAAAATTACCAGAGATTTCCACAAACAAAAGAAATCCTTTATAGAATTCTATAATCCTCTATGTATTTTTCTCCCTTACAGAAGAAATAATAAAAATTATTTTTTAATCAAGCTGAACATATTTGGACATTTTTAAGGATTTGTGAATTTGTGCTTTGTTTTTCTGAAGTATTTTTAAATCAACTTTTAAAATTAACTTTACTGAAAGATCGTCTCATTAAAAAGTTCGAAGTCTAAGTGCATCCCTAACTCTATAAGATCATTCCATGGAGTTGTCCAGTTTTGCCTTGTACTGGGGATAACTGGGAAAATGCAGTCCTAAGACTGACAGATCTGGTCAGATCACTTTTTGCAGCTCATTGCAGGTGGGTTGGACTAGATGATCTTTGGAGGTCCCTTACAACCCAAAACATTCTATAATCCCATGGGTTTATTTCTTGTCAATCTTATATCACAGTAGAAAGAGTGTCATGACAGTTCAAAAAGGGAAAAAAAAGTCCCCACTCCATATAGTTTTTTTATTTTCTTTTTTTATAATATTTTTCATTATGGGAATATTGTGTTTAGTTCACTTTGGTTCTTCAAAATGAAGTTTCTTCTTGAACTTTCTACATAAAATCTCAATGTTCTGATTTTCCCTTTCCCTTTCCCTTTCCCTTTCCTTTTTTTCCCTTTCCTTTTTTTCCCTTTCCTTTTTTTCCCTTTCCCTTTCCCTTTCCCTTTCTTCTCAGATGTTATTTTCAGATAGTTCTTTTCTCTAGTTCTTTTCAGATGTTCTACCATTCTGCCATTGCAATTCATCTGACAGGGGAATAACTGATTTTTTCCCCCAGAAGACAACATTTAAATTATTGGTACTGTGAGTTTGAGATAGGAAATTCATCAGTTGTTCCAAAAAGCACCACCGACTTTGTCTAAAAAACCCCCAAACCCACAACCAAAACTCCATGTCTGTATTCCTATGGATTAAACATAGTTTTGTTAAAATTAAAAAAAAAAAGAAGAAGTGCTTTCCCTTGCCCAGCTTCCGTGTACTTAACAGAGATCTCATTAACCTGCAAGATATTTTCTAATTCAGTCAGAGATGCAGTCATGAGTAGTCGGCTGGAAATGAGGTAATTGGGGTGTGACAGAACTCTTAGTCTGTATCCATAATTCATAGTTCATAATAAAAGAAAATGCGAAGGTGCCCTGTGAAAGTTCTTAGGGCAAGTTAAGTTTTGTAAAAGTTGATAAAATTAACTGCTCTTACGGTTTTGGTATCAGTTCACCATCTTTCAGTACAGAGAACAAAGCTCATTCTACAGCAATTCAAGCATCCGGGGAAATACAGACCAGAATTTTTTGAAAAAATATAGAATTCTGGTCACTTATACAGAATCTAACTTAGTATCAGAAACCTTTGGAGATACTCAGCCAAAGAACGGTTATTCAGAAAGGAATGCAGAGAAGAGTTAGACAAGAAGAGAGTTAGTCCACCCTTGGTTCCTCCTAATATTGGATGCTTCCTAGTATGTTGCCCAGACAGATTTGAAAAGATTCAATCAGAATTTGCTTCTTGACTTCCAAAAAAAGGAATATTTCACTGATGAATACAGAGGGTTGTCTCAGGAGTTCATTTTGTTATGTCTGACGCTGTCCTTATGTCTCTGGACTATTACAGTACAGACTTTTTAGAAGCCACGACTGACATTATTCTTTTCTTTCATCTGCCACATACCTATTTGGAGAAAGTTGATCCTGTTTTCACTACTAAGAAAATACCTTCAAATATCTTTTGCAGTTTAAATTTCCTTCGTTTACAGAAGTGGAGAAAAACGAAATATTATTTAATCATTATAGCCTCATTATACCCTGTACAGGGTTTAGATGCAATATTAGGAAGAAATTCTTTGCTGTGAGGGTGGTGAGGCACTGGAACAGGTTGCCCAGAGAAGCTCTGGCTGTCCCATCCCTGGAGGGGTTCAAGGCCAGGCTGGATGGGGCTTGGAGCAACCTGGTCTTGTGGGAGGTATCCCTGGCCATGGCAGGTGTGTTGGAACTTGATGGTCTTGAAGGTCCCTTCCAACCCAAACCATTCTATGATTCTAAGCGTGGTCTTAGGTGTACCTTTAGAAGAATTATCTTCCTTTCTGCCTCTTAAACAGGAGACTCCTTAACAGCAGAGCTGAGTGGTAGAAGCGACAACAGAAGAGCAAATGCACTAGAGACTGGGGAGGAATTTCAAATAAAATAATTATCTTTACTAGCTCTGTGGAAGTTTAAGTAAATGCTGAAGAGGAGAAAATCACAGGTGCTGACTTCAGAGAGTTGTAAAAAATCTCTGTAGAAAATATCCTAAACTATACATTTTAAGTTTCTGATTGTTTTTCTCCTATATTGCCTCCTGCTGCTGGAAACCCACCTGGTCCCTGATACATCTCCTGTTCAGCATATTTAAAGTTTGCTAGAACTGCTTCAGGGTTGAATATTTTAGAATAATGTTAATAAGGCAGATTTTGACATTCTGTTGTTCAAGTGGCAACAGTCTTTACTTTTTCTTATTTTTTGCAAGGTTGAAATTCAAACTCCCTTCAGAGCAGAAGATGCTGAACTCTGGACTAAGAGAACTTGCAGAGCAACAATTTATTTTTTTTCCCAGTTGCATCATGCAATGGAATAGAAGACTTTTTCCATTTAAATCAGCAGAGTCACATGAAAGAAAGAGCAACATCTGGCCAAACCCCTACAAGAATGATACTCATGAAATATGACCAGGCTACAAAGCTGTTACACTATAGAGATAAATGTTTAAATACTAAGAGCTGCATTTCTCAGAGGTGCTCGTATATACAGCAAGTGAATGGTACAAACCTCAGAGCTGTTTAGCATACCTCAACTGTCTTTATATTTCATTCTCTATTCAAGATTGAATTACTTTTTAGATTGGATGTAATCTGCATACTCACCCAGAAGTCCATCTAAGATGGACCTAGAAGTCCAAACCCCTTATGTTTTAAAATCTTTGCCATAGAGAAGGATCTGCTCCACAATACAAAACATTTAAGAGAAAAATACATTCAAGATGACTGGTAATCATAATGAAGTACTTATCTTTTATTTATATATCTTTTCTTTTCAAAGGAAATATAAAAAGAAATGGAATCGATGTGGAAAATGGATTTAAAAAATCTTCAGAGGTAATATGACATTCTTCAATATGGGTTTTCAGTAGATAAATCAACAGATGCAAATGATTTCAAAATGTTCTTTTTTATCTTTGGAAATACAGTAGCAACACTACCCACACCCTGAAAGCTCCAGAGATGTTGCTGAAAGGGAGAGGAAATAACCGTACATAGAAACACAGAATGCTATGGGGTTGGAAGGGACCTCTGGAGATCGTTTAGTCCAACCCTCTGCCAGAGCAGGGTCACCCAGAGCAGGCTGGACAGGAATGTGTCCAGTTGGGTTTTGAATGTCTCCAGAGAAGGAGACTCCCCCACCTCTCTTGGCAGCCTGTTCTGGGGCTTTGCCACCCTCGCAGCAAAGAAGTTCCTCCTCGTGTTGAGATGGAACTTCACATGTTCCAGTTTGCGCCCATTCCGTCTTGTCCTGTCACTGGGCACCACTGAAAAAAGCCTGGCCCCATCCTCCTGACACCCACCCTTTAGGTACTTATAAGCATTGAACCTGTTGACTTAGTGTTTTACAGACTAAGACTGGTTTTGTTATCAGAGTTGCATAGATGCTTTACAGATCAAATGTTTTCAGCCAACTATACTTTTTATTTTCTCAATTTTGTATTATTCAGTTTAGATCATGGTTTTGCCTCCTAATAATAAGCAACACATAAAAGCAAGCTGTAAGCAGCCAATATTTAAGAAGTTGGTTTTTTAAAAGACTTTTGAACACTATGTGAAAATGACAATGTTCATGACGCCATTTGATGAGATGTCCTATTTTATTTTATTTTTATGGTGCCATAACACCACACAAACAACAGGGCTTCAAATCAAGATGTTGTCTTGATGTGTAATGTTGCAAGGCATTTTATCTTGAAAAAAAATAATCTGTTAATTTAAGAACAGATGTGCTTCTGAACTTGATTCTTCAATTAAGAACTGCTTAAAAATATAATCCATACTAGTGGGCCCTGTTGTTGACTGGTTGTAGTTACCAGTATAACTACTGGTAAGGAGAATCTCTGAGATATTTGAACCGCTAGAGATCTTACAACAGGAGCATTTCATACATTGATTCATACAGGAACAGAAGTTCATACAGTCAAATTTGGAGTACATACTTGCAAATAGTTATGCTTGTATCTTACTTTACCCGTCTGACGGGTCTCATTTAAGCCAACTGAGCTACTTAAGCACAAAAGAGTTTGCAGGATTCTGAGCTGTTTGTTGATCCTGCATCAATGTTATTTTTGCCAATAACAGGATTTTAAGTGTAACACATTATATTAAATTCTTCATAAAAGAAATGGTTAATTACCTAGAAGCAGCTCAGCTTTTTGGTAAAACTATACTAGAAAAATTTTGCTTGAGGCAGAATTCTGGCATAAAACTTTGACCTAAATAGTGTGTTTCTCATAGCTTATTTTTTTCCTGGAAACATGGCTTTAATGTGAAATTTCGTATCACAGCTAAAAATAAATATCTTCAGTATAGTATAGTATAGAGGACATACAATCTAATGCAAAATACTTTTCTGAAGTTGAAATTAAGACAGTGTTAGAGTTGTTTCAGTTGTGAAATAGTCTTTTGTCATCTTCTTATGTAAAACAAAATAACAGTAATAATTTTTTTAAAGTTTATGTATTTTGACTCTGTAGATCTATCAAATTATCCTTTCTTATTTAATAAAAACAATATTCATAAATTAATTAATGGTGTGAAAAACTTGGAAATGTGTAATTTCTATCATGAATGAAAGGCACAAGAAAATGCCTATTGTTTATTTACTCATTACAGTTTAATATTATATGTAATACTTGGGGGTTTTAATACAGTTTGGAATCTTATGCTACAATAACATCACAAAAATAAGTTACTGAAAGGATGCAGATGTAAATACATAATCTTATCGTAATCTAAATGCATATTCTTACTATTTGTATCTGTTAGAAACAGACTGAACACGCTTTATAACCCTCCAAAACATGTTTCCAAATCTCTTAATGAATCACCAGAAAAGTGGTTCATTTCCAAGGAAAGTGGAATATATGTCTATACTCACATAAATATGGTTTATTAGAAATTTACCAGCACATAAGATCCGAGATGGAATTAGGCCATGATTATATCCATTGAGACTTCAATCATATAAATTAAAGTGTTTAAAAAAAAGATTTAAAATGTTTTCGTTGCTCAGTTAAAGCTGTTGCACTTTTATTCAGAATTCTGCTGTTTCATTTTGTTGGGATAAGCTATTACTGTAACTATCTGCTTTAATTTATTTGCTTAGTATGGTAAAATACTACTGATAATTTACAAAATCCTGTTCCTATATTCTTTGTTTTACAGAAGTTAAAGGCTCAAGCAAACATACATTTCTATAATCTCTAAGGCTTGGTAACTGTTTTATGTTTTGAAGGTTATTTTCAGTTAAGGCTGAGAAAAAAAAATTGTCATTGTGAAAGTAGAATAGAATAATTAAAAATAGAATATAGAAGCCACCTTCAATGGTTTACCCTCAAGAGGGATTTGAGGATGCCTAATATCCCAATCTCCCTTACTGCAAAAAACAAAGAAACATAAATAAACCACAACCCTTTCAAGTTGTAAAAATGTACTAAAATATTTAGCCTACTAATTTGTAGATCGTGGCAACGACTTGATGTTTAAATAAATTAGATTATTCTTTCAAATGCTGAATTACATTTGTATATCTTTCTCTGCAAACTTAGCTGAGGTTAAATCTTGTCATTTAATTATTGATCAGCGTAAGCATGCCAGGAACCTGAAACAGAGACAGCTGCTGTGGATTAGAACACTCAGTGAATAAACAGTTCATTCACAAAAATTATCAATATTGCTTAAAATCAGTCCAACATCAGTAAATCTTTACTAAAAATGTTGTTTTATCTAAAGTAAATCATGCCTTTGCTCAATTTCTAGTTCTTCTGCTACAGGATTTTTCAGCTGCAAGAAACTTACATTGTTGTTTCCAAATCTAGAAGCGTGAAGGTCATGGAGAGTTCCTCAATCCATCTATAAAACTGAAATATTTCTGTCCTCTCTCCTCTCTCCAACCAGGACCTAACCACTTTCCTCATTTGTAAGTGTAGACGGTACTCAGTGATGCACAGCATGAGTCTTTCATGGATATTTACCTTTAATTTTGTGACAGTGTGGCCAGAGAAGTATTAGATATGGTTCTATCCTCTCAAAGTTAAATCTCTAAACTGCTGAAGGCAGAGGAAAATCCAGACAGTAGCCAAATGAAGAGGAAGTTTCATTTTTGATCTCTAATAGGTGTATGGCTAAAAGGCAAAATAAGAAACTAAGGGATTTGATGGGAGATGATACATGCTCTGAAGATTTTTCAGAACCTGGAGAGCTGAGTTTCAGTCAGAAACTTCAGGTCAGAAGAAGAGAAACTGACGGGCAATACTCCAGATGATTCCTCGCACTTGGTTCAAATTTCGGTGAAAGATAAGGAGTGTTTTTTGCACTATATTTTTACTTGATTCAAGCACGACGAAGAAAGACTTCCCATGGATATATAGATAAAGATTTAGTGAGGATTCTGGTCTGCAAACCAATCTGGTGATGAAGGTAAGTAGTTCTTTTAAAATCCTTGATGCTCAAGTCAAGTTTATACCTTCTGTACTATATTTCATTGCCCTCTATAAGCCAGCTACAAATGTTAATAAGTAAACTGCAGAGGCTAATTAGCATGCATTAAAACTGAGTAAAATATTTAGGAATTCCATGATAAAATTTCTCTTATTAGTACCTAGATACCGGATGCAATATGTTGTTTTGAGTCACTTCTGTGACACAAGGTGGTGGAGGTGAAACTTTTTGACAAGATGCTATTACGATTAACTCCATTTCAAATGAGGTGTTTTCTGAATTTTTCATCGTCTGCTTTGGAAGTGAGCTAATGGATCCTTTTCCTTTCTATAGAGCATATTTTATTTAAAATTTCCTTTGCATATACAAAAGTGAGGAGTCTGATTAAATATGCATGCAACAGAAGCTAGAAATAAAGAATTCAAAGGACAACCATGGAGAGATTTGATTGGGCTGAGCACTTCACAGGCATTTCTGTAGGGTACTGTAGGTACTCCTTTGGATTAGAAAAGTTTGTGACTAGGATATAATGACTTCTTATTCCCCATGAAACCGTCTCTCTTTTTGTCTTAGTCACTTTTTTCTTACATGACTAATGATGCCATTCAAATGAAAGCCATGAATTTTTCACTCAATAAGTTCCAAGAAGAAGAGTATTTCAAGCTTTGAAATATTAACAGACTAAAGAAAAAGAAGGCACAAGAAAAAGAATGTGACCACTTTGCTCTCTTTAGTGACCAAATAACCATCTCAAAGTTAGTTATTCTAGTTATCTCAAAGGCTTACTTCAAAGAACTTTTTTTTGAACTCTGAGTATTTTGTGACTGAGAACAGAATAGCTCTGTGGGCCTACAGCCAGGAAAAGGAATAATTAGAAAATACCTGTCTGGACAGAGGTCTTGTATCTAAAGATTTCCTAGCTCTTGCACAGCTTCTTATTTTAGACTCTCATCTTTTTCAAGTGTGTCTATGGACAATGGTTTTGGAAATCCAGAGGTTTTACAAGTGCATCCTGCTCCTGAAGAATTAATGCAATTAGTAGCCTAACACTAAAAGCTTATTGTTAAGACTGCTCCAGTTTAGGATAATGTTTTGTGCATTATCTCTAACTTTTCTCTTTTTTTTATCATATTTCAATCACAGAAAGATAGAATTGCGGAACACGAAGTTCTAAGTGACCTCAAGGATCATCTGGTCCAAACTTTCTTGGCAAAAGCATGATCTAGACAACATGGCCCAGTGTCATGGTTTCAACTGGGACACCCCCACCTCACCCTGTCCCACTGAATCATAAAAGCGTCCAATGTTGGGGAATCCGCCACTTCCCTGGGGAGATTATTCCAGTGGCTGGTTTGTTTTAAGGAGGAAAATTTTTCGTTGTGTCTTATCAGAACCTCTCCAGGAGTAACTTGTAGATGTTACTCCATGTCTTTTCCACGTAGCTCCTTGTAAAAAGGTAGACCCTTTTTACGTGGTAATAAGGTATCCCCTGAGCCTTCTTTTTTCAAGGCTGAATAAATCCAATTTTCTCAACCTTTCCTCATCTGGCAGGCTTCCCCGTCCCTGGATCATCTTGGTGGCCCTACTCTGGACCGTCTCCAGCCTGGCCACACCTTTTTTGGATAGTGAGGACCAAAAGTGACCACAATGTTCCAGACTGGCACTGAGTAGAGTGGGATAATGACTTCTGTATCTCTGTTGGTGATGCCCTTGTTGACGCAACTCAGCAATCTGATAGTCTTCAACACTAAGAATATGAGAGAGGGTGTTCTGGCTTGAAGGAACCATCAATTTGTTTCACTTGGATGATCCCTATATTGCTAATTTTTCATAGTGAATGTGTAAAAAGATCTTCATTAAATATTTGCAGCATTTTCAAGCCAGACATACTAGAAATCTTCAGCCTAGAGGCTATCTCTCCGTCCTAGTACTTCCCCCACTAAATACTAAAGTTGTTATGGACCTTGGAGGTATTTTTGTATTTCAGCTGTAGTACGCAACATTGGTGACATTTTAAAGGTTTAATTAACGAATACTTATCATAGCAGAATTCCACAGGAAGTGCTGGATGACAAAACCCTAGTGTTGTAAAATTAATTGCACCACTAATGTGTAGCTGAAACAAGTGGAAAGCTTGAACCCAAAGAAAGAACTCATTAATCTTCAACCAGCTGTACTGTGGTAGGTGAATCACTTTGGTATTCACATCGTTATCCAAAAAAAAATAAAAAAAAATAAAAAAAATCTATTTTTTAAGCAAGAAAAATCATTTTGCAGACCATTGTATACAATAATTTACCACTGGAAAATATTTTCTGAGATTATTCTTTAGAGACCTTAAAAATTAACTTCCCCCCCCCCCCTATATTTTAATAATTTGACCTTCCATTTAAAAAATGTTGTATATATAATATGGAACAATAGTCATAACAAATGAGGAATGGTAAAAAAGGGGAGGTAGGTTTAGATGCAATATTAGGAAGAAATTCTTTGGTGTGAGGGGGGGGAGGCACTGGAACAGGTTGCCCAGAGAAGCTGTGGATGCCCCATCCCTGGAAGAGTTCAAGGCCAGGCTGGATGGGGCTTTGAGCAACCTGGTGTGGTGGGAGGTGTCCCTGCCCATGGCAGGGGAGTTGGAACTGGATGATCTTGAAGGTGCCTTCCAACTCTAACCATTCTATGAATCATTCTATGACTCCTGGACAGATAAAGAAATCCAATGTGAGGATGTGCAAAAGGTTTTGATGGTCTGCCTCGGCATCAACCCTTCCCAGGGGCTCTCTCTTTAAGAACAAACATAGCTCCTATGGTTTTATGGTTTCTTTATACCTCAAAAGTTCTGTGAAGGAGAAAAGACATAGTAGTAAAGTGATTCTGCGATAAGACAAGTAGGAAAAGTGAGGGAGATGTTACCTATTTCTCAGGTACAGTGTCTCATGTTCTTACCAGCTTTCTTGTCTTCTGATATGCAAGTAAACATTTCTTTTTAGACTTTAACATGGTACAAATGGTCGTACATCCCCATAAGGAATGGTCTTTTATTTCTTTGATTCGTTAATTTAATTGAGTTGTGTTGTAAGGATTCTGCTTCCTCGTATGTGTTGCTTTCTTAAATGCGTTTCTCCCAAATACAAGAGTTTGAACTGGGTTGAGATGGTGTTGGTGGCTCAGTCGAACCTTTGCAGTGCAATGCTTGTTGTCAGAAGACTTTTTCAGTGCGGAATTCAGCCTGCTTAGCAAAAAAAATGAACCCCAGGACCCCAATTTTTTTCCTGCTTCTGTATTTTTCTACTGAATTGCAAACACAAAGGGCGTGATTGGTGTTTCGTGTTTGAGCTATTGACTTTTAAAGTGTATAATGACTGTAGGTTCACCTTGAAACCCAGGCAGGGAAAGGAATACAAGAAGAAATCGTTCACTATAATGGCCCACTCATAGTAAACTGAAAATAATGGCTGTGCGTGAGATTGAATATGATTTCTTTTCAGAATTACAATAGCTATGTATAGAATTTATAGCTCTAGACACTGGAAATCTATGTTCACAACTGTTTCATTTCACTCAAAACAGTGTTGTTTAAGATGCACACTTAATCACACACAGCAGTTCTTTACATTTTATACCATGTTTAAAATCAAAGAATATTAAGTTTGCCTTGATTTATTAAGGTTTGTTGGTTTTGTTGGGATTTTGGGTGGTTTTTTGCATTGTTTGGGGTTTTTAAGATTTTTTAAGGTTTTTAAGATGTTATTTAGTAATGACTTTCCCATTGAAATTCAAAAAGACGTATTTGGAATACATTTATCTGTGGTGTAACTGATTTAATTTCAAGTTAGATTACAATATAGATGCAGTCTTTCTACATCACTAATATGTGGATACTAGCGTCTAAATATATTGAATTGATGCATAAGTGCACAACAACAAAAGGATCACAGCCTACAGAGGGGGATTCCAATATTAAGTGGACATTACTTCTGCTGTGATGACTGCAGTAGCAATGTTCCTTTCAAAACACATGTAAAAGCTCCAGAAATATGATTTTTGTGGGGTTTTTTGGAAAACTTTCTATAAATTGAAAGGGTTCTGCGTGGGTTGAGCATTGCTTTAAGAAGATATTTCATTACTCTTTCTAGTGACTTGTCACATACAAGACAAAATACAGATAAGTGAACCACAAAAATTATTTTAACATAGTTTCCAAAACCAAAACCCTCACTGCTTGTTTTGGGGCTCTCTAGAAAACAAGGCTGCTGCAACAGAAGCAACAAATTATTATCAGTGCTACCTGTACCCTCTCACACTGTTGTTAAGTAAGGAATGTAGTGATAACTACCAGTAAAAAACCAAAGAATGTCTTTAAAAGTTAAAAAAAAATAATTATTTGGCCAAAAAGGAGATATTTTTCCCTGGCAACTGATGTTTAAACTGTGAAAATAGCACATTGTTTTACTATTTTTCTTCCTCAGTGAAAAGCTATTCACTTCACATATTTTAAATCATTTCAGGGTTGAGGCCATTCGTTAATTTATTAATGGCACAAAAATAACTGGCTCTCAGGGAACTGTACTTTGGAGATCAGTTTCAGTAACTCAACAGACAAACCACAACCCCTGAAATGTTAATACAGGGTTAATAAATTTCAAAACACCCTTCTTTAATCCCAAGAAATACTTACCAAGACACACACAGAGACCTGCACACACGTACATTTTTTCTTACTGGCTAAGAAATTCCGTGACCGAGGTGTTTCACTCTGTCAGTCCTGAATAAATGGAAATCTTGATGCGTGTCCTCAAATACTAGTTATCTCTATTAACTGGAGCTCAAAAAACTCCTGTAAGCAATTTCCAGGCTTGAAAAGCTACTTCTGTATCAGCTCAAGATTGTACTGCTGCAATTTCAAAGGTTTTAAGCTAGAAATACAAAGAGTTTTCCTTTATTTAAACTGTTTATAATGTTTCCTAATTTTCTTTGTCATAATTCTCACATTAAACATTTTCTATATGTCCACAAAGGGAAGAGTATTAGATGAACTAACAACTTGAAGGGTAGGAAAGATTCCAAGAGGAGATTGCAAATTCTTTTGTCAAGAAAAGTAAATCTTACTTAGAAATACTCCTGCAAAGTAGAAAGCATGCATGCTGTTGTACTGGCTCTGGCTGGGATAGTGTTAGTTTTATTTCCTTCTACAAAACTCTGATGCTCTGTATGAAGTAATTAGAACTTTTAAAGCTGAACTTCTAACAAAATAGTAATTTTGATACCATAAGTGTATGTAAGCACGCATATAGTCATATACATGTATAGTATCTGTACATTCATGAGTATTTCAACCTGTTTAGATGCAGTGTGCTCCCTGGCACTGATAAGAAATGCCACTTAAAAGCTCGGTACTGAATTTGGGTGGATTTGAAGTGAGATCCGGTATAATTCTAGAAGCCAACTCCCACCTCTCTACACCTTCCTTTCAGGTAGTTGTAAAGAGTAAGAAAGTCTCCCTTCAGCCTCTTCTTCTCCAGGCTGAACATAATCAGAGTGAAACACAGGTAATTTAAGGCACAGAGATCATAGAATCATAGAATGGTTAGAGTTGTAAGGGACCTTAAAGATCATCAAGTTCCAACCCCCCTGCCATTGGCAGGGGCACCTCTCCCTAGATGACCTCACGTTATCAGTCCTCATCAGGATGAGTTTGAGAAAGTCTTGCTCTGAAATCAAGCATTTTTGTCAGAACTATAACATCTTGTGGACGGTCCTTCCAAGTAAAGAATTTCAGGGAAACTTTCTGCTGTTGTGAAAGCTGTAAGGATCTTGATAAAAAATGGTTTCCAGGAACATTAATGAGAAAACAAGCAAGCCCAAAGAAGGTCCTTCTTGAACCTGGGTCAGGAGAGACCTTTCTGTCATCCTCTGGTTTCTAGTAATGCCGCACACACAGACTAAACGTGTTCTCTTTCAATTAGCTGAACAGGTCAGCCTAAACAATCTATGATATAAGGTCCTCTCTTCAAGCTACAGTTTCTTAAATATCAACCATTAATGAGAGATGTTAAAATTAAATTATATGTGTTTGTAGTGTTGGATTTTCTACTCTGGTATGTCAGTGGAGCTCAGGAAGAAATTTTGTTTTCACCAGCATAATAACTGATGAGATTTTAAGAAAGAAAACACCACTTCTTTATGTAATAAACTTCTTTATGTAATTATGTAATAAACTAGGGCTCACCTGTTTCTGATTTTAGTAAGACTGTAAATTCAAAACCAACCGCCTCTAAAATAAGGGTATGTATTCTTTCTCAATGACATTCGTTTTCATGTCATATTTAAAACTCAGCCTTCAGCTGCATGAAATGAAATGCTTAAACAAACAAAAAATATTTTGTAACAAACAAAATTTTAAAACAAAAACGTTCCTCTTCTGTTGTACGAAAGAAAAAAAAAAGCCTTATTTATTCTTTTGCTCTTCAAAATTATATTTAAATCAGGAGTAGTGGAAATTAAATAAGGAAAAATAGTACTGTGTAAGAATCAGATAAAATAATACACATAATTTTATAGAAGTAGTCCTTTTACACATGCACACAGAAATATACCTGAAATCATTTATGACCTCACTAGGACCTACAAAATCCAAGGTGCAACTTTCGATCTTTCTGAAATGTGAGATTTTATAGAAGGATAATGTAGCTATATATTATATCTTAGTGTAAAGCCACGTAATAAAAATATTTATGGTGCTTCCTTAGCTGAACGCATTATTACCTGTTCAATAGTTCAAGATATAACATTTCAAATTGTGACAGTATTCTGATAATAAATGTCAACTGGTTGTGACATTTTGGATCAGACATATTTCCTACCATAGCCTGGCAAAGTGCTTCAACACAAATTTTAATTGAAAAAGCCTGGTCACTGGGCAAATAATTATATATGATGTATATTATAATAATATAAAAGTTTTTAAACATATAATAAAACTATTTATTATTATTGTTTTCTTGGTTTAATATTTTTACATGGAAAAATGTTTTAAATTTAATGCAAAATACTATTTTCCTGTGTTTAAAAAAAAACCAACAAAAGTAACTTACAGTTGTGACAATGTGCATTTCAGATGTAATTCTGTAACTTCACTAACATTAAAGAAACCTCAGCCCTTGTCGACATGAATTGCAGGGTGGGAACTGAAGGCAATGTCACCTTGTTATGCGAGCCGTGCACTTATTCCTTGTGCTTCTATTATTAAAGAAGATTAAAAGTTGAATAGAAAATGATTCGCAAGTAGCATTGAGCTTCACAATTACATTCTTTGTTGAAGTGTTTGTAACTTTGAAAAAGAACAGTTACCACCTGTAAGAGATAAATAAGGTGTTGAGTGGTCAGAGCGGATATTCTATCTATATTTTTTGGTAAGCAGTATTTGTCTTACATTTTAACAATGATTAGGGTATTGGAACATCTCCCTAAAGAGGAAAGGCTGAGAGAGCTGGGACTCTTCAGCCTGGAGAAGAGAAGGCTGAGGGGAGACCTTATCAATGCTTACGATTTTCTAATGGGTGGGTTGAAGGGGGATGGAGCTGGACTCTTCTCAGAGGTTCCCAGTGACAGGATGAGGTGCAGTGGGTACAAGGTGGAACACAGGAAGCTGCATTTGAATATGAGGAGAAACTTCTTTCTGATGAGGCTATCAGAGCCCTGGCAGAGGCTGCCCAGGGAGGGTGTGGAGTCGCCTTCTCTGGAGACCTTCAAGCCCCACCTGGATGCAGTTCTGTGTGATGTGTTCTAGAAAATCCAGCTTTAGCAGGGAAGTTGGACTGGATGATCTCCAGAGGTCCCTTCTAACACTAAAAATTCCCTGATTCCATGGTTCTGTTCGTTATGATATCTTCCTGTGAGCAGCACGAGTCTAATCCACTCTCTGTAGCAAATTATGTCTATTCTTTTCTTCCAAGTGGCTTTACTTAGTGACCTAAAGACACAGCCATTATGCACCACATATTCACAAAAATAATTTAACTAGTGTTATATTCATAAGAATTATTTTTTCAAGGGGAAATTCAGTTTATTGTTATGTGCAAAGTTTGCAGAGTGTAATTCTAAGATTGGCTCATGGAGTGGAATCATCTTTACAGTGACTAAAAAGCAGAACTTCTAGCAGCCATCCATAGGATTGTACTTGGTTTGGTTTTTGAACTTATGTGGCAGAGGATACAGCAAAAATAAAGCAATAACTGTTAGTGGTTTGGGGGTTAGGTGACATACAATAAAAGTACAAGTTCAGCATGTTCATTTTCTCTCAGATACTCACTTCTTGTTTCTATTACATTCCGAGGAATGTACGCCTCAACCAAAGGCCTGTCTGCAGATCAGCATCACTTCCATGCTTCAAGCACTAATAATTTAAAACCTTACATCTTTGATATTGGTTCCCTGCTAAGTCTCTTCCCTTTCAATTATAATATTGACTTTTCTTTATAGTCTCTTGCAACACTTCATGTTATGTTATTGCCACGAGTGTTCAGGCCCAAAAAGATAAAAGGAACACTGCAATGCACATTTCAACCTTTATACAGGTGATTGTAAGCCTCTGAAAAGTGACATTTTTTTTCTTCAAAATAACAAAGGCAAAAGATCTGTCTCCCTCTCCTAGCTCTGGATTTTACCAAGTGCATTCAAAAGATGTATCTCTGTTTATTTGCCAACCAGTCATCTTCCTTGGGCTAGTTAACTGCAAGGGGATGATGGTAAGTGCAACTGGTGGAAGAACACCATGAATGATGAGCACATACTTAAGACAGGTCTTTGCAAAGTCCTTTTTTCCAACCCCCATCTTGATCTTTGTTAACATTTGTGATAAAGTAGCTCACTGATATGTTCCATCCTTCCCTTTCTCCCTCCTTTCCCCAGAAATAAATGCCAGCTCCTCTGCACTTGGGAACCAAAGGTTAATGGATGGCAGGTCAAAATGGAACGAGCAGGTGATGTACCAGTAAGGATTCCGCCAACACTAGTGGGAAACTGAAACGTGAGTTAATTACACTAAAACCCATCTTTTATTTTATGTTTTCAGACATCATCAGGAATTCATTACTCATCAAGCAGACCTAATTTGACTTTCAGGCATAACTGAAAGAATCTGGCCTTGATGTTTCTCTTCAATTTTGTTACACCTGCTCTGAAGATATCAAGGGATGCACATTAATCTGCTTTTGCACAGAACCAGATGTTGCCTTTTGTAGCAAGTCATTACATTTCAAAGTGGGCATTCCAAAAGTAAAATCATTTTGTCGTTTGGCTTCAGCTTCTGTCTTTCTCTTCTTAAGGGTGTTGTTGATGTTGTTTTCTTCCTTCACCATCCACTTTCTAAAATAGCTTTTTAAGTTCTTTTTTTTCTTTTCTTCCTGTGTGATTTGATTAGTAACTACACTCCCACATGTATGTAAAAGTACATTTCTGGACTGGGATAGATTGTAGCTTTACAATTTGTCTTGCCTAAAGACTGACACATAGCAGGACAATATGTTTTTCTCTACAGTGCAAGGTATGTCTCATGGTATGACATCTCCACAACTGCAGGAAGCGAAACAGTTTCTTAACTTCATCCATGGCTGGAGTGGGGACTCCTCTTGCTTCCTTTCTTCCTTTTCCAACCTTTTTTGAAACAAGGATGTAGAAGTAGTATTTATTTAATCCTATGGAAAAAAAAAAATAATTCTGCTTTTGTCTCTGACTCCACTATTTGAATATTACGAACCTGGTATTCATCATAGTTTGTTTCTTTCTGTAAGAGGGTGCACAGAAGCTATTTGTCTGTTAAAGTGATGTTTGCCTATCTTGACTTCTACAACTATGAAGGTCAAAAAATACTATACACACTGGGCTGTCAGTAAATGACATAGAATAGCATCGATATTTTAGCATATATACTACAAATATTTAAACTAGCATTTCTGATTTTATATGTTAGATCCAGAACATTCTCTTTCGTGGTCTGATTAGATTACTTTATCACTTAGATAGTTCCAAATGGGAAAGGATGTTTCAAAATCTTTCAGTTCTTGAGTTTCTGTGTATTTACCCTACAGCAGGAGTAGCTGTAAGTTTCTAAACCAGGGTGCACAGTGCTGCCCCGTGAAAGGAGAAATAGAGGGATCAGTGCAAGAACTGGAGGCGTAGCATGGGAATAGAAAGGGCAAAGGATGACACTGGATGACACTGGGAATATAAACAACTCACTAGCTATTATTTAAAGAGATGAGATCTGGACTAAGTGGTTTTTCAGGGTAACAAAATGAGTAAAGACCAAGCATCTAACGCATAGAAGATGCTCCATAGATGGTAACTTCATCTGTAATGTGGATCTGTAGACCTATGAAGAAAATGCAGAGTGTAAAATTGAGTTAGAAAAACAGACACAAATAATCCTAAATAAACACTGGGCTAGGTAAAGAAAGTGCTACCATCAGTATCATACTTATCCAGGTGAAGCATTTGGGATGCTGACAACTTGATGCAACACCCCATCTTTTCTTCTTAAGGAATACTGGTACAGATTCACAGACTGGGAGTACTGTACCAGACTAATTGTAATACATGTTGTCTTTTAGATTTTTAAGATTTTATTATGCTAACAAGTTCTTCAATTCCTACAAAAGGTGTGTGCCCATTTTCCCCCATTACAAAATGTGAAGTGTAGTTTAGCTGAGTCTCTTGGATGGATGCAGCCTTCCAGAGCCATTCATAGAGACTCTGCCCTCTTTCTGTGCTCCCACTCCGGTCAGGAATGATCTGGGGGTCAGTTGGATGGTTGGCTTGTTTCTTCATCATTTGCAGTTGCGAAAAATGTTGGGATCAATATGTGAGTGCGTAAGCATTGAGGTAAGGATGCCTTTCTCCTGTCTCACAAGTTTCGAAAATGTAGCCTTGGATAAATTGGAAAGACTGTACAAAGATTGGAGTGGCATCAAGTATCAGTCCACCAAGACAAATATTGCCTGTTTACTTTGTGTCTCACTGTTATTGCGTACTACAGTCTGCTATTTTATCACCTGTTTAATGAACAGCAGAACCATCTTTCATTCGTGCTTGATATTCATCTTGGCACAAAGTTTCTCGCTGGGTGTGCTAATAGAATTAATGCACAGCAATAAAAAAAGAAGAGTAGAATCCAGAAGCAGAACTAACAGTCTCATTTACTTTCAGCAAACAACTAGCAACCGAACATGCATGCTGCTGAAACAGCTGAGAGACTAATGTGCTGCTGTGGACGTGAATCCCTGCTCTGAACACCGAAAAGTGTATTAGTACATGTGCACCTCAAGAAGCAAACAATATTATGTTGACTGTTAAATTTCTGAGATTATTTAGTGTATATTTTCAGTATTTAAATGACATGACTTTACAGATAGCGTCCAAATAATCAAAATAATGTGAAATACAAACCTTCCTCTAACACATGCACTTGTTTTATCACATACATTTCTGGTTAGAAGTAAAAATCTGTAATGACAAATAATCTGACAGCGCTCAGTAATCATAGAATCATAGAATGGTTAGAGTTGGAAGGGACCTTAAAGATCATCAAGTTCCAATGTACATATTGGTCACAAAACATATGGTCTGCGGTCAAGCATAGAAAACCTTGTATAAGGTGAAAGCCCAGGACAGCAAATTACAAAGACAGAGCAGCACATAAGGATGAGAAGTACTTTTGAGATGTATTTTTGGAAAGCTATTTTATTTGTTTGCTTAATTTATTGGGAGTGTCCTTTACGACTTTCTGTGTTATGAGCACTGCTCCTGAGTAATAGGGTAATACTACTCTTGCAGAAACTAAACAGTGAAAAAGTCCTTGTTGTCTTGTACCTCTGAGGTGAACAGATGAAAATGAACATGACTTATGTTGAGTAGAGACAGCGTAAAAAAGAAGGAGGTGTTAAGAACAATTTCCTCCAAATCCACCTATCTTTCTTTTTTTTATTTTTTTTTTGGGAGGGGGTGTTATTTTTTAAGGGTTCTCCTGGGTTTTTTGGTTTTGTTTTTTTAGCTTTTTTAATACTAATCCTATTCAACATCGTCATTGGAATGTGTCAAAGCTGTAGAAGAACAGCATCTCAAGGCAGTCTGGGGTCCTACTCTAATAGGTTCAGTTGGTCAGATGAAAACCTTCCATTAGAAGCATCTCCTAAATGTCATCTGTTACATGAAAGATACTGAAGCTCTTGCATTTCTTTGTGATGGCAAATGCATTTTGTGTCTCCAAGAATTATACACAAAAGGAGTTAGATACTGGTCGTAAAACAAGCACGCCTGCTGGGTTTAATCACCACAAGCAAAAGTCCCTTTAAATCTGCTACTGAGAGCACTTTGGCATCTTTTATTAGTGAGGGTATAAAAGCTTCTTTGATTTTTTTAAAATACATTGGAGTCATCTTCTTTAATTGTGTTGGTACAACAATATTCCAAATGACCTTCATCTTTGATATTACCGTTATGCTGTGCAGCTTCTCTTCTCCCAGTTAAAAAGAATGAACTCAGGCAATGAACTCAGATGATTAGTCACTTGCCTTTTATCTCTGGGGCTACAGTCAAACGTGCCTTTGACAGGAGCATCTTATTCTCTTCAGATCAGACATCTGGAAGTCTACAGCGTAATGGTTTT
The DNA here is from genome assembly GCA_013400375.1 of Thinocorus orbignyianus. NCBI lineage: Eukaryota > Metazoa > Chordata > Aves > Ciconiiformes > Thinocoridae > Thinocorus > Thinocorus orbignyianus. Next base: position 83,792 of record VXBW01008341.1, read on the forward strand.
TTATGACCTTCATTTCTAGGCCAAAACAAAACACGGAAAACCCCTTCAGTATTTATTTATTTATTTGTTTACTTATTTTCCTATATGAGTCTTAACCATTTGCTGTTCTCCTGTTTTCTGAGAGGATGAAACCTTCTGCTGATCAGAGACAGCAACATGACATTATACCTGCCTTCATTTTACTTCACCTACATATAAACTGCATATAACAATATATGGAATATCTTTTCCATTGCACTTTAAATTAACTATAAACTGTTTTCAGCTATACTTCTCAAATTAAATAATGATTTTCTTTACACTTTTTAACCAGACAAGGGTATAATTAGACACTGGGTGTGGGAAATATCCTCTCGGATGTTTAGCAGCCCGCAGAATAACCTTATATCCAAATATAAAAGATCAAAGAGACATGTTGTAGTACCAGCAGCACGACACAGTCACACAAAGATGAACTATTACCGAAGTTAGAAATATTGACCAAGTTTCTCCTGACATAGGAATAAAAGCTTAACCTAAGCTGTAAATAAATTTACTTTATTTAGACTTGCAAATAATAAGTTGGGTTGTTTTTTTCCCCCTCAAATACATGCCCACATTCTTGGTTGATTTCAATGGAAATATTAAATCTATGTTCTTGTAAGAAGAATCTCACTTAATGTATTAACATTAGCTTCCAGCTATTGTTTCCATGCAATGAATAATTTTTGAGCTGAAACCTGGTGAAATGTCCTCTTCAGAGATAGCAAGTGAATATTAGTCGCTTTAATAGAGCTGCAGGGATATAAGTAAAAGGTTAAATACCTCATGTTAGGTTCTTTACGACTGTGTGTATTACTCTGATATATGTCATATAATTTAGATTCAGACAGCATTATTCCCTGAAACTCCTGTTGGAAAATTTATGCCTATTATATATACCAGCTACACTTAATTATAAAGAACTACTGTCTAGACAAGCAGTCTATGTGGCTGGTGGAGAACTGGCTGACAGGCTGCACCCAGAAGGTGGTGGTTGATAGCTCCTTTTCAAGCGAAACCTTCCACAAGTGGAGTCCTCTAGGGATCGATGTTGGGCCCAACACTGCCTAATACCTTCAGAAGTGATCTGGATGATGGGATCAAGCATACCCTGATGAAGTTTGTTGAGAATACCAAGCTCAGGGGGGAAGTGGATGCTTCTGAAGGGAGGAGAAGAAAAAAATCCCCACAAAAAATCCTGCTATGTTTACCTTTACTGTTGTGAGACATGAAAACAAATCATTGCACATTAACAGTGTCGGCTTTTCATAGAATCGTAAAATTGGTTGGAAGGACCTTAAAGATATCCAGTTCCAACCCCTTGCCCTGGACACGGACACCTCCCACTAAGCCAGGTTGATCAAAACCCCATCCAATTTGACCTTCAACACCTCCAGGGCATCCACAGCATCTCTGGATAATCTGTTCCAGTGTCTCACCACCCTCACAGCAAAAAATTTCTTTCTGATATCTCATCTAAATCTCCCCTTTTTCAGTTTAAATCCATTACCCCTCATCCTATTGCTTCACTTCCTGGCCAAGAATCCCTCCCCATCTCTCCTGTAGACCTTCTATTGATATAAACCATATCAGTATCGTAAATATCCCCATGTTCTTTGACTGCATTTCATTGAGACAGCTGGTGAAGAAATTCCATGAACGAAACCGAAGGAGGACTGCTTTCTGTCTTCTTTTCAGCTTGTCTTACCGAGGGGGTGGAATTAATGAACAGCATGAGCGCGATGACTGAAAGCAGATAAGTCGCTGTGAAAGAGAAATCACATGACAGGAGAAATCTTAACACTCGCCACTAGTTGAAAAGAATAAAACACAGTTTATAATCCCCGTGGGTTTTTTGGTTTGGTTATTTTTTTGTGTTGTTTTATTATTCTTTTTTTTTCCCCAGCACAGTGGTGTTTCTATTTTGATACAGTTCTGGCTGTCAAAAAAATGATCTGACTGGGATCAAAACTCAAAAGTACGGTGTACCAGCACTTCAGAGATCAGAGCCACAGTCAGTGGGATTTTGCTACCAGCTATTAGAGAAGGTAAAATGGAGAGAAGCAAAGGAGCAAAAGCTGATCTTTCTCACACTGAAATCAATAAGAGATTTGCCACTGACTTCAAAAGAAGCAGCAGGGCAAAATACACAGGCAAGGAGAGAACACTCAGAAGAGTATCTAGAAAGAAGAGGAAAGAAAAGAACAAAGCAGGACATGTAGGGAGAGAGAAAAAAAAATGGTTTGAGAGAAAGTAAAAATGCAAAAGGTTAGAAAATAGGGGAAAAAATGTCTCGAATTGGAAATGCTTTCACAGATTCTTCAAGTATCTCCTTATCCTGTTTCAAACATTATTTTCATCTCAGAAAAAAAAGCCAGTTTCTTAAATCTGATCTGTCTGTAGAGCATTCCTTCAGTAGATTTAACTTGACTACTTACTTGGCCTGGACTCAAGATAATGTGTTCTATGCATCTAGAGATTACTCCGTGTCCTCCCCAGGTCCCTAACGAGCAATGCTTTTTAAAAATACTATATAAAATAGAGGGAAAAACAAGCTACATTAATTCTACCTGGAAAACCCTAGAAGTGGCAGTGAACAACCAGTTCCTAAAGCCAATTAAACTTTAGGTGGAAGCATACATATGAATGACACGAATCCTTGTGTATTGTATCATGATTTTATTATATTCAAATTCCAGATAAATTGAAGAATGAGCTCATTGTATGTATTCTGAGGTCAGGTGGTTAAAACACATTTAACACGAAGAGAACTTGTAGAAATTTTGAGAGCTCTTGGGCTGCCTTCCCAGCGCTCTCAGGCTGGAGACTTTACTGGGGTCTTACATGTCTTTCAACTTGATTTGTGTGATGAAGTAATAGGGAAAACAATTAAAAAGGCAATCAGAGTCTGGATCTGTTTTGGAAAAATAACTTCACCCAGTTTAAATCTTCTAATTGTTAGGATTATAACTTGAGTTTATTGTTTAGATTATTCTGTATATTCATAGAGAAGGGAAGTTTCCTCCAGAGACAGATCTGATGCCTCTTTGCTCTATATTTTTTTCCACTGAGGGGCTCCTCCTTTTTTGAGGGTTCTTATTCCTTATTGACAATCTAGGAATCTTTAATGACCCATTTAGAATGAACAAATGACTCTTAAGATTAGAGTCAGATGACTGACTACTTTATGCTATTTAGGAATGCTGATTGAATATTAAAATTACACATAATTCTAAGAAGCCCGATTAAAGATTACATCACTACAAATAAAGACAATATTTCAAACTTGAGCACATTGATATATTATGTGTTTAAAAATCTAGTTATTTATTCCTGCAACTGGAAGGAATAATCATAACATATAGTAAAAAATACGTATGCAGATGACGCATTGAAGTATTTCTAAATGTATGAAGCTATTTATCTTTAATAACTGGATTAGTAAATGAAAATAAGATTAATAAATGTCTATTTCTAATTCTATGAGCCATTGTGCACCACCTAAACAGCCTCAGCATTCAACAAGGGTAGTATTCCACTAAAAAAATAAATATATGGATGTTTAGTTTTGGTTGTGTGTGTGTATGTGTGTACTATTTTCTTTTCTTTGTGCATTATTTATTATCTGAGAAGTAAGATAAGTTAGCTCTGAAGAAACTCAACATAAAGTGTCAACACACCGGGTAACAAATCAATGGTTGTTTAAATGACTCTGTTTTCCAGAGGAAAATATATTTTAGTTTTGGGCCCTAAATTCATTATGCCTCAGTGCATACTGAGTGAAAAACGCTATCTCCGTCATTAATATGTTTATAAAAGGCTCTTCTTATCAACACCAAAGAGTCAGCTGCTTGCTTGCTATTTTATGTTTTCTTTGATGTATTGTCTGACAGTAAAAGCTAATGCACACGGCAGCTTTCAAAGACTTTGAATTGATTTTAAAATTTAAGTAAATTTTTAAACGGGAACAAGTTTAACTATGTAATTAATTTTTACAAATTGTCACAATGCTTCGCTGAGAAATTTAGATTAGTTTAATAAAACGTAAATTTAAAAAACGTCTTCATGCTTCAGAGTGTCCAAGAATGGATTTTAATGATTTAGTTTTTCCACAGTGGTGATCTGCATCTGAACTTTTCAAGCCTTGCTGAGTTCTTATGTTTCCTTTATTTTTATTGTATGAAAGTTTGTTCAGAAAGGACAAAAAGGAGAAGAAAGGATTCTAACTAATTTTTAAGCCAGGCATTACACAAACAAACAAACAAAACCAAGTCCATTTCACAGCAGATTTTAGAGTACCATAAACCTATTTTATTATTCCTCTCTAAAAATATGACAAAGAAGTATCATGAGAGAAATTTTTCCTCTACAGAGATTTTATTGCCAAAAATCACATATTAGCCTTTCAGGAATACCAAGTTGCCTTTAATGTCATAATTAAATATGAATTTTAATATAACCACCAGCAAAAATACACTTCTGGTTCTTTTTTTCAATGCATCAAGGTGTTACTCTGTTTCATATTTCTCTCTGTGTATCTCCCTAATCACAATGGGAACAAATGTAAAGTTTTTTTGGGGCTATAGTAAGGTAATCAAAGCCCATAAGAGCAGAGGTTGTCTCGTCTATACAGGACATAGAGCAATAAATAGAACTGGGAGGAACTAGGATTGATCTGTTTCCCTAAGGTATTGCAGGGAAGGTACTATTTGTTTTGAAGCAGGGTAGTTCCTTTCCATTTACATTCCAAAAGACTTCTTATCTTGGGGTAGGCATTTTACACTTGTCAGTGCTAGCTAAAATAATTTTATTCCCCTGTTTATGGTGTTGACATTGCTGTAACTTTTTTTCTGGCCAGGAAATAAGATGAAATGTAGACCTGTTCTTTATTGAATGATTAAACAAACACATAACCTGAAGTACATATTACTCATAAAGTTACGCAACTTCTTTATAAAGTTACTAATTTTTTTCTTTCATTTTTTTTTCTGTAGTCCAAATGCTGATTGACATGAGTTCATGATATTTTTAGTTGGGGCTTATAATTCCTAGGGCAATAAAAAAGTAAAATGAGGTTTTTATTACTCTAATTGTCAGAAGAATAGCATTACCAGACTGTCATTACAAGTAATTTTGTCTTTAGGGGCGAGATTATCAGAGAACTCCTTTTCCCCTGGAAATATATTTAAAAGATATTTTAGGGGAGGAATTTTTGTTTTGTTTTGGTATTTTTTTATTTTTTTTACTTAATTTACTAGAAATACTCATCCCCTCAGCTACAGAAATAATAATAATAATAAACCTATTGCACCTTAATGAGATTTCTTTGGGGTTGCATTTAGCCATCCACTAGTGAACAACAACATTTCGAATGTTCTTGCATAGCTGTTAGGTAGACTCCATTAAATAACTCTAATTATAATTTCTCACATAACACAGTATATCTTTGCCCAAATGAGTTTTGTGTTGGTATGAAACTTCACTGCCCTATGGCTTATCTCTTGATATATTGAAGTGTGGCCTTTTTTTTTCCCTGTTTGTTAGGGATTCTTAATAAAAGAAGGATTATTTTATTCAGCTTCACCGGAGGAAAAGAATAAAATACTGGTGTAGTGATGCCAGTAATAACAGTATAATAGTATTTTAGAGCTTCTCTTTGTGACTATCAGGTGAGAAAATTAAGAGGTATCATTTTTAGCCAAAACAAAGAAATAGAAGGAGAAAGATATCCTTCACATACAGTGCAGGTGGTATAAAAATTTTCCCATTAAGAAATTAAATGATGACCAGGGTTGTAGCTCTTGTTTAAAGGAGAGTCAGCAAGAGAAAACCAAATTGGAACGTGAGTAGCAATGGTAAATTAGCTGTCCCATGAGAGAGTTATACGAATGGTACGTGCTGATGGAACAAGTAGAGATTCAAGCTGAAGGAGCTCAGGAATTAAGATAATAGTTGATCCAAAAGTGTAAAAGCAGCAGATACCAACTGCATAACATTGGGAAAATAATGCAAACTTTCTGGGCAGTGGAGGAAAGGTTGTGGAAAACAAAACTGCTTCAAATCCCGAGGACTCCATAGGCCCTGGACATTTTATAAGTAATATACAATGCTGTAGACTGTGCCAGGGGAAGAGCTGATATATATTAACCTCTGCCAGCTGGTGTGGAACTTCTATTAACCCTTAGAAAAGGCATCGTGCACAGCTGAGGGAAGAAAGGGGTAGCCTTTTAACCTACCAGAACTTATTTGTAGTTTTCCTCAATAGTTTAAGATGAACCAAAATGTGACTGCTGTTCTAAAAACTGAAGAAAAAAAATGTTCTCTGCTTTTCATCTGTCATATTGACAATTATATTACAAAATCACCCACCGTTTCTATTTCAAATCCACGATGGAGTGAGCTGTGATGGACTCCCAGCAACACTGATCATCTTCGTCATAGCCTGGAGAAACAGTTGTGAAAATAATAGACTGCAGAACTACTTACTGTGATGTTGTAGAAAAATGTAAACTGTTAACGAACACCATCTTCACATCTTCATGTTCAAAGAGTTCAGTGAGATGATAAACAAAACCACCTTTGCTTCTGAACAGCAGGACAGTGCAAGACTTGGATTGCACTTTAATACTGGCCTGTCCACAACGTGGAGATAGCATGGTGTGTCTAGTGATTTTATAGAACATAAGGACATTTCAATGAGGTGACTGTCTACAAAGCAAGACGAAGTTACAAATACATCTCTGCTTGCAGTTGTGGAATGAATTCTATTAGCCCAGGTGGAACCACTGATGGTGGAAGAAGTCAGCCTGCAAAAAAAGATTGACCACGTGAACGTAACAGCTCAAAGGAGCACAGAGCGAAGGAAGAGCCAAATAATGGTGAGAAAACCTTCCAGTAAAGGGAATACCTGATTTGTACAAAAAAATCACATGGAAGGAAGTCACATCCTATTAATTGTGACTCAGGACATACTGAGAAATTTATTCTGGGAAGGGTGTTCACTATGATGTCTGTATGGATTTTAGTTGTATTTGGATAAATGTCCTTTTCTTTTCTCGTGGTAGTTTTCCAAAGGAAAGAGGCAATTGGATCTTAAGTGAAAAGATAAGAAAAACTATGGAACTACTGAGTTTTGCTTATTCTTTAAAATATGTGTACTTCCTATGTTTTGGTATAGTTTGGTTTTACAAATAATTCAAGCATGCTGTCTTCTAAGAGAAATTGTTGGAATTTTCACTTGAAATAAGGAGTCATTCTGGAAACTTACAAAAATTTGTATAATGTTGTTTGTTATTAAAATTACCCAGCACATCTAATTAAAAGATCCCAGGAAAAAGGCAGTGTTCTTGTGACAGATCGAGTTTGTGTGGTCAAAATTTCCCTGTGGGTCAGAAGCTGGAGGATATACCCAACAAAGTCCTGACAAAGATCAGCTAAGATCTGATAAAAACCCACAAACACCTAACAAAGACACCAGATAAAACCCTTCCCACCACAGTTTGTGTTAAGCCCAGAAGGCAGTGGTCATTTGGGTCAAAAAGTGAAGAACCTGAGTTCTTTGACCAATGGGACCACAGGCCAGATTTGAACTGGGTATAAATGGGGTCCCACAAGAGAGCCCTTTTGAGTCTATCTCCCTCAGAGCAGTGGGCCAGTGGTTGGGGGTGGTTTCTGCCATGGGTTGGGCTTCTTTCTATGGTTCATCTTATTCTGTATAGATCAACAGACCTCATCTTATACAGGTGAGTGATTATGTGCATTTTGGGTCATCAACCATAAACCTTAACAATTCTTAAGTGTTTGGTGTACTATTAACACCCAAGAGACACCCTAAGCTTCTAGATTTTTAATGTTGGAGTCTTCAAGCAGTTTTGGTGAGAGAAAAGAAAACTTAGTTTGTTACCATCTTCTAAAAATAAATCCTGGTTTTAATTTCTTAGCTACTCTGACTTGATTTGTGAGGTTCTGCAACACACATTTCTCATAAATTGTCCTTACAAATTTAAACCAAGTAGTTACAAGTCCAAGTGAAGCCTACTGTTTGCCAAATGAATGATACAAAACCTCTAATGATCTGATATTTTGTGAATATTTTGAAGAATGTGGACAGTGAAAGTGCCAGTAATGCCAATAATTTGGGAAAGTTTTGTAGAAACAGAAGGAAATGTTAAACAAAACTGAGGATCAGCATAACTAAAATAAATAAATAGATAAATAAATAAGCAAATACTCCTTTTAAAAATTTTCAGTGGTCAACTGTGCATTACCCAAAATGTTCAGAGTAAATGTTAAGAGCGCTGAAAAGAAAGCCACGTGAAAAGAAGATAAGTAGAAAAAATATCTCAGACTTTACAAACTTCTTATAGGCAAAGAAAATGTCAGTTTCCGTTGAAAAAAGAAGCATAACAAAGACATGGTTTTCGGGAGGAGTAGAGGAAATACATTCTTTATGAGTTTAAACTGTTTATCACTTGGATATATTATAAAGGAAAGGGAGAAAAAAACAAAAGTAGTAGAGAGAGTGTGAAAAAAGAGCACGGCAAAAGCTAGAAACCCCCAGTTGCACATTCTTAGTAAATTGTTCTCTCTCAAAGAAGCAGGAACTTGCTAAAGAATGTGAAACTGCAGTATTCAAGAGCAGGAAAGAAGATACAGTGAATAAAGATGAGATGTAGTCTCTGGATTGTTCCAGTAGGCAAGAGAAAATAGAAAGGGAACACCCTCTCCCCAGATTAAATAAAGAAGTAAAACAGAAAATACTACACTTCCATAGGGACAGAGATATAAAAATTGTTGCTATGCTTTTTGGATAAGTAGGACTCTGCAAAGTGTATTAGAAGATGACGTTCACACCTCAAATATTCTAAAATAAAAAGTTAGTCGCAACAATACAACGGGGTGTGTTGGCCTTGTCCTTTTCTGAAACACCAAACTTGCAGGATCTCAGTCAGCGCTGGTTCCAAGCCACCGTAATTACATCAGTATAGAATTATGTCTGACTGACTGAATGCCTATTGTTTTCACTAAGCGTTTTACACCCAGCTAATTTAGCGGGCATAAATCTAAGCAGTTTCAGGGAATTACTGGGTGTGATATATAACCATTATCATCTAGCATATTAGTGGAAAGTAGTTCAAAACTGTTTTAAAAATATTGTTGCTGTGTTAAACTGCTAAAGGAAGACAAACACTTTTAAGCCACTCAGTTTCGATTGATTTTTCTATTATGCAGGGGATTATAATATGTAATACTGATCATATAAATGCAAAATGAAAGGGCAATCTTGATTCTGAATGGTCATTAAACAACTCAGAGAGGAAATTGCTGGGACAGAATAAGCTTTGCAAGGGGATATGATGAAGATTTCATTGTGTCCTTTTTGTATGGGTAGGTATGTAAAGATGACAAGTTTCAGACCTTAAATGTTTTGCTGGTCTAAGAGAAGTCATTTGTATAGCAGATTATTATATTTCTTACACTGAAATCATCACAGCCTGGTTTAAATTTGCTCCTGGAATGCTGCTTTATAAAGCTCATGGTCAAATAAAGCACAGGGCATTTGCGATTACATTATATTTAGTAGGAATGAGATACTATCACCTTGCAAGACTTAAACAATGTTACATGTAGCTCCTACCAAATTTAAAAAGATATTTTTATCCCTAAAGTATGACACCATAAAGAATGTGTGCTCGATTACCTCTCTGAAATGCCTGTACACCAGCTCATGCGGCGTGGGGAATAATGAGGAAGAACTAGAGATTTGTGCGTGGTCACAAGGCCATGATCTTATTGAAATTGGCAGAGACACGGTGGGATATCTTGCATGACTGGAACACTGTCATGGTTGGCTACATACCTTTTAGGAAAGACAGGTCAAAAAGGTGAGTGGTAGAGTTGCTCTTACGTGTGGGATGAATAGGAATGTATCAAGCTCTATCTAGAGGTGGATGAAGAAAGAGTCAAGAACTTATGGACAAGAATTAAGAGGCTGGCTAACATGGGTGACACTGTTGTGAGTGATTCCTACAGGCCACCTGATGAGGAAGAAGGAGGAGATGAGGCTTCTACAGACAGGTGAGAGCAGCTCATAATCACAAGTCCTGGTTCTCCTGGAGGACTTTGAGCACATATTTGCTGTAAAGGCAACACAGCCCAGAACACACGGTCCAGCAGGTTTCTGCAGAACATTGATAATACCTTTAGACACTGCTGGTGGAAGTGCACTGCTGGATGTTGGTCTGACAAATAAGGATTGGTTGAGGAGGTGAAGCTGCAGTTACCATGACATAGTACAGTTCAGGATCCTGCATGGAAGAAACAAGTCCAGAAGTAGAGTTGTTACTATGGGCACAGTTAGGAGAGCTAATTTGGCCTGTTCAAATACCTTCTCAGAGGAATCCCATGTGTTAGGCTTCTAGAAAGAAGGCGATTGCAAGACAGCTGGTTGATATTTAAGCACAACTTCATCAGAGACCGGTTGGTACATCCCTAGGAGTAAGAAACCAAGCAAAGGAGACAGGAGACCTGCAAGGACCTTCTGGAAAAAGTCAGATGAAAGCAGGAGGACTATGAAATGTGGGTAAAATGACTGGCCACTTGGGAGGAATATAGGAATGTTGTAAATATATAAATATGTCATAAATATTTAAAGGATGGTGTCAGAAGAATGGTCATACCTTTTTAGTGCTGCCCAGTGACAAGACGAGGGGCAATGGGCACAAGCTGGAGAACAGGAAGTTCCATTTGAATATGAAGAGAAATTTCTTTACTTTGAGGGTGGCAGAGCACTGGAAGAGGCTGCCCAGGGAGGTTCTAAAGTCTCCTTCTCTAGAGACATTTAAAACCTGCCTGGATGCGTTCCTGTCCAGCCTTCTCAAGCGAACCTGCTTCAGTAGGGGTGTAGGACTAGATGATCTCTAGAGATCACTTCCAACCCCTACAACTCTGTGATTCTGTGAATGGACAGATGAATCTTCATTAATGAATAGCAGAAAAATGACAATATGTATGATAGTGAAGTAAAAATAATTGCAATAATTATATTTATTGGCTCTTTTTAACCTGTTAGACATTGCTCTTCCTCTAGAAAGGAATGGAAGGAGGATAGTCTAAGTGTCCCTGTTTCAAGAACTGTTAAATAGAAGGACATGCATTTCCCGAACCACAAATTGTTGTTGAATGGGAAGATATTCTAGGAATGTGTTACTAAATCTATACTCATATTTCACACGCTTTCTTTGGCAGTTTAATATACTGGACAAAGAAATAATTCTATATAGCTCTTCCAATATTTTTTCACTTTTCCCCTGGACCATAACTGCCAGATGGGGTAGAGGTTGCAGAACCATGACTTATAATTTAGGTTATAAGTTAGTATAAATAGTCCTCTGAAGTTCTTTAATGTTTTCTAAATGAATAACTGGGGAAAAATTATAAAAGCATTGCTGTAATTTACCAAAGGTCACTGGCTAAGCTGGGAGCAGAGCATAATTTTCACACATTGCAAAGTAATCTTTAGTAATACCAACACAGTTCCTTCTATCACAGAGTAATACTAACAAGTGTTATTTACTACATTAGCATGTACAAAACCGAGTTGTAATAATATTTGCATGTACAAAGCTTCTTAAGTAATCCATGAGAGTCCATTTAATTAGCTACTAAATTACCATCAGAAGACTGGAGTAATTATCAGTTTTACAATGTTTCTGGGGGAAACTCTCATCTGATTCTCAGCTGATGTAATCGACCTGACTGCACTGACTTCACTGGAGTTAACACTAATGACACCAGAGACGGTCTCAGGTTATGAAAGCATTTAAGTAACTCCTTAATTTTAAGCAAAGGAACAACCTTTTTGACTTTTTAACCATGTACCACCCCTATAGGACTTGGAGTTGTCGTAATGGGTATTAATGTCTCTTTGCACGATTAGAAAAAGTGAACTTTGGCACTAAATTTTAGGGGATGTTATAAGTGACTGGTTGTAAGTGACTTGGTGATTGCTAGAAAACATACAGACACCCCCACACTTGTCCCACTGACACTCCACAGTTGTGGATCCACCCCCTGACCCAAGTGCCAGCATGGACCTTCTCCACACTTGATAAACTTGCTGACATCTAGGGTGTCCTACTCGATGGCTGGTCCGCCTTGAGGTTTGCTGGTGAATGCACACGCACGTCTGCTTTGGGGAAAGGAACCTACAGGAGAGCTGGAGTGGGAGTCTTTGTCAGGAAATTTAGTGATAGGACAAGGGGTAACAGTTTTATTTGGAAGAGGAGAGATTTAGATGAGATATTAGGAAGAAATTATTTGCTGTGAGGGTGGTGAGGCACTGGAACAGGTTGCCCAGGGAAGTTGTGGATGCCCCATTCCTGGAAGTGTTCAAGGCCAGGCTGGATGGGGCTTGGAGCAACCTGGTGTGGTGGGAGGTGTCCCTGCCCATGGCAGGGGGGTTGGAACTGGATGATCTTGAAGGTCCCTTCCAACTCTAACCGTTCTATGATTCTAAGATACAGACACTGTCCCCCCAGCAGCCAGCACCAGGCACATTGTCCCACTCCAGCCATCAGGCTTTCCTCTTTTTCTAACCATCCCCTTTGACATAGTCCTTGCTATACTCTTAAGGGAAAATACAGTATCCATATACCCTTGCAACAAACCCAATGGAAAGAGTTAAAATCCAGTCTTGTACAAATTCTTCAATAGCTTAAATTGACACTTACAGTTCATTATATCAGGTGTTTCAGTTACTCTTCTGAGTAATTGCTTTTTTGGACTTCATGAACTTTAACAGATTACATATATGAAACAGAATGAAAATTCATATCTGATTATAAGGGCTGTGAGCAAAGAACTGGATTTAAAAAGTGAACTTTCTCAGAAATTTGAAATTAAGAATCCTGTTCTCACCAGTTTAAGCTCTTCTCTTTCTGTGTCCTCATTCTGCTTCAAAACCAGGGAGCCCTGGGGAATTCTCCAGCTAACATCATATGGCTTTGGATGAAGTCACTTATTTACTCTGCTATGCCACCAGCCTACCTGCCTGTTGCTGTTCAAATGCACATTGTATTATTACTGGGTGTTCTTCCAATCTTCTCTTAAAAACATTACACTTCCACTAAAAAACTAACAATTAGGAAGTGTTATCCATTATAAAACATTGTAAAGAATTAAGAATCTTTATTTGGGCAATTACTAATTTAAATTTCTAGACAGAATATTATACTTACTTTCTCCTCATACCTAACTTTACGAAATATACTCGATTTAAGACTAGAAGTTCCTTCATAGTTGCATTAGCTGAAGTGGTGGTTCGTGGAAGCTGACATTAATATAAAAGACTGACAAAGTTGGCAACAATTAGACTAATCAGAAACTACAAGTTATATTTTCAGGGTTTAGATTTGTGACTCTCAAACAGTGCCAAGCTATTTTTTGAAGCTTAACTATGGAGTTCCCTGATAATTATTATCCTAATGCTACTTGGTTTGTCCTGTGTATGCTAAAATGCTTACTGTCACTGCAGTGCAGTGTGATAATTACGAGCCAAAATTGGATACAACCATAAAAAACCAAACAGGATTCAGAAAGAGATACCATAAGATAATGATGAAGATAGTAAGATAGAAAAATACTCATGTCACTGCACAAAATAAAGTTTGATAAAAATGCAATTGCAACCTGATATAAAATTCTAGTCACTCGCATTGGTGAAAGATCTGCTCAGACTGGAACAAATGCCAAGAATAACTGTTAAGATTATCAGAAAAAAGAAAATTGACAGCGTGTGTGGAAACTTAAAGTCATTGGCTTATTTAGTCTAGTAAAAGAAAGGTTAAGAAGAGATGTTACTGCTGGTCATAAATAAAGTCTTAGGATAAATTCCCTAAGATTCAGACTAGCTATTCAAACTAAAAACAACAAAGAAAAAAAAAGTTAAGACAGCAATAAATAACTATTGGAAGACTGCTGTACAATTATAAATTAGAAGAATACAGATCTCGAAAGACTAAAGAACAATCTTTCAGTAAAGCTAATCAGGAAAAAAATCAATGAGATTGTAAAAGAGACAACATCCAAAAATACCTGTGTACAGCATAAAATAGCCTTCAAACCTTTTAGTGTGCAATTCCATATCCCTGTTTTGCCTTGATGGGCTTTAGAAACTAAAAGAACAGTTTCTAAAAGAAAATTTGCCTGGAAAATATCATCAATCTTTCCAGTTTCCCAAAACTCAGTGCAAATATTCTTTGAGGCTTCATAATATTGAGAAGGCAAAGGTACTGGAATATCAATATCCACAGTCTAAATGAGGGATTTCCAGTGTTGAAGTAGGATTTGCAGTAGGAGAAGATGAAGAGAAGACAAGACTTTAGTTGGAAGACACCTACAACAATCATCTAGTTTGCCTGATCACTTCATTGCTGACCACAAGTTAAAGCAGAATTCCCTCCCTCACCCTGCTGGCAACATTTATTTTCATGCAGCCCAGGGTGAAGTTGGCTTTCTGAGCTGTAAATGCACATTTCCAGCTAGTGTTCAGTTTTCCACTGAAGTGATCACAACTTTGAAATGATAAGCAAATATTTGAAGATCTGGACACACAAGCAACAATGAATTTAAGTCTGCAGTACATAAACAAGGATGAAAAAATGTAAAAATTAATAACTAAACCAGCCTAAGAAAAAGATCAAATTTTAAATGTGGTTTTGGGGGTTTTTTTTTGTAACTATGAGCAGTTGGAATTGTTACGGGATGGACTCCTTCAGGAATCATTCTCTTGAGAGATATTTTTTTTTTTTTTTTTCTGGAATCACAACTGCTGTGACTAATTAGAATTTTATTTCAGTAAAAGAAGTCTGTGAGAGATGCAACGTGTACGCCATTTGTAGTTATTGTGTGTAAAAGAAATAGAGAAAGAAAAAGAAACAAGGCAAGTAGATGTTAGAGTTCTCACACAAAAAGCAAAGAATGTGTTTATAATGATGAAGCAGCTGGTACCGGTAACCAGGGAGATGGTAAAAAGGGTAGTTGTGCAGCACTCAGTCCAAGAAGGAAATAAGTAAGTAACAAACAAAATGTTTGTAATGTAATGCAAGAGCTGAAGCAGTAAAATGGAAGAATTTGAACTCCTGGCTCAGGGTATAAATTGGGTTATTTCTGGGCATCAGAAATCTACACGTTGAAAATGGACTGGAAATCATAAATGGATTGCAGGTATTGGAAAATACAAGTTGTTCAGAGAAGCTAAAGATGGGTAAGGGTATATATAGAAATATATCTTAATAATATAGAATGGTTAGAGTTGGAAGGGACCTTAAAGATTATCAAGTTCCAACCCCCTTTGCCATAGGCAGGGACACCTCTCCCTAGAGCAGATTGCTCAAAGCCCCATCCAACCTGGCCTTAAAATGCCATATGCATGTGGAGTATGAGAACTTCATTGTGGAGGTTGGAAGTTGCCTGAATTGAGAGTGATTTGCTGAAACCTCTATCCAATGCAACCTTAACAAATAAAAAACCAAGATGCTGCAGAACTATACAGCCCCAGCACTTAAATGCCACTTAAATGTAGGGAGCCTATAGGGAAATGGAAAAGAGATCATCAAAAATTTCACCTATTTCATCAAGATTTTGAATCACTTAATTTAGTTTTGACATTACACTTTACAACCTAGTGAAGGCTGAATTTTTACAAACTGTCAAATTTATCTAAAACAGAAACCCTAAATGTCGATTTAGTGTCATTCTTAGGATTATGTGTCATTTTAAGGATAATTTTAGTCCTGTATGTACTCAGTTATCACTGAACATCAGGGTTTGATGTTACAGTAACGTTATTTAAATGGTAAGAAGTAAACCTGCCAGAAATCTAAACACAAACGTGAAAATATCAGAAAGTCTTGAAAACACTGATTTGAAAACATTCAATACATCAATGTCTGAAACATTTTCTCCTATAGTGTGCAATTATAGGCGTCAGCTTGATTGTTACTTTTACTCCAAATTCAAGGTTTTGACAGAGGTGAATGTCATCAGTCATGTCAACTAGCTATAGGTTGTGAGTGGAATGATTTTTTTACAGAAAAAGGGATTTTAATGGTCACTACTGAAAATGTTATAGGGTTAATGTCTATTTCTGGTAGAATAGATGAAAAGCCAGGTCTGATATAATGGCTTAATTTCAATGAATAATTTGAATTTCAGCAGTAAAATTAAAATAATCTAGTATGCACAAGACCCAAATCTTTGCAAATGTGGTGTGTTTCAGGACTAATCTGGACAGACTAAATACTATAAGTCAAAGAACCTTACCTTAGAAAGATTGCAGTATTACATGTTATTTATTAATATGTTTTTAATCAGGAGATGTCAACTGCTAGTGTGAAAGTATTTTTATCCAGGATAAATACATGCAGAAATTAATCAGAGAAAGTGAAAGCAAATTGTTTTTTAATCTGACAGACTCATATTTTTAAACTAAGAACTCTTCTTTGTTAATAAAATGAACATATAATGAATTCATAAAATGAATTTTAATTTATTTTTTTTTTAGAGTAATGCATAAGTCTTCTTTTGCGCTGCTTGGCTGAAGAACAGAAGTTTGGATTAGTTTCCTCAATTTCCATTGATTTTCTTCAATTGAATTTCCAATAAAAGAGAAGGTTGAAGATTAAGGCAAGAATTTGAAACTAGAAGTACATAAAAGGTTCCCATTTCACATTAAAAACAACAACAGGTCGTTTCTGTATCCCTGCATATATAAGAACAAGCAGCGTTATTGCTTTCTGAGATAGCAAGTCTTAGAAATATAATTTGAGAAAATAAATAGCAGAAAGACTTCCTCATGCCAGAGTATAAATTGTTTACTATTCTTAGAAATTCACCAAGCATCTGTGGTTTAATTTTTAGTTGACCTCAATACATTATGGATGACAATGCTAGATAAATATTTTTGTTAAGAAAGCCACAAGAAAATGCCTTGGGATTTAGCTGCATGGCTCACAAATCTGTTCATGGCTTGCTGGGGTTTTTCATCTGTTTGTTTTTTTAATCTGCCTTTGTTATATGTTTATACATATTTTACACCCAGAAACTAATACAAATAAGAAATTCAATGTACAAGATACTCTCTTTGTTCCTTCCTTCAGTTCTCAGATAATGTGCAGGATCGTTTTATTTTCTCAGTCCTTTGCTATCATGAAAAATTAATGCTTGGTGGAATGATAAGGAGCTCACTTTGTCTTTCTTGTTGCCATAATCCTTTTAAGAATATTGGGATAGATGAAATCTCTTAGAACGTCATTGATAGAAACAGGTTTTTGCTCAGCACAAGGTGGTTCAATCAATTATTTATAACCTTTGCTCATACACCTCCACCTGGCTCATGTCACTAGAGAAGTTTATCTGGATTATTAAGCAGAAAGAAGTCTTGAAGGAAATAATGAATCCTATAATTACGGTTACATTTTGTAAACTGTGCTTCTTTGTAGAAGGCTGGGATTTTGTTGGGGTTTTTTCATTTTTGGTTTTGTTTTTTTGTTCCGTTTCTCTTATTTTTCATTTACAGTTAACATATTGTAAATCAGCATTACCATTACTGTACTTCTTATGGACTTGATAGGTTTCTCCCTACAGTTAATGCAGGGGTTAATATTTCATTTTATTTCTTTTCCAGCAGAATGCCTTACACAACGAACACAGTAATTACACAAAGGACAGCAATGTCAAGAAGGTTTCTGAAGGAGTAAAATCTCCCAAACTCAGGACTAATCTTCAAAGCAGTCAAAATCAAGAATAAATAACATTGTCAAAGTCCAAAAATCCATGTGATCGCTGAAAAAACTGTATGGAATTTGAATATCTCAAGGTATTTTTGAAAATATTTTTTTGTTTTATCACTATTCCCTTTTGCTGACACGTATAATAATGATGTTAGTTCTTTTTAAGTTGTTCTAATTTCAAAAGACTCATGGCAGGAAAAATGGTGCTATAAATGGCATAGACTCACAGATCACAGGAAAATTCAAATTGGAAGGAACCTCAGGAGGTCATCTAAATCCACTACCTTGCTCAAACCAGGACCAGCTCTGAGTTTGGACCAGCTTGCTTAGGGCTTGATCTAGTTGGATCAAGATCTTGAAAAGCCCCAAGAAAGGACAACCTCTCTATACAGCTTGTTCCACTGGTTCCAAGGGTTTCTTGACTTTAACCAGATCCTTCTTGTTTCAACTTATGTCCATTGCCTGTCATCTACCAGCTTTGCAGCGCTTGAAGGAACCAGCTCTATCTCCTTGATGACCTGCCTGGAGGTGCTGGGGGAAAGAGGGTTGTGGCCTGCTGCTAGGTCCCTTGAAGCCCATCACTTGGCAAAGCTGAATAAGTCCAGGTCCCTCAACCTCTCGCCACAGGGCAAGTGCTCCTAGCCAGCTTGAAGGCCCTCCACTGGACATGCCCCAGTCTTTTGATGTCTTCCTTGAATAGAAGGGCCCCAAACCAGAAACAGTGCTGTAGATGTAATAAAATGAGCATCAGGTAAAGGGCTGCAGTTATCCTCCTTGATCTCTTGACCATACTTAGCACAGCCCTGGTTGCTGCACACTGCTGGCTCATGCCCAGCTTGGCATCCACAAGCACTCTCAAGTTCTTCTCAGCAGGTCTGCTTCTCAGCCAGTAATCGCAGGAGGATCTTCCTTCCCAGAAGAAGGACTTGGAATTTGTCCTGATTTAGTATTTCATAAGGTTCCAAGCAACCTAGTCCTCCAGCCTGTCTAGGTCCCTCGGGCTAACAGATGCTACCTGAGCCATATTGACTGATTACTCAATTTGGAGTCACCTGCAAATTTGTTAAGGAAGCTCCTCTTCCAGGCCATTGAGAAATATTTTAAACAGGGCAGATCCTAGGATAGACCCCTAGGGTACCTCACTTGCTACTGGTCCCAAGGCAGACTGTAACCTTTTAAGCCAATGTGACCTTCCAAGAAGTTCTGTACCCCATCTAGTCATCCTCCGACCTAGACCATGAAATCCTAACTTGGAATCAAAAGGACCAAGGCAGTTGTTAAGACTTTCATGTGAACAGGATGACATAAAGATGTTGTAAATTTGTGATTACACTTCAAATGAGGTTCTCTCAAACGATTTGTTTGGTTAGGGAAGAATTAAGAATATAAAATCGGCGTATGGATGTCATCCAGTTTAAAGATATGTACAGTCTACAGTACTTTAAAATCACATTCCCCTTAAAAATGTTCCATTGGCTTCCACAACAGTAAAGTCCATCTATAAATTCAAAGTTCTAGTGATTCTTCACACCTCCAAGAGTCTTTAAGCCAGTGAACATTATGGCCTCCATCCAACAAAGCACTTAATCACATGATTTTCTATTCATTTCTGTCTTATGATTTGGATGCTTAAATTTAAGCTTTAGTGCTTATTTGGACAAACTGCTTAGCAGCATTCAGGAATAATTATGCATTAAACTTATTAAGGAGAAAAATACAGTATGGTATTGGTCATAAATTATAAAATTAAGGAAAAAGTACTTTACGTGCAGGAGATAGGAAATAGGGAGATCAGTAAAGAAAACATTGTGAGGGGTTCCAAGAACAATATTATATATGTAAATACACAACTAATCTCATGTTACTTGTAAAGATTTTTGTTAAAGAAGAAGTACCAGTCTATAGACTGTAATTCTTCCAGTTTCATTGATATTACTACACTAACTCTTCCTTTCCCTGAGAAGGCTCTTTATCTCACTCTAAAAGATGCAAGAACATACGCTAATGAAAATTCTGTTACAATTGAGCATCACCAAGTACGAGCTTACACAATTTGAAATTGAAGACTTCCAAGAATTCAAGTATCTGATATTTTTTTCTCTGACATATATATACGTGTTTACTCAATGTAATATTGAAACAAAGCAATAACAACAGGTTTCCCCACTGACATGTGATACAGATAAAATGAAAATATATGGTCATAACATTGAGGCAGAATGGAGAGAAGACAGTTGGATGATGAGAAATGTAGCTGATTTTGCACAGGTAAAAAATTTAACCAGATTTTTCCATATTTTGAGAAAACATTTTTTGGTTCAGGGAAACATGGAATATCTTTTTTTTTTTTTTTCCCCTCCAGTTAACCACTGAAAAATAGGCAATATTTAAATATTTCCACTTCAGGTGGATGGAAAAATTAAATTAAGTGGATCATATTTCTTACATTTTTGCAGGTTTTTAACACCTTCTACTTTTTCCACTTAATGCTTTATATTTTTTTTTGGTATTATAATTTCTTTTTCTTAATATGTTATTGCTATCCTGGACACCTATTTTACTGACTCACTTATTAGCTAAAATTGTTTCTAAGCTTCATGAGCTGGCCGTGAGGGGGCACTAAGAGAGCATACAGCTGCTCATAGAGATTATTCCATGTCACCTGGGTGGCCATGCTACTTTCAGATCCCCTTAAGTGTCTTGTGCTTGAAGCTACAAATCAATCTTGTAAGCATTGAGAGTGTGCACAGATCCCTGAAGGTAGGTTTTTAGAGACGCAGTCGATGCCTACTTCAGCAACTTGGATTTACAGTAAATTTAAGCCTGAAGGCATCCAACGCAGCAGTAAACAGAATAGCTTAGGCCAATAACACACTAGAACAACGTAATTTCTACTCTTTTCTAGGTATGTGTTAGAAAACAGGTTCTAGATTTGACCTCTTGTTTCTTATTTTTACTCTTTGGAATATTCTTTTTGCTCTTTTATGTCTTTCAAATTCTAATCTTCCAATGCATTAGTTTGAACTTCACTGCATTCAGGTAATGCTGGTGAAATTTTTAAGATCTAGAAAAATGTAAAATAAAGCACAGTTATTCCAGAAGATATTTATTTACTGGAACAGATGCTTGATATAGTGTCTTTACCCAGAAACATTTACCTGAATTTTGGATGCAGTTTTAGCTCCCAGCCTTGTAAACCTCTCTTTTAGATTTCACAGGAAACACGTCTTAAAATACAGGTGCTTTAAAGCATGGAAAGTCATTTAATGTGAAGTAGGACTTTCACAAGGCATACAATACTTCACAAGAGGGTTGTTCTTATTCATATGGATATTTTATTAGTTTCATGCCAGACATTTATGTTAGCATTTTATATGTAACAAGTTCTCTGTTCCCATTGAGAAATGATAGAGAATATTATATCAAATATCTCTTAGAAAGAAAGTAAAAAATACACCAATGATTTCTGGGCTTAAGTGTTAACAGAATAACTCTGAGAAGGAATTCATAGACTTCTGAAACAATTGCATAAAAGCTTGTATTGCTTCACTGAAATTAATATCTATTACGTGTGATTGCATTTTCTGAATATCAGTAAAAAGCCAGCTTAACTTGGTTCTCTTAAATATCACATCAGGTAAACAGTTGGTAGAAAAACTGGAAATTGATAACAAACAGACCTACGAAATTATGTCTCAGAAAAGCCTTAAGTTTTACAAACAAATCTGGGGGCTGTTTTTGAGGTAGCAGTACTTATCTGACATTGCTGTAAACAGTCCTGTTATAAAATTCAAGGAGATAAAATCAAATTTTATTCACAATTAACACGTGTTTTTGTACTTCAGACAATTAAATCCTTTCTTGGTAAGAGTGATAGATCCAGCTTATGCAGAAATAATACACTTTTTTCATGTGAAATTCAAATTTTCTAAATATATTACTTACAGTGAGTGAGTGCATATATATTCTTCATTATCCTCTTTTTTATTCTCTCTCTGGGTGTGTTTTTATTCCCCTTTTTGGATCATGGTATTCAGTGTAAGGGATACGTATTCCCGTGAGTTACAAGGTGTAATCTGAGCTGTTGCCTTTTATTAGAAGAACAAAAATCTATAAGCAATATGTTACTCATATTTAGGAGACATTCACAATCATTTATCTCATCATACACTTTGTCTAAGGATAAGATTTTAAACAGTGTTTGAAAGAGTTAGAAATAAAATAAAATAAAATAAAATAAAATAAAATAAAATAAAATAAAATAAAATAAAATAAAATAACTGTTGTGACCAAAATGCAGGACCTGGTACTTGGCCTTATTGAATCTCAAACAACTGGCCTAAGTCCATCCATCCAACCTGTCCAAGTCCCCCAAAATAAGGGACCCTGGATTGTATTAGATTTTTCTGTTGTTTGGTTAAAAAACTGAGTAAAAAAGCAAAAATAATCCATTTTCATTTGTCCTTCATAAGTTACTCAACTTTCCCATAATACATTTTTTTCCTATTACTTCAGGTCTCTAGTCTCTCATGGTATGTAAATCTTACCTTATCATGAATAGTTTTTGTCTCTTTTGCATCAATCTCATTAATCTTTGGTATAACTTTACAGAGATGAAGCAACTGACCTGAATATGAGGTCCTATGAATATTTTATAAAACATTATGTTTTCTATATGTGCTTGTAATTCTATTGAACAATTTATATCTATATATTACGTATCTAATTTATATTACTTTAAGAGATTTTTGTGGAATAGTCGGTTGTTTTGTTTGAAAGAAAAATGTTTCCTTTTTTATTTCTTCTGAATTTTCTTGAATAAGGAAAGAAAGTGCTCTCCTTTAAGTAACCTTTACTGACAGCCAGCAAAGAACTTATTGATAGATGATACACTTCAACATCCATGAGCCTATAATATAAATAATACGTGATACTGAAGAGTAATTCTTGTGGCGTGATGAAGTTAA
Source organism: Thinocorus orbignyianus (assembly GCA_013400375.1). Taxonomy (NCBI): domain Eukaryota; kingdom Metazoa; phylum Chordata; class Aves; order Ciconiiformes; family Thinocoridae; genus Thinocorus; species Thinocorus orbignyianus. The sequence goes on from VXBW01008341.1 coordinate 106,572, forward strand.
ACACAACACCACCAAAAATGCTGCAATTTCAAGTGAAACGTTCTCTTTTTCTGAAAGAGTTTATCAGTTAATAATTGATACAACCAAAAGAAACAGATAACAGAACCAAAGGGTCGAAGAGTTACATTCTGTTCAGACTTTTAAAGTGAACGCAGCAATGGGTTCTTCTTTGTGACTGTAGATTTCTGTTCTGTTAATATGAAAATCAACATCTGAAGAAGAATTTTTTATTACATCAACATAACTTCTCAGACTGATCTTTACAATAATTAATACATTACAATATATTTCAGTAAAATTTGTTTCCACATTGACCTCAGTTCCCCAAGAAGCATTTAATTCACTCTGAGAGTGAACACCCTTTCAATTTATGTCCAATTCATCCATTTTTTACAATTATAATATTTTCCATTAATTAGTAATGCAGTAGACATCTAAGATCTATGGTTATTTTTATTTCTGTAATAACTTGAAAAAATATGCTCAGCACAATTTCTACTTTTTGATCTTTACCCTTGTGCAATTTTCTGTGTTTCTTCATGAATCTTATATTTTTTCTGTCATTTAATTGACATTTAATTTTTTTTTGCTTTCTTCCTCTTACTTTGGTCCTGCTAAATTGTGAAATCAGATTTTGATTCCCCTAAACACTTGTCAATCATAATGTTTCTCAAATTCAGTGCATTTTTCCCTTTAAATTATTTTAAATTATATAATTCTCAGCTATCTCAAACATTCTATATGTGAAATTATCTTCTTAAAATGTCCCTGTAAGCAGGCATAGAATCATAGCGCTTTTGTTCTGAATGTCTGATTATATTTATATAGAACCTACAGGCTCTAGGTAGAGCAGTTCAGTAGATATACTTACCAAATATTCTTCATAAAATTGTATCAGTTGATAGTCTTGAAGGGACAACCTCTTATGAGCTTGCATAACAGATTTTATCTTGGTATCATCTTGCAGTCTTCCGTGAAAAATTAACTTTAAAGCTGAGGATCTTGCTTGATCTGTGGATGAACATTGGCTGATGAAATGTTTTGGTGGTTTTTTTTTTTTTTTTTTTTTTTTTTTTTTTTTTTTTTTTATAACTAGGCTCTTTTACTCAACATTCTGCCTTTGGGGTGACAGTTCTGGTTTGGTTTTTAACATCTTGCTTCCCTAATGCTTCCTCCTTTATGTTATGATGTACCACATCCCCCCCAAAATGTCCTATTTTACTTGCCCAATCCAGGGAGGCCAAGCTCAGTAAAATTATAATTTGTTGTTCTGTTTTGCCAAAGGAACAGAGTCAGTCTTATTTCTGTGTTCCCATTAATCATTTTAATTTCTCCTTTACAGATTCTAAAGACCTTTCTTTTCAGGTCTGCTTGAAATGGATGATACTCTGAAGTTTGGACACATTTTATCTTTTTTGTTTTTGTTCAAGACTTCTTTAAACTCATAAATTGTGCTCATAAAATGTCAACCATTATCTGTGACAAACACAGCCAATATTTAGCGTGCAGCAAATCTCTTCTGGAGCTTTCCAACGGTGTCAGAGAGGTCATCTGAATCACTGGATGTTTTTTCTGCCCTTAGTGAGCCCACCTGTGTGGGCTTTTACATGTAATTAAGTATAGAAGTCCAACTGTTCCTAATGACACTAATTCAAGGGTGTATCAGGTTTGCATGGCAAGGTTTTGGTAGTTGACGGCTACCAGAGTGGCTTCTGTGAAATCTTAGAAGCTTCCCCTATATCCAATAGAGCCAATGCCAACTGGCTGCCCAGACCAATCACTGTTGGTGGTGGTACCTCTAGGATACCACATAGAAGAAGGGGGAAAAGTTGTTCTTCACCAGAAACTGAGAAAGCAGTGAGAACCTGTGGGAGAAACAACTCTGCAGACACCAAGCTCAGTGAAGAAGGAGGAGGACCAGGTGCTCCAGGAGCCAGAGCAGATTTCCCTGCAGGCCCTGGTGCAGACCATGGTGAGGCAGGCTGTCCCTCTGCAACCCATGGATGACCCCACATTAGAGCAGGTGGATGCAGCCAAAGAAGGCTATGACCCCGTGGAAAACCTGTGCTGGAGCAGGCTTCCAGCAGGAGAGAGGAGACCAAGCTGGAGAAGATTTGCTAACAGGACTTGTGACCCCATTTGGAACATGTGCTGGAGCAGCCTGTTCCTGAAGGACTGCAGTTTGTGTGAAGGACTCATGTTGGAACAGCTCACGAAAAACTGCAGCCCATGGGAATGACTCGTGGAAGAAGTTCATGGAGGACTTTCTCCCAGGAGAGAGACCCCACACTAGAGCAGGAGAAGAATGTGAGGAGTCCCCTTTGAGATGGAAGAAGCAGCAGAGACAACGTGTGATGAACTGACCACAACCTCTATTCTCCATTCCCCTGCACCACTCAGGGAGTCAGGGAAGGTGAGAGAGAAATCGGTAGTAACGTTCATCTCATGAAGAAGGGACAGGTGGGGGGAAGATGGTTTAAGATTTAGTTTTGATTTTAAGACTTTGGTTTGATTGGTAATAAATTAAATTGATTTTCTCCAAGTCAACCCGTTTTGCCTGTGACTACCTAGGCAAAAAAATGATGCTAGACATGTTTGTGCCCAGTGTTGATAGAATTTTCTGATGATTTGTCTTGTGTCCAGGTTAAATACACATCGTATATCTAGTAAATTACCTAAATTAATAGAACTCTTCATCCTGTCAGCTTTTCTACTCAAACTATTTTGTGTTCTGTTGGGTTTGATTCAGAACAGGATCTTAGCTGGTCGATTTCCATTATGTGTCACTAAATTTCTTGGATAACCCAGTTTATTTTGTTTATTTTGGAAAACTCCACAAAATCAGAATGCTCAGGTTCCAACAATTAATTTCAAGGGCATCTGTGCTGGTAAATCCAGCCTTATGTAGGGTTGTATAAAGACATATGGCTGATGTCAGAGACGTTGTTAGTGTTCAACTGCCATGGCCTCAAACCTTGGCATCAAACACGCACAGTTTTTTTCTTTCAATGCTATTACTTTTTATATTTGTTTTTACTTTATTTTTTTTTTATTATCTTTATTATTATTTTTTTGACAATGAGTTTTGGACTTTCTTTTCCAGAGTGAGAATTTCCCTTCCTTAGGAGGGATTTACTTTAGAACTTCTGTTAGTGATAAACTAGATATGTAGGCAACGGTGGCATGCTTCACACTGTACAACATCTCTTCCATCATAAAATGTATGTAATATGTTAATATCATACATAAGATAGTGTTACACAACTGCAAACATAATTCTGCAGCAGGAGGGTGAGAAGCATTAACAGTAGAGTGGAAGGATTTATTTCTTTTTTATGCTTTCATTGATTACCCTTCTATAAAACTTGTGAAACGCACTTCCCATTCAAATATATCTGTTAGAAAATCTCACTATACCTGTGTGCTTTTACTAATTTTAAAGATTATGTTTCCAAGAAATTAATACTTTAAAATTTGACATATTTTTGTCTTATTTACATTTTCAAGTGTAAATTTGTATTTAAATTTCTAGCATTTCTAAACTCTTAAATTACACTCTTCTCCAAACCAGGAGAGGTCAGGACACAGCTAAATGTGTTCTGTACTTTTTATTCTGATATATATGGTTCTTTAGCTTCACTACTTCCTGCTTTTGACTTTTTAACTTCTAGGAATAGTATGGGTTTATGTCCAATTAAAAAGCATGTTTTGACACCAGAAGTTTATTATCTGTGTGTTTACAGGTTCCCGCCCTGTAAACAAAAGCCTGTTGGAGAATCTTTGTCTCTGTGCACACTGGAAAGTACATGGGAAGTATTACAAAGGCAAGCAAAGTCTGACTTAGTATGTCATGAAAAAATATTCTGCCAGTTCACTAGATGAAAAAAAAATTCAAATAATTTAATTGTAAATTATATATGGCTTTATTTATTCAAATTTTCCTTCACATAGGTAGTCATATTTTAGAAAATTTGCTAATATTTTATCTGAAGCATCACTTTTTCACTTTCATGCCCTGTAGAGATGTCGTAAGAGTAAGAAAGAAGAACTATGTTCCGTATTAACTCCAAAACAGTGAACTCTATAATATACAATGTTTTATAGTGAACTTTTACTCTTGTCTGTGCTGAAAAAACACTTTCAGTTGAGCTTTGAACATGACTCTTTTACTGTGATCTGAAGGGAGAAAGTCTTTTACCACGGCTAAAATACTGATTACCATAATCTCTCTGTCACAGCAGTGAGCTTCCAATTAGTCCATCCATAAAACTAAGTATTTTAATGGGAAATCATTCAAATTACTCACAGATGTGTGAGCTACCAGAGGAATAACGGAGAATTCATAAGAAGGCTCAAGTTAAAACAAAAAATATTTAATGACTTACTGCACAGAAGGAGAATTCCTCCAGCTGGAAGTCTGAAAATTTGGAATGGTACTGAGTGACTTAAGTGTGAAGAACTCTGAACAATTCCAGAATGAAGAATATTGTACTGGCCAACATGGCCAGTGCTTCCAGAAACAAGAACTTCAACTCTTTTCTTGTTTCTCTTGATACGTGTCTAGTTCATGACCCTTTCATGGGCATGAAAAAGAGATGATATCTTTTGTGGTTTTCTTTTCCTAATTTAAAGGAACTGAATGGACTAACCTCCATTGGATCTTGCTATTATTTTTCTATCACTCGACCATTTAATTTCTTAGGAAATACCACACATTTCAAAAAAGGGCATTGAAGAACATATCTAGAAGGACCAGTACAGTTCAATGTGCCTTATAAATATTAAAAACACAGAAAGAAAATAGACAGTGGGCACTAAGAGATCACGCTTCCACAGTAAGTTTTTACTTTCTTCTTGTTTCTATCTAGACATTTGAAAATAATGTGATATTTTTGCAATACTGTCACTTTCTCATTCAGCTTGATGGTGTATTTATTTATGTGTGAAAGGTTTACGGTTTAAATAAAAAATGAGCCAGTTTAGGACTTTTAATTTTTTTTTTTAAGTATCCTTAAAGTAAAGTAGGCTCCTTGCAAATCTCATGTGCAGTGTCACCAAGAAGTTAAAGTTGCAGCTGACAAACTTTTCCATGTATAAATTGCTAAATAAGGACCGAAGAGAAATCTGTAGGTAGAAGATTTGTATAAAATTCTCATATATTCTTATGCTATTTCCAGTATAAAAAAAAGATTACCATGCCTAGGAATTGCTGAAATAGGTTTTTCTATGACAGGTGCAGTGCTGGAGGGAAGGCTAGGGGAGAAGTTTTGGGGTTTTTTTAAGAGATATTTTTTTGTATTTTGACAGCAAGTATTCCACTGGAACATCTAGCTAGTCAGAAACAATGCATTTCAACAAAAATGTTAATAGGAAGAGATAGTTCTGCTTCCTTATATTATAATGGGAATATTTGATAAATAGGGTTATCTTCCACTTAATTTAGGACTATTTTCAGATTCACAGTATAAATTACCTACTTTTCTTCATTTATAATATTTATATTACACTCTACTTCATTTACATAATTTCATTTTCAGAAAAATAACAATTTCAATGTTTTCTTCATAGCAAATGTATGAAAATTTGGAATTCTGCTCAGAATCAAAGGGTTATCAAGCACTGGAAAAAGTTGGCCAGGGAAGTGGTTGAGCCACCGTCTCTGGAGGTATTTAAAACACGTGTAGATGTGGTGCTGAGGGACATGGTTTAGTGGTGGACTTGGCAGGCAGTTCTAGGTCAATTGTTGGACTCAATGGTCTTAAAGGTCTTTTTCACCCTAAACAATTCTGTGATTAGCTCTGTCTATTCTGTGTGTAGATGTTTGTGCAGAGGTCTGAATGACAGCAACTGGAGAGACTGGGACATGTATATGATTCCCTAGAAAACTTCAGTTTTCTCTAAATTTCAGTGCTTGCATGTAGGTGTAAATCACTACTAAGCTTTACTGCTGAACTTTGAACCTCAGGATGTCCAGGTACCAGCCACTCCCGAGAGCAGGGATCTGAGGTCAGCTGTTGGAGGGACAGATTGACTGTTTTTAGGTCAACTATGGGAAGAATCCATACTGCATGTATAAATCTATATCCCAGTAATGCATTGCAGTCCTGGTTAACCAGAGGGAAGGAACAGGAATAAGCCACCCATGCTGTTCATGTTTGCAAGAATTCTGTATGCGAGCTTTTAATGCATTTGTAACTATTCAGCCAACCAATTTATTACCAGGCTACCCCAGATACCTGGACAGAAACTTTCATTCTCTCATTCCTAAACATGACTAAATACAAAGGAGAAAAAAGAATGGAGAGGAATAAAATACGACCATGCTGACAACATCAACAGTATGACATAAACACATGGACTAAGACAACAATCTCAAGGGACCATGATCTTTTGTTCATCCTGCTGGAGAACATGTCAGATTTTTTTCCCCCTTAAGGCATCCTTTCCTTACTACAATATTGGGTGATGTGAATGGCAGCAACAGGATGAGTTCATAATCTTTTAAGGTGAAGTTTGGCGTATATACACACACACTAACTTTTAGACACACACAGACACACATATATACATACACATACTTACATAGATGTATATATCCAACAATCATAACTTTCTTCTCAGTTAAATCCCTTCTCACAGTCATCTGATGAACTTCAGGTAACACGCTTGCTCTCTTCTCCCTTTCACATCTTCTAATTACAAGGAAATCTTGCTGCACGATACAACAGATGTCATAGCTCGTCACATTTTATGATCAAATGAACAGTAAACCCAAGAAATTCACAGAGGAAAAAGTACTGCGTATATTATGACATTGAAATACTTATGAACTTCTAGAAACTTTAATCTGAATTCTCAGATACATTCAGTAGTTCTGAAAAACTACAGAATGATGGTGACTAATGTTCACTGCAAATGAAAACAAAACAAAAACCAAATTATACAGATTGCTAGTGCGAACCCTATAATATCATTTCATTTTATGAGACTGACTCTTAGTCACTTGGTTCCAAATCAGTTTGTAGGCTTTAGGTTAGTTATTACTTGCTTCATAATTACACACTTGCAGATGCTTCAGTGGTGTCTAATAGTTCGCGTAGCCTGACATACACATACACTGCATTGAGCTGTGATAATCAAGGACCTATAGCTCCTTTAACCTCTTTTGGATTCACACTCTTTACTGTTTGGTTAACAAAATGTTTCTTTCTAATCTATTTCACAGGTTAATAGTTGGAGGAATGGTAGTGGGTTTGCTGAAAATACAGTTTCCTTCTGAGAAGTGTCTGTTTAATACGGTACCTTCTTACTGTGTAGCCTTGCTCTCTGTGCATAAAATGTTCATGTACCTGTGTTATTGACTTCTATTTGATTTATTTGTAATGATTTTGTTTGTCTTTTTCAAACACCTGTGGGCTTGCATTACTCATGTACGGTGGTACACAAGCAGTAAAGAAAATCAGCGCTCCAAACATTTCCCAAGCTAAAATTGCTAATTAACATCACTTTAAATTGTGTTGTTTGTGGAATTAAAGGAAATGGATTGCGCATTATCAGTGAAGATATTTAACTCAGAAGCAATTGCATATCCCTTTTCTCAGAATACGAAGGAGTCTGGCAGGTTTAGAGCCCAGCTTTTTCTTTTCTCCTGCAGTTGAGGAGAGTGCTGAAGCACATACCGTAAGTAGATTTTAATCAAATTTGTGGTTAGTTTAGAAACTACTCAGTTTGAAAGGGACAGAGTTGTTGTCACTTTCTTGTTTCTACATTCTGTCACTTCTGGCTCTACAATTTGTCTCTCATGCCATCTTTTGCTTTTTTGTGATGGAGGAATTCTTTTCATCTCAGTGCCATTTGCTCTGCAAAAAAGATATGAAGTAGCAGGATTCTACTAAGATTCCTCAAAATTATTAGAGAAGATAACCTAAGCAACCATCTCAGTTATGCCATCATTAAAGAGAAGAGAATTATTTTACTCAGTTGTCAGTGCTGGAGCTGAGGAAAAATTATCTTGTGTATCATCTTTTGTTGGGCAAGAATCTAGGACCAAGTTCTTGATAATAAATAATGGTGCCTTTATCTGAAATTCTTCCTAAGATGACTCAAAGCTGATCTCCAATCAGGAATTAGGGTCTTAAAAGTTCATTAACTGTGTATTTTTAACTTGTCTTTTCACATCTTTTAAAGAAATGAGTGGAGACAATCACAAAAAGGACAAAATCTCTATTAAGAACCATATTTTTAGGTATTTAAGGTGGATAAAAGGAAAGTGGGATCTTTCAGTAGGAGCTGTACTCAAAGGATTATTATTGGTATTCTATTTGGCAGAGGGCGTTGATTTTATACCTTTATGTGTAGCTACAAAACTCTCTTTTTCCAGGCAAAATGTTGCTTGTGATATTTTTTCATGATTCAGTCAGTTACTGATTTTCAGCCACAGGCTTGCTCTTTGGAAAGAAGGGTGGCAGATTCATGGCTAAGAATGGTATCATCATTGCAAATTGTTGTCTCTTTTTGGCATTTGGATGTTAAATTGCCCTCAAAAACGAAGTACTTAGTTGATAAAAGATACATACATGCCTGATCTAGAACTGTCCTTCAAGTCTCACCTACCCACAACAACAACAAAAAGAAAAGGCAAAAACCTTTGTGCATTTACATATAGAGTTTCCCAAAGAACAAAAAGCCTTTAATTGCTGATCTTGGCAGCATCAAGATTAAGATATTGTGCGACTTTATAATGCTTTTAACTTGAAAATAAATTAATTCTCAGAGAGAAAAAAAATAGGAAAATTGTCAGAATGTAAAAGTGAATCTTGAACAGTAGATGGCAAAAAAATGTAAACTAAAAATGGCTAAAAGTACAAATATACGCATGTTTAAATTTATTAAAAAGAATAAAAAAGTAATAAAAAAGAATATTTTCTCTACTAGTATTCACTCCAGAGATTTGTAAACTCATACATATTATATGATAATGCAGGTTTTATGCAAATATATTCTCTACAATCTGAACAATGCTGAGAAATATTTTCTGGGTCAGCGTGAAATACCTGAGATTTGTGTAAGTACTTGTTTTATTCTCTTTTGTTTCTGACATATAACACAGGATCTTGTTTCTATTATTGCTTCATTTGCATAATTCACGTCAAATTCCTGATCGCAAATATTTCTGCAAGCTGCACAATATGCACTGTGTGATAGGAGCCTGTAGTGAAGCAAAATTAAGGCAGTATTTTCTTCCATAGTAAGATCACAACTGCAAGGACTTCATTTCTCAAGGGAACAAGTCACCAGGGAAATAATTGTGTTTTACTGTTTATGTAAACTACTTTATACCCCAGAGAGACCAGAACACTCTCTTTCCATTCAAGTCTTCAAAATTTCAGCTTAACACCCTGTAATCTGAGAAAGTATAGATCATTGGCAGTCAGTATCCATGAGTATAGGTAACATTCTGCCTCATAGCTCATAAAAATTTATTTCCCAATTCCACATGAAGTTGAAACTAATTTGGAGTGTTTTACACCTCCATGATTAAAAAGTATTTTTATCCTGTGGTTTTTTTGTTAATATTATGAAGGGAAAAATATGAACACCACTTTAAAGTATAAAATATTTATGTAGACTTACTATATTGTTGGTTTTGGTTTATATTTTTAAATTTTCACATGCAAATAGTATATTAGTCATAAATATAGGGGTTAAGAAGTCTTGCAGAAGAAGGAACAGGATGATTATTTAACCAACTGTTTTAATATTGTACAAAACTTATTTGGGTATCTTTGTTACAGCATTTTACATAGCTTCACATTGGATTTGGATTTAAATCCTAATTCATACCTTCACAATTTCTTTGTTCTCTGGCAAGATTTTTTTGGGGAATATTTTTAGGTAACTTTCCTACTTCTTTTGACCAAGTGATGAGGCTTCAGCTTGTTTGCTCTGTGGCAGCAGCTCTTAAAATCTTTTTCTTTATACCTGTTGCATAAGGAAAATGGGCCAACAACCTAATAGGAAATTAAATGAAAAGAATATAATTATATAGTGTCCTTAATTATGAAAGAATATGCTTGCATTGACTGTGATACAGTCATAAATGTAGTAAAATGCCATAAATTGTCATGTCAATGCCAAAAATGTCATAAAACCATGTTTCAATGATACTTAAACACTACATATGTCAGAAATTCCTGGGATTACCTCCTAGCAGTTATGTGCCCTACCCAGTAAACTGCTTCAGAATTGAGTCCTTGTGGCTCACACTGAAGAAATAAAACAGACAAAGCCCTTCCACCTTTGTTTTTTCAAATAAACTGAAATGATGGAGTATAAACTCTCCTGTACTAGTTTTGCTTTACTCTCTGTGATGGCAGAGGTTGGTTTCAGTGGATATTTCTTTCCAGTAACAAGCAAACTAAAATACTAACAAGAATGGCCATTTTCAAAATCTGAGTAGCTCAAATGAACCTGCCTGCTGAACGGCTCCTTGTTTTGAAACTTCAACTGCCTTTTGAACAGAAAACCTTTTTAGCATGACCCATTTTGTCACTGACATGTCACTTAGGCTCTTTGAAATGACAGGTTTTATATGCCCTTTATTCCACAGTTACTGCAAAGCCCTTTTATTTTATTCATGGTCCACATCGTTGTTTCTGATTCATTTTTATCACTGCTGGCCATCCCTGTCAAAGCTTCCTCAGCCCAAAAGTAATCTTAAGAGGGCTGGAAAAAATAAGGCTGGAATTTCATACAATTTTATTTTTCATTTTGAAATATTTTGTAATTCATTTGATATGTACTATTACCTGATTTTTTTCATGTAAATGTAGCCTGATGTCACAGAGCAGCTGGCATTTTCAAATTCATTAGAGAGCCACTTACACAGGAAACATATAGAAATGGGGAGAAAAAAAGGGGAAAAAATAGTATTTTGGAGAATTTTACTTCTGTAGAATTTAGATTATGTTATTGAAGATATTTCTACTGTAATGTAAGAGATGCAGCATTCAATAAACTATCAAATATACTGTATATGAACGTGTATATAAATATTTCCCTTTTACATGCTTGAATGTTTTTACTGATCTGCCTTTCCATGTTGCAGTACATTGTAGTGTATCAGGAATATCTTTTAAAAAGAAGGAAAAGTTTCAGAGAGCATCTGATAACTGTACTTATTCAAGTAACTCAAACCCATTCCATGATGTGAGAAGCTATGACAGCAACCCTTGGTAGGAACAAAACTGGGTAAAATGTGCAGGATATTCACAGTTCATGAGTGGAATTATGATAAAGCCACATGCTGTGGAAAGGAAAGGAAAAGAGAGGAGAGGAGGGGAGAGGAGAGGAGACTTGAATAATCATATTTATTTATCTTACTACTGATGCTGCTGCTACTCTCCATGTTCCTTATACACACACACACAAAAGAAGCAAAGCAAGACAAATGTCCCATGTAGAAAGCTATCACAAACCTGTTCATTAAAAGAAAATGGTTTTTTTAAATGTAAAGAAGTCAGGTCAAGGAACTGGGAGGGGTGACTGACACATCAGAACGTTGGGGAGTTGGGCAGNCGATGTGTGAAGCTATGACAGCAACCCTGATGAAATTCAACACGTGTAGGTTCCTGCACCTGGGGAGGAATAAACCCTTGCAGCAGGACAGGTTCCAGGTCCCTGGAAGTGTTCGAGAACCAGGCTAGGTGGGGCTTTGAGCAACCTGGTCTAGTAGGAGGTGTTCCTGCCTAGGGCAAGGGGGTTGGAACTGGATGATCTTTAGGGTCCCTTCAAACCCAAATCATTCTATGATTCTGTGATTTGAGGGTGGCAGAGCAGTAAAACAGGTTGCCTGGAGAGATGGTGGAATCTCTGTCTCTGGAGATATTCAAAACCCACCTGGACACGTTCCTTTGAACCCTGCTTTGGCAGAAGGGTTGGACTAGCTGATCTCCAGAGGTCCTTTTCATTGTCATATTCTGCGATTCTGTGAAACAAGTCAGAGTTTTAGTGCATCTGAGTACTTCTGATTCAGATATGAAGCATTAGAATTACCAGGAAATACCATCACAAATGGTTAATGTTTTCTTAAAATACACTACAAGTTTGCAGTAAAATATTATGAAGTAGTTAGATACTGTGTATAACTTTTAATGAGACAACAGGTCTTTCATCATAGTGCCAGTAAAAGATACAGACTTGTAAGTAGCATTTTTCATTTTTAACTTTTTTTTTTTTTTTCCTATCAATTACTTTTAGATTTCTTACCTTCCATTCTCATCTTCTTAGAACAATGATGTGGAAAAAAAAAATAAAATATATATATATATTTAATGTGACATCTCTTCATCTGTTTGGAACTAATAATGCCTTCACAACAAACAGTTGTTTTGGTACATGCTAGATACTGATGTAAAATAACAGTGGATGAAAACATATGGAATAGTTATCTAATGTGTGTGTTTATTTCCTGACATAATCGGGTCATTCTTCCAAGGTTTCCAGAATAAATTAATTGAGGGAAGCTCTCAAATTAATTTTAAATAAGGATGCTTGTTCTATAAAATTGTAAATAAATATAGAATATTTAGTTTCTTTGAATAAAATGCTCACAGTCTATACCTGTTTAATGGTATGTTAGTCTATTTATCAGTCAAAAGCAAAAAAATACCCCGCCTATCCAGCTCCTGAATTCTAATTGGTGTTATAAAGGCTAGACCAACATTTCCAACACTTCACACTAGATCAGGTTGCTCAAAGCCTCATCCAGCCTGGCCGTGAACCCCACCAGAGATAGGGCAGCCACAGCTTCTCGGGGCAACCTGTTCCAGTGTCCCACCACCCTCACAGGAAAGAATTTCCTCCTAATATCTGATCTAAATCTACCTTCTGTATGTTTAAAACCATTATCCCTCGTCCTATCTCTCTACTTCCTCATAAAGAGTCCTCCCCTTCTCTCCTGTAGGTATTCTTTAGGTAGTCAAAGGCTGCTATAAGGGCTCCCTGGAGCCTTCACTTCTCCAAGGCTGAACATTCCAAACTCTCTCAGCCTCTCCTCATGACCCTTCTGATCTTGTTTGGGGCCCTCCACTAGACCTGCTCCAACAGGTCCATGTCCTTCTTGTACTGAGGACTCCAGAGCTGGATGCAGTACTCCAGTGGGGTCTCACCAGAGCAGAGGGGTAGAATCACAAGTAAGTTCAGAGCTTCTTGATACTGTCAGGATTCAAGTAACCGTATACAGCTAGAAGGCTTTAAAAGACTGTAATAACTTACTTTTGCAGTAAGAAATATAATACTGTGCTGTGAAGGCAAGGAGTATAACAATAACTTCATTTTCCCTGAAGGGAGGTCACAAATTTTCCAATATATAGGGGAATGTTCCTATAGGGAAAGATCCTTAAGGTTGAAAACTAGATTTTAACAGTTGAAAAATCAATCAATAATCCACGTTTATGCAGATTAAGGAATTCGTAAAATGTAAAAACAAATATCCTACGTTTCTTAATTGGTAAACTTATGAAGTTAATTTACAGTTCTCACAAACAAACAAAGAATAGGTAAAAACCCTGAATATTTTCTATGCTAAATTTATTTTTAATTTGGTTTGTCAAACTGCATAAAAGATGTAATAAATATATATTTATAAAGTAAGGATATTATTATTAACTATGACAGACTTGAAAGAAATGGACTGGTCTAAAAGGCCAAGCTCTGAAGGAAAAACAGTAAAATAACATTGATAACTTTGAATCTCCAATATGAAGCTTAAGGAATTTTGATCACTGTGTTATTAATGACCAAATAATTGTGTTTGGAAGTATTTAAAGGTACATTATTCTATGATGTTATCAGTGCTCTGAGTCTTCCACATTTTTGTCTGGAATAATTTATCTGTTCCCATGTGTCACCTAGTTTGGGGTATCGTAACAATTGCATCTTAAATTAGCTACACTATAATAGATACCTCAGCACACTGTGCTCTGGGGGAACTGAAAAAACCCCTTGGGTCACAGATAGCTCATCCAAACCAGTGGCAATTTTGTAGAAAAGTGCTGCTTTCAAATGTTTGAATCAATTTTCCTCCATATTTAGAAAGAAATCCCTGAAACGTTTGAGAAGTCATCCCCAGCTACTGATTTTCTCTAAGGGAAGAAGAAAATGAAGGCTAATCATAAGATTTTGCTGGGAGATAAAGATCTTTTTTATCTCTACAGATCTGTCAGAAAGGGATTCTTTTTCTTGTTTTTTAATTCATAAATGAGAAATAAATATCAGGTAAGAAAACAACAAAAACAGCCCAAGACACACCAGATAGGAATAGTTCAAGACCTATTACTTGTACTTTTGATTGGAATTAGGAGCTTTCCAGATAATATGGTACTGGGTTTCAACATTTAGAGCAGAAATTGTGCTAGAATTTTCACTACAGCTTCTTCCCTAAGCAGGAAATTCATATTACACTTCATATAATGCTATTTATAAAAGGAAACTGCATGTAAACTTAAGAAAACTTCTTGTGAATCACAGTATTTGGTAAATTGGGGTAGTTTGCTTTTCAGTCCACTCCCCTTTTTTACTATTCTTACTTTAAAAAATGTATAGATATTAAACAGGAAAAAGCTGAAAAGAATATTATCATGTTATATTTATCTTCATAGTACAAAATGCCCTGAAAGTAATCTTTGTCATATATTTACTTTCATAATCTTTGTATGGAATAAGTCTTTATGAAGTTAAGATGTCATATCATAGAATTAGGTCCAACTAAAGTTATCCACTTGGTCAAGTATTGTGTAATCAATCTCAATTGGATTAGTAAGATTTCTGGAAGTTTAATTCACTGAATCTTTATTTCATTAATTTAAATTTCATACAGAAATATTTTTAGGTATGTACTTTTGGTCACAAAACACTAACACGACTTAGAAGGAAATAGATGCTTATTAATAACCCCAAAATTGTAGGCAAAATTAGCATAATACGATTTGAACTGCAAATGGTAACAAAATTGATAGTCTTAGTATATAGATGAGAGAATAATGTGATACCTAGCAACAAAAAATTGCAGTTTAACTTGCATCAAAGTAATTAAATATAAACTTGTTTCTATAAAGACACATTCAATATTTCTGCTTGCTGTGGAAGTGTACTAATTTCTAAGGTCATCCATCAAAACAGACTTAATTTGCCAGCAAAGTCAATATGCATTTTTCTCATAGGATTCTCATTCTAAGTCATAGAACAAAAATGATAACCAAACAGAAACCAAGAACTTAATGAAGTTGAAAGGCTTAGCAATCCAAACCTCTGAATTAACAAGATTGCATCTAAGGACCAAATAAAGGTAAGAAAATTAATGTGGAGTCATAATTTATAATTTATGTGCTTTTCTTGCTAGAAGAATCTTTGCCTATTACCAAGTTTGGAGAGAGTAATAGCTTTTTTTTTAATGACATGGTTAAACATATGTAGTTTACAAAAAAAATTTAAATAGGAAAAACCCTTGCCCGACTTCTATGTTTTCATGTGACCAGAGTGGATAGCATCTTAATTATTCTTTCTGCCCCATTTGAATATGGCAGTCTAGGTTTATACTTGGATAAAGCTCATACTAGGCTTATATTATTTTCAAATTGAGCAGTTCTACAAAAGTTCTGATAGTACTCAAGAGAAAATCTACAAATGGCCACAGACATAGAGCATGAGAGTAAAATGTAGGTCACTTGATTCAAGTATTTCTAGAAAAGATGATGACGTTCATAGTTTCTTATTAAATTAGTTTATTGAAAATTAGTACTGATGGAAGACATCAGAAGTATATGAAAATATGATTTAAGAAAAAGCATTTTGTGGTTTGGTTTACTAATTCCATTTTTAAATAGGAGATTTTACGGTATCTTTTCGTGCCTTGAAGACTACTAGATCGCTACATTAAAACCCCCACAACACACATGATGCTTACATTTCCCTGAAATAAGAATCTCAAATACAAAACCAAATCACTATCAAAGACCCTAATTAATTCAACATATCTAAAGCATTAATTTTTCTGTAATTACATGGTTTCTTTAATACTCCAGGGATATTTCACAGAATATCTTAGGTACTGGTCTTGTTTCTTTTTTTTTATTCATTATTTTTTTCCCCCACAAACTTAGGAATATTTTTCTATTCTTTGTTTTGCACCTAAGGAGCAATTTTTTATCATAATGGAAGTGAATTTGAATTTTATTAAAATGCTTTTCCTTTGGTCCTTTTTATTTTTTTAGTCACATTAGTAATGCATTTGAATGATTGAACAATAAGTTTGTTTTAATATGCAATAAAAAAAATACATGATGTCCGTCTTGTTTGAATTTAAACATACATCACGGAGAGACCATTAAGGGAAAAATTATCACTTTCTTGAAAACTTTGCCATATATAAAAAAGCCACATAAGGCATTATATTACTTCAATGTGATGGCAAAGACCACAAAATGTCTAATTTTAACAAAACATTGAAGCACTTACTATTTTGTTTACAGGTATGGAAATCATTGCACATCTCCTCCTTTAGAAATGGTGGTATGGACAGAAAAATTGTTAGTACAAACTAATGTATCACCATTTAGCCTTTTTACCAACTCTTAATGGCAAATAATTATATAAGTTTAAAAATTGTAGGCAGTATATTTAGGGTTTGGCTTTTTTTCTCTCTCTTTTCTTCCTTCCTTTTCCTTCCTTCCTTCCTTTCTTTCAAAATTTCTAAAGAACTTTCTAAATATTTTTTTTTAGAAACGATATTCTGGAATTTTCAATCAGGAAGTAATTTTTGGAAGTAAATTTAAAAGTTTAAATAATTTAAATTAGGAAGTAATGTAAGAGTGGGTAGGCTGCCTTCGGTGGTTTTGCATCTCATCAACTCAAATATTCTTTCTTGGAATTTTGTTGCACTGCTACTACCCAGTTCTGTTTGCAATATTACTGGTCTTTTACATGATGTGGTAGAAAACGCAAATTTGGATTGGTAAGAAATGCAATATGTAGCTTGCAGCTCAAGAATATGATAATTGCTTGTTTATATGTCAGTGTTTGTCAGTAATTATCATGGTAGTAGGTATGATTCATGTCCAGTCAGGTGGTGACATCTATTCCCCGTGCAAATGAATGCAAACATTACAAAACAATAAGGACAATTTCTATCCTGTGAAGATACCAAACAACACATCATTCAGCACGGAATTATAAAGATATTTAACTTTATAGCTCTATCTGGAAGAAGATCAGGACAGAATGATAACAGATTCTGTAACTACACTTTTTTAATACAACGTGCGCTCTATTAAAGCTGGTGAGAATATGTTTGATTACTTCAGAATTTAATTGAATTGTGCTTCTTTGTGGTTTCAAAGCATTTCACAGGTCCCTGATGTTTTCATCTATAGAGTTTTTGAAGGTCTAATGCTTTCTGGTCACTTCTGATGTGTGTGGGTGGATGAAGAAAGAAATAGATATAAATGGAGAGTTGCCTTACCATGACTACACTTCACCTAGGTACTTAGAAGTTTTATTTCTACTTTGCTGAGTAAAAAAATAATTCTAAAACTTCCAAAGCTGCCATTAATTGAAATTGTACTCTAGAATTACATACACAGCTTCCTTGTGACACAACGGGAGAGATACAGAAGTGAAACGCTAGATGTTGTGTAAGTATATTGAGGAAATCAGTGTCACTAAGGTTGGAGGGGACTGTGGAAGTGTTTCATTGGATATACGGATAGGAAAGGAAGAGTGTTATGATATATGAAAAGTGCTGAATTTAGAAGGGAAGTCAAAAGTAGCTCTGGGCTATGCCTAGAGCCTGCACACCACAGTCACACCTATAGAGCAACCCCAAAGCTTCTGGACCTGAGAATCCTGACAGAGGTTTTCCAAACATTAAATGACTGCAAAGCAACGTTATACTGGGTCAGCTGCAGACTGGGAGCCTGAGGCTTGGTTTATATTGCAAAGTTCGGCTGCCACAGCTATATCAGTCTGCTATAAAGCAACAACAAAGATAAAATAAACAACAGAAACCTTCTGCAATACCTGTGTACTGGTAAAGCCCTCTTAAATATAGCCACAGAAGAGCATTTACTGCTGTCCATACTGGTTCTTGCTAACGGTGTGTAAGAAGAAGGTAGACATGATGTAATTTAGTGATAGGAAATGTATTACTGGTTGTTTCTATTTAAAAATATGGAAAAGTTCTCAGTAAAAAACCCAGAATTCAGCCCATCATACCACTAGACTATGAACTCATACTTCTGCATGTGTTCCTTCTCTAGTCCTTGCTTACAACAACAAAAACATTAGAGGAAAGTCTCCTTTCACGTTCATTGAAGGAAATTTGGCAGAATAATAAAGCTGACAAGGCAAACATGGATAATGAATACTGTCTGTTGCTTATAAAATACATATATTTAAATTGGCAGGGAAAGTGTGTAACAGACCCACAGTTAAGCTGAACTTTACATTTCTGTTTTAAGCAAAGGATAATCACTAAATAGCTTTTGAAAGGCAAAACCTTATATCTCTCCCTAGGGGAATCATTCACCTGAATTAAGGCCTGTATTCTGGACATCAGTAATGGGCTTGAATAATAGACCTGGAAAATGGAGCTGGAAAAGGGACCTGAATCAAGGAAATGCTCAGTGTTTCCCACTGACTTCTTCAGGAATCCTGTCTGATTTGCTCGTCAGTAAATTAATTGCTCTTCATTCTTTCTGAAGCATCTGTCCCATTTCACTCACTTCTGTTTCATGGCTCTGAAATTCATTGCAATGCTAATTTCTGGAAATCCTGAGGTTGCCATGGGACTTCACTGAAACTTCACCCTATAATTTTTAGAAGCCTTTTTCTTTCTGAAATCTTGTTTCCACCTCTATGATTTCTAAAAAGAAAAAAAAAGAAAAAAAAGCTAAACCCATCTCATAGTTACTGCTTTGAGCTATCATTCTGGAACTCGTATTTCAGAATCTTTGACAGATCTGGAGATTATTACAGGCAAAACCCATGGGGATTTTTTTAATTGTTTTTTTCAATACGACTATTGCTTAATTACACACTTCATTTAAACTGCTTTACAGTAACTGGGCTATAAGCTAAGCAGAGTCCCTCATACTGATTACTTTCATCTAACAAATATTAAAATGTACTTATGACAGCTTGAAATTTAAGAATAATAGAAATCAACACCAGAAAAAAAAATTAAGTATTCAATGACCTGCATATCTTACTTTGATTGCTAAGAAGTCAACTGTCATTTGCTGTTATCATATGAAGCATATGTGAAATGAAATCTATAGGTATACAAATAAATAAATTAAATAATGGATGTGACTAATACATCTTACAAATACAAAAGAGGTCGACTTTTTGAAAAACAACTGCGTCGTCAGGGACCAGGTGTTTTGCGAGGAAATCCCATGGAAGGACCATGTATCATTACAACTTGTAAGATGTTGCATTCCCTATGCAGTAAACTGGTGGAGAGACCTTTTGGTCTGGACTCTAATCTAAAGATTCTCCAAAGGAAAAAAAAGAAAATTTCTGCCCCCTCCAACCTAAGAAAGGTAACAGTTAGGGAATTTTTATCCCCTAGTAGCATCCCAAAGATTAAAAGAATAATTCAAGTTCTTAAATAATTTTAAAGTTCTTTTTTTTTTTTTTCATTTTGACAAAGGTGTATGAGAAATCAAATCCGGATTTCACTGGAGTCATCTGTTTCAGCCTTATCTAAACAAGAGGAAACTCTCTTAAACCAGAATATTTATGTTTTCATTCTAACTTTGAGGAACTCTTTTATTCCTTTATCTTTTAATAAATTTGCTTTAGCTTTATTATGAGTCATGGTAGTAGAGATCTCCAGGCTCATGCAATAATAAAAAGAGATTAATAAAAGTTTAATTTATGCAAGAGACTGCCTTAGTAGAGTCCAATGCAGAATCAGATTTTACATGCCTGCAAATTTTAATAGCCATGGAATAACAGGAAGAAACATTTTCCCATCATTCTACTCAATACATCAATTCATCGTTTGAATTATTGCAACACTGTTTGTATTCTAATTCTATGTAAAGTTTTCTAAACATAAAGGAGAGATTCAGAAACTCCTTAGACATGTTAGATCAATCAACAGAGCTGGAAAATATTGTACACCATAAAATGATCTAAACTTGAAAATTTACAAAATCAAATTCTGTTTATCATTGTGGAGAAAGAAATTAATTTCTCTACTAGTTAGCAGGCCATAGTTTTTTTCTTGAAATTGAAAGACTATGATGTTTATCAACATGCAATGGTGTTTGTTCATTACATTGATTTTTATTACTGGTTCCCACAATTTGAAATAATTATGAAAGAAACAACAGAAACAGATTTTTGATTGTTCATTGTTTGTGGCATCTGTAGGAAATATGTTGGTATGACATCAACCGCTAACAAGCTTTATTTAAAATTAAGGGAAAAACAGTTGTGAATTATAAACATTGTCTATAATGGAGCTTTGTAGTTTACATAATTATATTTTGTGAAAGAAAGGAGGCAAGCTTGGTCTGACTTCATTTTTCCATTAGAAAAGATTCGACTGTCTTCATCCCATGGTACCAGCTGCACTGTGCTTTGTATGAGATCACTGTGTTTAATTTCAATAGCCTGCAGAGAGAGTTTATTTTTTAAGTGCTGTCTTTTGCAGATGTGCCAAGGGAAAGATAATTTTGGTCTCTCTAATCATATGCAGAAAACTAGTCCTGCTCTGAAGCTTTACTTCACATGGTGCTTTCAGAATAGCCCTGTATAGAAACCACAGTTTCAAATTAAAGTACATTTTAAGTCTGTCTGTATCCCATAAGGATTCTCCAAAAGTGCTTAGAATTTGCACTAAATATGAATATTTTCTTACTCAAGGGTATCCTAAATGCTATTTGGAAAGAACATGTGTATAAAGAATTTGCAAATAGAAGACCATTATCTTAAAAAATGGTATTAAAGGGTGACGGCAGGAACATAAAATTCATCTCATCAAACCTTTTAGATACAAACCGCCTTGTACCTTCATCAAGAACTTTGGGCACTAAGCCCAGCTCTACAGTGAATATGACAGAACAGATTTTCTATTTCCAAGGTAAGTTTTCATCTTGTGATTTTAACTTACTCTAAGTGCCTGTGAAATAAAGTCTATAAATCTGTAAACCCTTTACTCCCTCCGCTTAATAGTGTATATATTTCCCTCATCACAGATGCTCAAGAATAAAGTCTAAATTTCATTTCGTGTTTGTAGTAAAACACGAGATACTTTTTGAAGTCAAGTTTCTTGGAATTGCCATTCTATCCCATGAATTTTAGACAAGGGGTTTTAAAATTCTGGCCTGGCAGTATGAATTCTCAATGAAATAAGTTTTAGTCCCAAACTGTACTCATTATTAAACTGAAAATTAATTTTAGATTAGTTGTTTACCAACATTTTTGGGGAAGAATTTTGCAAAGTATCAATTAATTAGTTTATTTATTAATTAAATTTCCCAAGTGGCAGAGTATTCAAGATAGAAAACCTGAACACTTTTGATTTGAATAAATTAATGATTAGTAACAAAATGTTAAATGTACCAAGATGAAAATAATGACTTTCTTATTTCAAATAAATATTTCTGATAATGTCTTTCTTTTTTTTGAAGGCAAATTAGCTAACTTTCTTATCAATGACAATAAAACTTCTGCAGAGCACATGACTGTATGGAAAGGATTTGAAATGATCTGATTAACATAATGAAAACAGATTTGGCTAAAGAAAGGGACAGCAATGGAAGACTCAACCAATTTTATTGTATGGATCAGATGGCAAGACAGACCTAAATACAGCTATATATAAAGTGCACTATAATCATAAAATTATTATGTGAAAGGACTACATTAGTTTCTGGAACATCAATGGCAGGGGACAAAGTAAGCTTTCTAATCTTCAAATACTTTTTGCGCCTTGAAACGAAGGAGCAGAGAAATAATGAGACTATTTTTTAAAGTTAATCCTTTCTTAGAGGATTAGAAAGTAAAACTAGCAGAGCAGATCCTGACTATTTCTTCGAGCAAGCCTTTAATCAAATTATAATGCAGCTGAATGTAGCTTGGTCTGGTGCTTATTTAATTATAATTAAACGCTTGCAACACATGTGTCAGTGACAATATCCTGATTTCTAGGCATCAACACTAGGATGTATGTGAAATGATGATCCCAGACTGAAGCAATTGGGAAGTGGCCTAAACACAGTCTCTGATGGGTCATAGCTGAGAAAACAGATTGCAAATATATAAAAAAAATATATAAAAATATATATATATATAAAAAACCCCCTAATATGTTACTACCTGTAATTGGGAAAAGTGATGGAATGACAGAGATGACATAGCTATGGACTTTAAAGATACATGGATTTATCAGTGAGAAATTTTCTGTAAGATGAAGTGTCCTGTACATCTTAGGTATTACCATTCAAAAGGAAGCAATGTACAACCCCCAAGTATTTCACCAATGCTAAAATAGAACAAAACTTACCTCTTAAGCAGCGTATTGTGGTAAAAATACATGACACTATTTATTATCTGGTAATTGGGAATCTTTTCTCTAAATTTTTTGTTTTCCCTGTCAAATATGGATTCAGTGAAATGTACATTTTTTTAATCAAACCCCAGCTGGGAAACAGAGTTTTTCAGTTGAGGAATCTCTTGTTATAATGTAGTAATCACATAACAGTAGGTAAGTGATCAGGTCAATCATGACAGCTGAGAAGATTGGAATTCAAAGCCCTAGTTTAGGTTGGAAGAAAAGGTATTTCGATTTGAAACCCATAGAAGTTAAGTTGTTTAAAAAAGAAAGCTTTACTGTTCAATATTTAGAAGAAAGACATAGATTCAGAGAATCTCTCACAGGAGAGCAAATGTAATGAAGAAACACCCATAAACAATTGTGAATCTCTCAACACTTTTATCTCTCAGTCTTTTTGTAGCTTTGAGTAGAAGCTTTGGAGATAGAATATGCTCTTATTTTATTGGATTACTACCAAAGCTCCTAATGAGGCAAGAAACCTGGTTTTATTATGGTAATATGTGTGTTTATGCATGACCAGAAAATCCCTCCTATTTGGCAGTTTTGCCATTGAGGTTGTCCTCTTGTATGAATACTGTATAGTTGTCAATTTTAAACAAATAACATTTTCTCGGGGAAGAAGTCATAGTTTTAACAGTCACAGTTTAGTTTGGAAGAAGTAATGGAATTCTTCTAAGATCTTAACTATTTTGTTGACTCTAAACCTATCTGGTGTAAACACTTTCAAGTATTTAACTAACAGCTCCAGTAGGGTTTCCCCTAAACATGATCTTGTGTAATTATTTGAATACCAGAATATTGTATGACTTTCAAAGATCAGGGAGCGGAGTCTTACAAGGATGTTAACCCCTTTCCACTGGCTTTCTTGGGTAAATGCTGTCTAATCATCCCTAACTTTGCCATAGGCAGCCCTTTCTCCCTACACAGAACTACTTGGCAGACACATGGAAAGCTTGAGAGCAAATTTTTCCAGGAAAGACCACACCATAGGAAGGATTATATTAAAAAAAAAAAAGAAGTATAAGGCACATTCTACATAATATTATATACATTTGGCTGTATCTGACTGAATTTGCATGGGAAAGAAAAGAAGGGAAAAATCATTTTAACTTATACAAACTATGTTATTTGGCTTGGAAATTCCTAAAGGAAGAAAAGGACTTAATTTTTTCTAAGGAGCAGAGATAAAATAAAATATTGAGGCTAGATTGTGTAATTCCGTAACAAAAAACTGGATTATGCTTTAGCCTTTCTATTCTACTTTCATAGAACTGCAGCCTATGGTTTATTTAAAGGACTTAACCAAGTAACCAAATGTATAAAAATATTGTATATTAATCTCATGTTAAAAAAAGAAAAAGCCTTTTAAAAATCTATAATGTTTTTGGGTGCATATTTATTAAAAAAATACTTTTTTTTTTTGCTGCTCTTCATCTAGTTAAACTTCCACAGATTTTAGGATTTATCACTTGTTCACATTTCCAATTTTTATTCAGACAAATGTTAGATAAATGAATGACCTCTCTTTGAAAAAAAAAGGAGGAGGAGTGTTACCTGGGGGTAGTTCTAGTCCAGAACATTTTCAAAGGATTGTCTGAGTCCTCACAAACCGATCTATTATGACAGACTTATGTCAGTACCTCACATTTGGCTCAGAGATACATGTAAGCAAAGAAAGCAAACCAATCTGGCTTCAGACCCAGTGTTTTAAACACCAGCTGGCTAAGACCACTAAACTATACATTTCCCAAGTAAAGATTATAGAGTAAAAAGCCCTAATCCCCTAACCACCTCCAGATTCTCATGAATTAATGCATTAGCTCATAAATAAATTACATACTCAAACGCCTAAACTAATGTTCAGTCATTTGCTTGCATTCCTATGGGTGTCTGAGTGTTCACTCAGATTTCTTTAATTACCAGGCATCAACATCAGAAGGGACATTGAATTCTCGCTCTTCTCCTTCCATATAAACACAACACACAGATATGTTTTCAATAAAACCGAATGAATGGATGGATAGTAATGAATGGACTATATTTTTACTATTTCCTGAAATAATATTTATTATAATTGACATGGAAATGTTAAAGGTTGCATTCTAATGACAAAAAGATAATGATATTTAGGGTATTTTTTTTTCTTCCCCACATTTTCTATAACTTTTTAAGGTTCAGTGGGAAAATGTTCTGGACTTGTTTTCACATTCAGCGTTTAAGGACAAATCTGTCAGTATTCAATTATTCCAGTTCTCTGGAATATGTAATACAGGAGGCAGCCTGTGGTATTGGCAGGCACCGTTTCATTCATTGGGTGTTTTTGGAAAGAGTAACAAAACCTGCTCTTTGTACCCAGTTATGCTGTGAAAGCCCGGAAAAGATTTGGTGACCTTCACATGAGTTTTATTGTCTCTCTCAGGCTGAGGAGGAAATTTCAAGCTCGGAGGAGAAGTAGAATTTCAGGTATTTTCCATTTTTTAACATTTACTACATGACGAGCATCTCTAAATTGTCAGTGCCATTTCCAGACATCAAAATCTTATACATTTACCATGTAGACTGAGCAAGAAAACTTACCAAAGAAAGATTCTCTCCTCTTTCCGTAATATATCAAGAAATATTTTTCTGTTGTGGATGCCCCATCACTGGAAGTGTTTCAAGGCCAGGCTGGATGGGGCTTGGAGCAACCTGGTGTGGTGGGAGGTGTCCTTGCACATGGTGGGGAGTTGGAACTGGATGATCTTTAAGGTCCCTTCCAACTCTAACCATTCTATGATAAATTAACAGAAAATCACTTCTAGGAGCTCAATAAAATGCCTGAGCTCATCTAGCCAATTCAATTTCATACCAGAGAAAATTATATTCTGTCTAGTGAGGCTGAGGAAGGGGAGTCAGTGGATACTTAAAAAGATGGGATTGTTTATATAGGAAGTGAAAACAAAAGGGTTGACATTAACACCTACATTGCAGCTTCCAATTCACCCAACACTGGCAAACTAAGAAATGGGCTACTATTATAACATCCACACTGTGACTGTTGCCTTCTGAAGATACCTCTCCAGACCAGAGTGAATGCTGTTCAAAACCTAGAGGTGATTATTAATATATTAATATGTTTACAATCTGCAGATAACAGGTTGGATCTTCCAGTCCTATGTCACTGTCAGCACAACACTGTTTATCAAACTGTTTATAAAACACTGAAAAACGGCAGATTATTTTGCATTTAGTAAATGTGTAATAAACTTAAAATTCATACTTACGAAATCACACTGTGTTGTTGGTTTCTTTTTCCTTTACTTGCTTTGGTGATATTACCATTGCAGATTTTCATTTTCCTTGGATTGTTGCAGTAAACACCCATAGGTACCTCGTTCTTATTATTTTGCAAGTAGTGCTTTGCATTCGGCAGTCCAATGTCTGCAAGAAAAGATGTAAGAAAGCATTTCTTCCTGATGTCTTGAAGGTCAGAGCTAATGTTACATTCAAGTATAGGAATGTGTTTAGAATAAAGAACTTGTTCATACTATTTTTGGAAGACATAAGACTTACATTTATAATATAATATGATTGCTAAACACTTAGCTAACTGTAACTGTAAAGAACCCTGGCTATTGCTAATTTAAACATTAACTGCATTTGCTAAAAAAATTGAAATCAGAAGTTTAATTTCCAAATATAAATTGATCATCTCATAATATAAAGGAAGTTTTATGTGGAGTTTGATTAAACAAAACACATAAGATTTACAGAAACAACAATGTTGGAAATTATAAATGCTTATTTTGGCAGTGGCTTCCTGAAAAAAAATTATTACATTTTTATTTTGATGTATTCATTACTTCAGAGAAAATAAAATAAAAAGTGATTAAATTAAAAAATTAAAAGTAAAAAATAAAAGTGATCAAGTCCTCAACTGTCATAAATCACCGCTACACAGCTAAGAACCACGGATTTTACACCCAAAAAAGGAAAAGACTGAGCTGTAAAAAAAGGCGAATAATCCTGAGAAGCTGGAGGATAACTGAATTTTCAGTCTTAAGAATACAAAAAAATATTTAACATTAAGTCAGTGTACTTTGAAATTTAAACTATCATCTTATTATTGTAAGCCTAAAACCAGTAATGTGAGGTGCCGAAATCCCTCATAAACTTAAATCTTGTTTTGATGTAGAAATACAGATTTTTCTGTTAGTGGTATTATATAAATCAAAAGTGACTACCGGTATCAGTGGAATTACTCTGGCATAAACAGATCAGTAAACAGCACTTCAAAGATCACTCATATGCTCCATGGATATTTCATTAGCTCCTTCTGCTGAACTCAGGTACTTAGGAAATACCATGTATTAACCATTTCATGTAATTAGGAAATGCTGTGTATTAAATATATACTAGATCACCTTTTTTTTTACTATTATTTTTAATTTTTTCATTTTTTGCCCATATCAGCCACTTGCTCAGCACTCAAACTAATCTCAGGATATTCACCTCTCCATCCCACAGGTTTTACCTTCCATTTAAAAAAAGGGTACAAAGGAGCCATATATTACTTTTGAAATTGAGATTTTGAAAGTTCACTGAATTTATTTTCTCAGATTTCACAGATAGACGTTTTTCTATCAGAACAGAATAGATACAGAGCCTGTATCCAACCTGAAGTGCTTGCAGGTAGAAAGCTTAATATCTGGAAATTAAAGTCTAAGAAACTCCTAGGCATGACAGTAAATCAGACACACAGTAAAGAACGCAATTAGTTTCAGCCATCTTCCAGAGGAGCTTAAACTTACCTGTATGATTACTGTGTTGGAAGAAAATATCATGGAAAGAGGAGAGTATATGTTAAGCCCCAGTAAATTTGTGTTCCATATAGCTACCAACCTCTTTCTTAGAAATAGCACTGTAATCTTGGATATACAATACCATTTTTTATTAGTTTATACTAGTGTTCACAGCAACTAAACACTAAGAAAAGTAATATGATGCTGCTATCAGCAGAAATGTTATATTCTAGATCTTCAGTAGCTAAGGTAACACCTGAGAGCAATTAGCCTCAATCACCTGCTAATTGTATGAAGTTCAAGAACTCCAACTCACCCAGCTGAGACTGTCCAGTCTGGAGAAGAGGAGGTTCCAGGGAGACCTTAGAGCAGCCTTCCAGCATCTGAGGGGAGCTCCAGGAGAGCTAGAGGGGGACTCTTGGTCAGGAAGTGGAGTGATAGGACAAGGGGTGATGGTTTTAAACTGGAAGAGGGGAGATTTAGATTAGATATTAGCAAGAAATTCTTTGCTCTGAGGGTGATGGTGCACTGGAAGAGGTTGCTCAGAGAAGCTGTGGCTGCCCCATCCCTGGAGGGGTTCAAGGCCAGGCTGGATGGGGCTTGGAGCAACCTGATGTGGTGGGAGGTGTCCCTGCCCATGGTAGGGGGGTTGGAACTGGATGATCTTGAAGGTCCCTTCCAACTCTAACCGTTCTACGATCCAATAAATTTTTCGTTATAGTCTTTCATTCACAATTAGTTCTTAAAACTTTAGCTTTCATTTTCAGTCAGGATGAAGTAAAGAAGTTAATAGTCTCACTGTCTTTCCTAGTGCCAGAACCACCATACGCAGCTAATTGAGAGAAAACCACAGCCAGTAAGAGAACAAAATACATCACAAGGATCTGCTGGGAATTGTCAGGCACAATGAGTATGTGAGCTTCATACTTCCAGAAGCAGAGAGGCATGTAAATAAAGGAGCTTTCTAAAGGCACGTCTGGTGGGATTGCAAAAATAGACACATTCTAAATGCTGCATGCATAAAGGGAATTTCAGTGTATCTCTTTTCCACCTTGGGAAGTTAAAATTAGTGAAATGATGAAGTCCCTTGAAACTCTGTGTCCCTCCATTTCAAAAGGCCGGAAAATTGTTTTCCAAAAGGAATGAAGCATGCTTGAGAGGCTACACTTCTGAGTTGTTTAAATACTGTAATACCACTGAGATATTGCTGAAATTGGAGGATTTTTTTATGTAAACTTCTTCTTAGACTAGGGTGCAAAACACCACTAGTGTGTTGTAAATATTCTCTCTTTTCAGATTAAAATTAGACAAGTGGAGTCCTCTTATATAAAAAAAATAAATCAAGAGCTCTCAAGAATATGAAGTAAATATCTTTCTTAAACCACTTCCATCACTATGTTGCAGCGAGATAAGAAAGGATGATGCATTAGAAGAAAGATAAGCCTCCAGCTGATATTCCTCAGGCCACTGTTACCAAGTTTGTTGGTCACTCTCCAATCTGTTCCTTTTTTTGGAAAAAAAAATTTTAAACATGAACCAGCACTGTCACCCTTAATTTTTAAGGCATTAGTTCCTGCATTAGATGTTTTACAGTGTCTGTTATACCACAAAATATTTACATTAGAGGTATAAAACTCTTTCTTTCTCATTAGAATAAAACAGATATCAGAAAACGCTCAATTAAAAATACTAGCTTTTGAACTGATTGGAAAACCATGATAGAGAGAAGGTGAAACATGAGAAAAAATATAACTAAAAGTGTTTTATGGTAAATTTATGCTGAAGAACATTTTAATATGATTACTGCTTATAGTGCTGGGAACATATAAAACAAAAGGATTTTCCATTTCAGTGTGGCTGCAAAATACTATTTGCCTATAGCGCTGGGAGATGTAAAATATTTTCTTTATAAATATTCCCAGAGGGCCATTGAGACTTCTTTAAATATTTGTACAAACCCTCTCTACATGTCTCCATCTACTTCATTCTAGTAACAGGGGTTAAGATTCTTATTAAGTGCCTTCTTTCTCTTCATAGCCTTTGGATATACCGTTACTTTCTCAACAGTTTTTAGTCTGTCTTGGTTTGCTGGATTTCTACATAACTTACTTTAAACAGTTTCTACATGTGGATGGCGGATGAAAATAATAGCTCTGACATTCCTTGTTGGAAACAATGGTAGTGGTGAAATACTAACCGCCATGTGTTTTCCAGAAATTTCTTTATTAAAGTTCTACAGTGACTACGCTGTCAATAAAATCCAACTTTAAGCCACAAGTTCACAAATTCAATTTGATATTATGTTGAAGAGAGATCTCTGTTTGTTACAGATGATCTCTGATCAAGATACTGCAGAACAAATTTTAACCTTAAGTTTATCCACCTGTTTCAGGTTGGAATGTAGTCGATGTAATAACACTAGTAGTAATAAAAAAAAAAAAACCCATGGTTTTTGAAAGATTACTTTTGCAACGTATCTTGTCAGGCTCCATATATACACATATATACAAATCTATACTCTGTAGTGTCTCAGAGCTCAACTAATACTGCAACATAGATAACATCTGTGTTCTTTCTTGTGCTGCCAGTTATTAAGCGATTAACTCAAAAGGCTGCAAAATTAATTCTAATTTTATGCATGAAAATATTTTAAAACTTTTTTTTTTCAATAAATGAACTCTAAAAAGAACACTAAAGGAGGCTATATTTTTATCCACAGTTTTGAAGACAGTATCTGTGCTTATAATAACAATGATGACATATTGCTAACATCACTGAAATTTAAGCCTTGCATAAGCATTTATACTTACCTAAACCGTGTGATAATGAACACTGAAAAGAAAATTTATTGATTTTCACTTTGTTATTCCAGCTTTCCTGTCATGTAAATGGAATTACTGCCTGACCCACAATTTATGATGCTTTAATCTATATTTGTATCATGGGAATTCTTATGTTTCAAACGGAATAGTATTTCAAACAGAACAGCAGTTCAAATCCTTTACCCATGAGGTTTGCAATTTTATTTCCTTTAATTTTCCAATAAAATAAGTTAAATCAAATTCATAGAACCCACATAAATACATTTGTTAGCTGTAAGACTGCATATTTTCATTTTCTCTTTGGAGTTGGAAATTTTGAGATATCTTCATTATTATTCATAAAGTCCAGTAGTTTCCTGCATCCACCTCCTACAAAAAGACTAAGGATGGTCATACAAAGAGGTGAAAAGCATTTTCTTGTGAAGAAGGAAAAAGAAACACTGCTTCTCCATCTGTTTCTTCAAAATCATAGTTAGAAAATCCATAGTTTTATGTTGAGCAAGTGGTCTCACCAATCATTTTAGAAAGTAACAATGAAGTATTAAATTCTATTCTTAAATAGAATAGATAATATCTCAAATAGGAGAATACACTTCAGAAATGCCTTGCAGTCTCCTAGAGTAGTTACTAGATTTCATACAAGAAATGCAAATTTATCTCTGGAATTTTGTAGAATTTTAAAAGATACAAACATAAATTAGAACTAACACAAAACCAGTGACAACTATTAATATATCTGATATACTAATATAAATATTAATATTTATTAATATTAGAAGTGGCCTGTGGNTTTTCTCTTTGGAGTTGGAAATTTTGAGATATCTTCATTATTATTCATAAAGTCCAGTAGTTTCCTGCATCCATCTACTACAAAAAGACTAAGGAAAGTCACACAAAGAGGTGAACCAGAGAAAAGCATTTTCTTGTGAAGAAGGAAAAAGAAACACTGCTTCTCCATCTGTTTCTTCAAAATCATAGTTAGAAAATCCATAGTTTTATGTTGAGCAAGTGGTCTCACCAATCATTTTAGAAAGTAACAATGAAGTATTAAATTCTATTCTTAAATAGAATAGATAATATCTNAGTAGGATCCTGGTTATTTCATTCTCTAGAGAGCCGGTAATTTAATAAGATCTGTAAGAAATGTCCATAGAATGGTTAGAGTTTGGAAGNAGAAAGTAACAATGAAGTATTAAATTCTATTCTTAAATAGAATAGATAATATCTTAAATAGGAGAATACACTTCAGAAATGCCTTGCAGTCTCCTAGAGTAGTTACTAGATTTCATACAAGAAATGCAAATTTATCTCTGGAATTTTGTAGAATTTTAAAAGATACAAACATAAATTAGAACTAACACAAAACCAGTGACAACTATTAATATATCTGATATACTAATATAAATATTAATATTTATTAATATTAGAAGTGGCCTGTGGTGGGTTGACCTTGGCTGGCTGCCATACACCCATCCATCCACTCTCTCACACCACCTCATCAACACCCAACACAGAACCTATGCTTTTATTTATAGTAAAAGTTGGTTCTTTTGTCACATTGCAATTAAACTGTTACAAGTAGTTTGAGATGGAAGGGTTTTGTGGCAANGGTTTTGTGGCAAATACCTACATAGTTTTGAATATCCAATCCGGTAGGATCCTGGTTATTTTTTTCTCCAGACAGCCATTAATTTAATAAGATCTGTAAGAAATTTCCATAGAATGGTTAGAGCTTGGAAGGGACCTTAAAGATCATTGAGTTCCAATCCCCTTGCCCTGGGTAGGGACACCTTCCACTAGACCAGGTTGCTCAAAACCCCAATACCTTTCTTAGTAACAATTAAAAAAAATTAAAAAAATCTATTCATTATAAAGTAAATTGTTCTTGTCAATGAGTATGACAACTTTATTTTATGGATGATAAAAACTGGCACAGCAAACTTTGCTTTTTCAAAATCTGCCATGACCAGTTTACACGAGATGTTCCAGTTACAATGTATTTTTGTTTCCTTTCACATTTATTTATAAAATACATTTTTCCAAACACATTTTGGGCTAGTGATTATTCATGAGTGCTTTTTTTAGTAATTAACTATACTGTTATATTTTTCACCTATCTTCTAAAGTGCAATTTCTTTCCCTATAAACAGGAGGGTAAAAACCCATATAAACTTCAAAAGAGCTGACAAATGCTTTCAAAACAAACTCATAAAAGCATTATTTACATGCAACACATTTTCTGTGAACTCCACAAGCAAAATTAAGAAAACAACCAAATTTAATAACATGGAAAATAATTTCTTACTTCAGGTAAGTGCTTCAAACTCTATAAATAAATTGTATTTACTATATATATAGTGGTATGTGCTATATATATAGTGATATGTGTTTACTAATAAGTATAGCTCCCACCTCTACTTCTTGTTGGATTGAATATCTTTAATTTGGCTACAAGTGGGATGGTGATTACACTGGAATCCTTCCCACCTGCATTAAGGCAGCTACACATGTGCTCTTGTTCATTTGAAGATGCCAATCAAAAACCCATTTAGTTTTAGATCTTGTTATTTAAGAAAGCACCCACCTCCCTCTGTTCTATTAAGATCCTCTATCTAAATGTTTATTCGTTAGCACTATAAAATAACAGGTATAATCAAAGGCTTTATAAACTACACTATTAAAAATATTGATTTTACATATTTATTAATGTTGAAAATGCTGCCTTTACACTTTACCAGGTTTGAAAATATGTGTAAAAGAAATGTTTTTTAAAATAGGTATAAGGGAACAAAATCTTGCGTATGTAGTGTTACTAGATATTTCATATTTTTTAGCTTATTACTCATAGTCCTTCTGCAGTCTGCTTTTAAACCTGATATATTCTCAATGAGTAATATTATTGAAGATAAGCAAAAAACAGAATTTCAACTAACCAGAAAGCCTACTGTTAATTTGTACTGTAACATAATGACTGTATCTTAGACAATTTCCTCATCATTACTTACTCACTAACTGCTCTATTAGAATATGTAGTTTCCACAAAGGTTAAATCTGGTTTGAGCAGCTTTTTGTTTGGCCCTGACAAGTGAGTATTAATATCATTTGCCATCATTACATTTATAACCCATTATAATTATCTTTTAATACATGGTTTGTACGATTTCGTAGGAGTGTATCAGTCATAATCTCAATAGAATATTACATTTTCTGTATCCAACATAACACAAAATAAGCGGATAACTATACAAATATCATTAAATAAAATATTTGCAGATGTTTTTTATTTCTTAAAACTATAATGAGTTGATCATCAGATAAGAAATCAAAATTCTGAACTGATAAATGTATGAATCAATGAAATATTAAGAGAAAACTTATGTTCTGCTCAGACAGAAATTATAAAATTATTTCTAATGAGAAAAACAACTTAGTGTGGGAATAATTGCATATATTGATTAGAAAAAGACCCACCCACTACTATTATTTAATTATATTAATGTAAACAGAAAAAAAAAATTATGGTGGAGTGAATGACATTAGCGACTGTTCTGTTAGAGAAAAATTATTAGAAATAATTATTACAGTGCATTTCAAATGTATTTAGCCTTGAAGAGAACTTAACTTT
This sequence comes from Thinocorus orbignyianus, assembly GCA_013400375.1. Classification (NCBI taxonomy): domain Eukaryota; kingdom Metazoa; phylum Chordata; class Aves; order Ciconiiformes; family Thinocoridae; genus Thinocorus; species Thinocorus orbignyianus. Next base: position 140,427 of record VXBW01008341.1, read on the forward strand.
CCTGTGGCAAGAATCTCTCCCCATTCCAATATGCTGTAACATTTGACCACTGAGAAAAGCTTCTTATTTACTATAGCTGACAGCATTTTTAAATGGACAGAAAATGAGTTGGTCAGAACTCCTTGGAGGAAGAGCACAGCAATATCTTGAGCTTACAGTTAGTGGTGAAGTGCCTATAAGCTACTTCGAAAACTTTGAGTCACTAATCTGCAAAAAGTTAGAGCCATTAGCTCTATTTACCTAGCTGGAGACATTTTGTGAGGCAAAAATTTAATTTGTAATTTATTTGCTCCCTAATGGAATATTCCTTGCCTTTTTTTTAGCAATGGACTGATGAGTTTTCCTATAAACATGTCTGTTGAAAAACTAGATTAGTGATGGCACATCCGTTCAACCATAGGTTAATAACCTTAGGACAGGCAGATGTTTGTGTGTTTCCGACTGGGACTTACGCTCTCAGCAAACACATATGGTCTTCATTCATGGTCTTTTGGTTTCTCGACTCTCAAGCATCTGTTAAAACAACACCTTGCCTGCTAACAGCCTAGTTATATTGTTCTAAAGAGATATGGAAATTAAGTAACTATAGGGTGAGAGTACCTGAATAAATTTTAAATATGGCTGTTTCTTTCCACTAAAAGTCTCTCCATCTAAACCACGTTGTGTCATATTAATCTTTAACACTAAAAACTCCTTAAAAATGGCAATTGAGTAAACTAATCCCTTCTTTTAGTCTTTGTTGTATTGAAAAAATAGGCTATCATATTTGTTATTTTACTTATATAGTGCATTTTTGAACAATATTTATCACTTATAATCTCTTCAGCCAGTATGGATAGTGTTCTGTTGTAAATGGCTTGTATACTTCACACCAGCTAAGTATTATGTTGAAATTATTGTTTATATTTCATATAATGGAATCTTACAAAGTTTTCCATTTCAAAATTCAAATACATTGTTCTCTAGCTTTGTCGATGTTAAAGAAAGAAAGGGTAAAAGAAAATCAATAATAGCCTAAGACATTACAGCTCTTTTCAACAACAAAATGCTGATATGACAGTGCTTCCTCTGTGAGATTCAGGTTTACCCACCTTAAAATGGTTAAATCGTGACCTACAGGCTGGATCACTGACACTTTTCCAAGCTAAATATGGAAAAACAAGCCTAATCAAACCTGCAGCTGGTTTAGAAGATAGTAGTTTATTTATTTGGTTGTGCTGATAGTGTTGTTATCTGGGCCTGCAGAAGAGCTGGAGAAGGACTCTTGATCAGGGAGTGGAGCAATAGGACAAGGGGTAATGGTTTTAAATTGAAAGAGGGGAGATTTAGATGAGATTTTAGGAAGAAATTCTTTGCTGTGAGGGTGGTGAGGTGTTGGAACAGGTTGCCCAGAGAAGCTGTGGCTGCCCCATCCCTGGGGGGGTTCAAGACCAGGCTGGATGAGACTTGGAGCAACCTGGTGTGGTGGGAGGTGCCTTCCAACCCAAATCATTCTATGATTTTTGAACTCATCTAGACAAGCACTCTATGATTCAATTTTCCTTGAAATTCACTCCTAGAAGACACCCAGCTGTCCGTTTCTGACATTAAATATTCTAGGAAGAACAGTTGTGAGGAGATAATGTTGCAATAACCTTGATTACCTTAAGCTTGCTTTTCTATTACTATTTCTACTGCTTTTATTGTGTTTGAATGTTCAATATTCAAACACTGTTTAATATTCAAGCATTGGAACAGGCTGCCCAGTGGTTGAGTCAACTTCCCTGGAGGTATTCAAAAGACATGCAGATGTGGTACTGAGGGACACGGTTTAATCATAGAATGGTTAGAGTTGGAAGGGACCTTCTAGATCATCCAGTTCCAACCCCCCTGACATGGGCAGGGACACCTACCACCACACCAGGTTGCTCCAAGCCCCATCCAGCCTCGCCTCGAATCCCTCCAGGGATGGGGCAGCCACAGCTTCCCTGGGCAACCTGTTCCAGTGTCTCACCACCCTCAGAGGAAAGAATTTTTTCCTAATATCTCATCTAAATCTCCCCTCTCCCACTTTAAAACCATTACCCATTGTCCTATCACTAGAATTCCTGACAGAGTCCCTCTCCAGTTTTCGTGCTAGTGATGAACTCGATAGTGTTAGGTTAACAGTTGGTTTTGATGATCTTAAAGGTCTTTTCTGACTTAAATTATTCCATGATTTTATATTATGTGGTAGATATACCCTTTTGTAATTACTTCAGACTATATATTAAAGCTTGGCAGTTTGCCTAGGCAACATTTCAACTCAGAGTAACATAATGAACCAATAATTACAGGATGTATACTTCAAATGCCTATAGCCAGTAGCTTTTATACAGCTCTAAATACTCAAGTGCAAGAAAGCAGTAAACTACACAGAATTTTGCTTTTTGTAGTATGATGAAGATTCCATGGACAGGAAATTTAATGAAATTGGTTTCGTAGAAGCTTGTTATGAGAAGAAACTTAATAAGCATGGATATGTCAGGAAAGATAAACTCTTTGATGTTTGAAAGGAAGGGGACTGGAAAGATAAAAAATAATTGAAGGTTATATGGAAACAATAAAAGGAAGAAAGACTGAAAAAATATTGTAAAGGACTAAATTGGTTGAAGATACAGAAACAGTACACATACAGTTCTGGAATTAATAACTTAGGTACGTATCAATAGATGAGATCCTGTTTCAAGTATACACTTCATTCATTGAAAAGAAGTCATTTAATACAAGTATTGTTGTTCTTTTTAAAATCTCCTCATTCTTCATCTCAAATATATTTCTTCAAAAATCCACTGTTATGGAGAGAACTTATTTATCATTGTCTGAACTAGAAAATTATCTGAAGTGATAATGATTGCAAAATCCTCTCAGAATTAACATCTACATTACGAAGATATGAAACTAGAAGTTCAGAGAAGATGTTAAAAGGTTAAAGGCCCAGAAAATTCCTTATTTAGATAAGATTTTATTTAATGGTCTCTCTTGACCACCATGTGGTTTCCTTTTTTAGACAATATTAATAAGCATGCAGATGGTGAAAATACATATAGATTATTAAAATTACACAAATCTTTATACCATAAACATTAATTAGAACTCTGAATACATTATTTTTATAGCATGTGATACATTTTCCTAGTAATTTTTATTCTTCCCAGCACAAGAAAAGTGCATTTTTTAACTCTTTGCTAAAGAAAACAGGCAAAAAAGTGCTCAGGTGGTAACTTGTATTTCTCAAATGTAAAATTTTTAGATGAACAAAGTGAAGTATTTTGCATACTGAATATAATCTAATATATTTTACTAGAAAATCTGTCACCGTAAGGCTTCAAACTCATTTCTCATCCTGCAAACCTTTTGTCTCGCATTATTTTGACAACAGTCTGGACATAGACAACAACTTATGGGAGAGGAGTAGAGTTGCCACAATGATTCGTTCTGCATTTTATTATTTCTGAGTCAGTAATAAGCCATACAAAATGCTTTTGAATATATTTGTCACTTGTATTTCAACTGAAAGGATGCTTTTAAACTATCCGTTTTGATTTGTATTAATTAGATACAGCATCAGACAGATTGATTTTCTAAGTCACGGAGTACTGTTTCTTCTCCCAGACTGAGTAAGAACTTTTGTATTAACAGACTGATTCTTACTTAAGGAAATTTTGTTCATTCAAAAAACTAGAAATTCTTGCAAATTTTTAGCAATATTATTTATAAATAACTTTCAAAGTTACCAAAAGAGAACACTAACTTCACTGGTAAATCACATCTTTAAAATATAACTTTTTAAATAGAAACCATAAAGTTACTTTGCAGAACAGAGAATTTGATAATTATTTTTTTTTATTAACTCCTCACTTTGACATCACAGCAGGATTTTCTCTCAGGACTGGATGTGAAATATATTTAGCCTAAGAGAATAAAGATAGGATGATCCTATAGGATTTAGTTTTCTTATAATTTCTTCTTAAATTCATGTTAAATCTTTACGATTAATATTTGATTATATTAAAAATATAACGTTTTTTACTTTAAAAAGTAGTATTTCTAGAATTATAAAATGAACAACACAACTAGAAGCACGTGTTTATCATATTTACATTGGTGTTCATAATTGTGTCTCTTTTCTCTTGTCTACTACATACCACTTTGAGCTTTTTATAGTAGAAATGACTCTTTCCCCATGTCACTTTTATATGCAAAATAATGAAGTATTCATCCATGAACCGGACTTCCTAGGCAATAGTTCAATTCAGATTAATTGCAATACTAACCTCACCACACAATTATTATAATTATCATTGTCATTATTAATAATGTTGTTGTTGTTGTTATTACTATCATTATTATTAACCTTTAGGAAATGTTGAACAGAATGGAAAGTAAATTAAATAGAAGCCACTAAAAAGAATGGACATTCTAAATAAGTGCCATCAACAGTCATGTCCTATTATAACTGGTATTAATGACAAGTAGCATCAACAAAACTAATACACAAATAATAAACATACTACTTCTAACTTTCTTTGTGTGAACTATTTGGGTTTGGCTCAAGGGATTTCTTATTTTGTGTGAGTTCGTAGAAATTTTCTAATCCAGCCTTCTCATCCTTCAAAAATAATGACCTCTGGACAGTATTTCTGCCGAGTTTGAAACTTGGGAAAAGGCAGATATTTGGTTTAAGGCAGTTGGTTATTTTCATGTTTCAATAAGCACATATTCTTTCTGTGGACCCACGAGGCTAAAGGGTAGCGGGAGGTAGAAAGCTTTTCCCCATACGGGGAAAAAAGAATCTGTTCGATTTAAGATACTTAAAATAGACAACGGAGAATCAATACAACGCTTTTTAAGCCATATGACAAATATGAGCTGTTGGGTTTTTCTCAATGTGACAAAACAACATCGAGTTTCACATATAAATCATTAAGAAATTAAGATCTTAAATTCACATGAAAATAAGCTCAGTCCAATTACAGTAAAATAAACACACAATATTTTCTTCTTATTATTTTCAGAGTAAAGTTCGGTGGAAAAACTCTCAATTGAAAACTCACCTGACAGCTGCAGTTGAAAGATGAAACTAAATTGTTACTGTTGTTACACCTTTTTATTTTCATCTAGGAAAAAGGAACTTCTAAGGACTTCTAAAAGTCTTCTAATGGCTCCATAACGTAAATGAAGCCAGAAAAACGTCAACAGAAACAAAATCAAGTTCAGTAGTAGAAGCATCCTTGAAAATATGCACATTTCAATGCCACAGTCAACATATAAATTAAACATTTAGAGGGACTATTCAGAAACACAAAGCAATTTTACCAAAGCTATGTCATAGATCTCTACAGCTAAACAATGTAACTTCTACAATATTTGAATGCCATGAATTGAAAAGACCATTAATTTCACTTTTATTCCTTGCTTTGTTTTGTTCATTTTAAATGATATATATATTATGCAGGCAACCCAAATGATACATTTATGTATCCATTCCTGTCAGAAGTTCTTTTGGTGATGTGATTTTGCTAGAAGTAGGTTCCTGAGATTTATAAGAATTATGTATGCCTTTTGTCCTCGAGATCCAGATTATTGCTCTTACATTTTCTTTCCTTGTCTCATCCCTCTCCCTGTCACTTGCCGGGGAATTCATCCTACTGCCCTAGATGTGTCTGGCTAATGTCAGCGAGGGAGTCAAAGCCCATTACTTCGTATTAAATTGAGATAATTGCCCTGTTGTCCTGTACTAAACTGTAATGAGCGCCTTGTCTCCTCCAATAGCAGGCATTGCAGTTTGAGAGTGATAATCTAAGAGAAAGCTTTGGCTTTCCGTACAGCCTTCGTGCATCTTTTTCCCTGTCTTGGGAGGGCTGGTAGAACCTGAGAGAGTGGCTATAATGGCTTTGGTCTTCTTCCAAAAAAATGGTGTTGTGGCAGATAAAATAAATTTTGGAGATGCTGAGGAGAACGAGGAGATGGAATCAGGCAGAGAGCAAAGAGTGAAAGGAAGGATCCATAGGAACACAGAGCTGAACAAGTTGGACCAAATGTGCACTGAAGACCTCTGTGCCCAAAATATAGTTTATCTGGTATAAAAGGAAACTGGTTAAATAATGTGGGAAATTTTAATCACAAGTACAGAGGGGTTGGCCTCTATGAAACGTTTGTTTATCTAGAGAGCAGGCTTACCTATCTTCAAAGGAACTAGCCTAGAGAAGAACTACCTATGGGTATCCTTATCGGTCATGGCAAAGTCAGAAAGCAATAATTATTAAATTTGGGGGAAGAAGGACAGAGTTCTGTTGAAGGTTACTTCTTATCTCTACGGTAAAATGAACAAACTGTTATTTTCCAAAGACTGTGACAGCATTCTCTGGATCTAATGAAACTTGTATCTAAAGAGCTGTTCACGCGTCCTTCTTTTCTGTTGCTTTTTTTTTTGAGATTTACACTCTCCTTAAAAAGGCTTAAGGTAATTCTAATGCTGTTATCATCACTCAAGTAGCTGTACAGGATTTGTTCAGCTCCTGGTGTTTTCTTCTATTACTGTGATGGGTAAAAGCCATGATACCCCTCATAAATTGCTGTGCTTCCTAAAGCTAGAAATCAGCCCGAAGCAGGCAATGGTTTGTCAGTCTTGGGCTAATGAGGAGACATCATAAAAGAAGCAGTTAGACATGGAACAAAGAGTGATTTTGTGAAGTGTGACAAAAAAGCAGAGGTATCTTAGACATAACCCACTAAATTCCAACATAGCCCTCTACAATGAGTGTTGAATTAGTCATTCAATGTATCAGAAAGAAACATTCTGTGTGGCATTATTTTTTTCCTTGATTAGGGACTTACTTTGGTTGTTGGTTTTTTGAATTGTGTTCCAGACCTACAAACAAAACTGTTCTGGGTATGTTAGGGAATCAAGCATCTTAGAATATATTCAAATATTGCATAACGTTTTTCATCACCCTTTTGGAATAATATATTTTGAATAGAGCTCTTGATATAAGTCAGTATCTTTCTGAGTAAGGCACAAGTACTTCCCTCATATTTAAAAGAGTCAATGGAGTTTAGGGCTGACCTACTGGAGAGAAAAATTATCATAGTTGTATTTTTGTATGTGCTACCAGTAAGAAAACCTAGAAAAAATAATGTATGTATTATATAACACCTTAAAATCAATGGCAGATCATCCTTCATGTTTCTGACAAAGTCATTACATCAGTTTTTATATAAGGCTCACACTTCTCCCATGCTTACTGAAAGCTTACTATACACGTACAGTTAATACCTATAAAAACCCTTCTATCATAGAACATTTGTTTGTAAGACTTCTTTTTTAAGAATGTAAATTAGAACAGAAAATATAAACAAGATATGTAAACGTTGCTACATGGATGGTTTATTTTCTTTTTTCAATTCTTTACAAACATGAAAATGAAAAATACTTAGTAATATAATAAAGTAATATATAACAAATATAACAGGGATAGATGCCCCATCCCTGGAGGGGTTCAAGGCTGGTATGGATGGGGCTTGGAGCAACCTGGTCTAGTGGGAGGTGTCCCTGCCCATGGCGGGGGATTGGAAATCAATGATCTTTAAGGTCCCTTCCAACCCTAACCATTCTATGATAATATAATACTATATAAAAATATTAGTATGATATGTTATTATATAATAATATTGATATGTTATTAGATTATGTTAACATATTAAGGTATTTTCTATTTATTTTTCTGATTTCTTTTTTTAAGCACTGCATAAGAAAGGTACTGATGTGACTGACTAATCCACCAGAAGAACTGAACTCCTTGCTTTCCGTCTTTCAGTGGTCATCCTGACTGCAGATGTTAAGCAAGATACACTGCATCATGTATTTTGCACTCCATAAACCTTCTCAAATCACAGAACCACTAATCAGTGCAAAGCTTCTAGAGGCTTTACGAGTTCCACTCTTGGAGAAATTTAGACATTCACCCACTTCTTAAAAAATGTATATTCTTTTTTTGAGGGCATCAAACTGCATTTTGAAAGTTGTTTGCATCATAATAACAGTTTCTCTACAGTAATCTCATATTCTCTTATTGCTTTCTAATTACTACTTAGCAAGCAGATTAAGTTCCATTGTGTTCCAAAGTAGCTTTAACTTGCTGTATTGCTTATCAATATAACCAGCTGTTCAGTGGTAGATTCAGTGATGACGGCATTTTTAATTGCTTTTTTCGTTTGGCTAAGTAAGTTCAGATGGTCACTAATTAGTTCTGTCATGCTGAGGTAGTTTTGTTATGAACAATGCAATCAGTGTTTCATTGAAAAGACAACTTTCCTGAGATCAACACTGCTTAATTATCCCTAGGAATCCGTCCTCCGTTTCTTTATTTGTTACCGCTGTCACGAGTAAGGTGACATGAATTAAACTGAACTGCCACTTAAAAGAAAGTTTCTACTAGTGCACATAATGATTTCTCATTTTCCTCTGCTCAAAAGCCATCAATTGAAACAGTCATAAAGACTTATTCTTTATTAAGGCCTACGCCTTGCTTTAGGGCAGCCCAAGTTATTTCAAAATCATAAGGCATTGAAGCAGTTTATGATATTCACACTCATGTCTGTGTTTCTCTTACATAAAACAGCATGAGCTGACTAGCTTTTTCTTGGGTATTTTCATCCCATTCTATAGAAGAAAATAATCTTCCTGAAATACCAGTAAGAAGAAGTAACAGGATTTTTCTTCAAGATAGAGAAAAAAAATAATATATATGTATATGTAGATAGATGCTTTTAAATTTTATTTTCATATTATATTAAAGAAAAAGTTAAAAGTTTTTAAAATCAATCTTCATAATACTGTGGCCTACAACTTTTTTGAGCTGTAACAATGTACAGCACAGCAGAGGAGCTCGGAAGTGTCGCCATCCACAGAAGAAACACGTAGAGGCTGCTCTGAGTAAGTTAAAGACAGAAATCAAACTGGCTGCTCGATATCAAAAGCTTCCAAATATATTTAATCAGCTTATATCACCTTCCCTAGCAAAAAGACTTGACATTTCAATAAGCACTGTGACAGTGTAAGAAAATGGCTTTAATGTATTGCACTGATGAAATATCTTTTGAACTGTGTAAGAAAATACGCTACAATGGTGAAGCCTCGAGCTGCAGATGGAAAGACAACTTAATCATTCTCTGCACTACCCACTGCAAGCTTGACAGTACTACTTTTTCCTTCCTGTGTATTATTTTCTGGGAACTTCAGAGCAAAAGCACACGACAGACTGTGATAAATGAATATCTTTAAAGCACTTTCTCTCAACCCAAGAGCTGATTGTTCCTATAACCAGACCTGGATTATTACTGTTGTAGGAACTGAATAGTAGTGGTTACCCTAGAGGCTTATTCCATGTTTACCTTCCCGAACAGCAAATCGGAAAAAAAATTGGTATCTTAAACAAGTTTTCCATTCATTTGTTACACCTTTACTCTTTATAATTAATATAACACAGAGCAAGGGAGTCTGAACAGCCACCACATTGTTTTCATGCTTTCAGGCAGGCTGGGGGGAAGCCGGAGGTAACCTCAAGATGAGGATCACATCCAGGCAGGTTTTGAATACCTGCAGAGAAGGAGAATCCACAACCTCTGTAGGCAGCCTGTTCCAGGACTCTCACATGCTCAAAGAAGTTCCTCCTCATTTTTAGTTAGAACTTCCCATGTCCAAGTTTGTGCGTTACCTCTTGTCCTGTCACTGGACACTGCTGAGAAGAGCCTGATCCCATATTCCTTATCTTTCTTGAATGGGAATCCCAGAACTGGACACAAATCTCCAGATGTGGCCTCATCAGGGTAGAGTTTCTGAATACCTGAATCTGAAAAAAAATATTGGAAGCCAATGGAAACAGTGGCAGAACAATAACATGTAGAAATAAGCTCTAGATTCCAACTGTGAATTGAGTGATGATTTTGAAAAGTTTAATTGTCCTGCTTATAGATTGTTGCCACTACTGCATTACAGAGCAAGTAATGTACATGTACATGTATATGAACATGTACCCTTATACTTGAAAATTTGAACATTTTGGTGATTGGGGTTGAAACTCACATTGCACATATTTCAATTTTTTTTTTCTAGTAAAAAATAATCTTATCTGTGACTTTTTAAAATACAATTCTATTTTTTTTTATTAGTTTCTGCTGCAAATAATGCAAGAGAGTTCCTTCACTGAGTCTGTGTTAGGAGAACTACAAGTTGATGGTAACATTCAAATGAACTTAAAAAAAAAAAAGGTATAAGAGACTTAGCGATAAGATATAAAATAATAAATCACACTCAAAATAGTTTTACAAATCATTTGTTCCTAGAGCTATGCATCAAAAGGTATTTCTTCGAGAACTAGCTAAAATCACTTTGTGAAATCCTGTTCCCAAAAGGAAATCTGATTTCAAGGCTGCAACTACTCTACATTGAAATGTTTGCTTTGTGTCTTAGTGCCAACTAAATATAGTCAAGATTTTTCTCGAATTCAAGGAATTCCATGAGTATTTCTACTTGGAGAAATAAAATAGAAACAGTGATTAAAAAAAACACTAAAACTCCTTTCCAAGGGAAGTCCTCTAAAAGGAAAACCTCTCCAACGGAATCTGTCTTCAGGAAAGTATTTTTGAAGAATTATTCTCATGGCAAAAAGTGATTAAATAAAATGCCTTTTTGTAAAATGTTGGAGAGATACTCTTTAGACTGTCTCCTGAGAGTTCTGTTTCTTTAAGATGTCAGTCAGAATTCAAAGAGCTGAAGTACTCCCACGTATTGCATCATCCGAACGAGGTCAAACACATTTCCGTATTAAATTACACACAGCTGCTTCCTCATTTCCTTCATCTTATGAGTGGCTACTCTTCCAGACAGCAATGGATAATTTCCTAGTGTAGGCAAAGCAGCGTTCTGAAGTCAGGTTGAAAAGTGATGATTTGTGTTCAATTTACCTGTAGTAAATTGCTTCATATTTTCTGTGAAGTACTCTTCTGCGGTGACATTATTAATTCTATCACATACCAAGTTCTGTTGTTGAAGCCGTCAGTAATTTCATGGTGTTAAAATCAATCCTCTTATTCAGTCGAAGGAGCATACGAGAAGATCAAATTCCCAGTGCCTTTCTTTTTCCACACAGAGCTGAAAGCTGCACAAACCCAGTACATTTTGCCTGCCAGAAGATTCTCACGGTGGAACCTTAGTTACGTTGGTCATTATTTTAGCTTTGCAGGTACGTGTAATATATCCTGTTCTGTAGAAGGAAATTGAAGATGTTTCTTTCCACAAGGTTTTATTAAGGACACACACAGAGCGAAGTTTGGCTCAGGAAAGAACAAATTTAACAGTAGTGTTTGAGTAAGGTCAGGTTTTTGTCTTATGTTTCACTTTACTGGAGGACCTTCACGTACATTAATCTTTGCTAGGCTATAGTCTAAGAAAGTGTTTGAAGAACTGTAATTATCATCATCAGCTGTGTATAGACATACATAGGAGGCTAGTCTAACAGCATAACGAGTAGAATAGGCTAAATTAGGGGTAGGTACACACGATATTCCTCTTGAGATGCAAAATACAGCTGGCTACACGTGTCATCATGAACTGTATTGACCTGGTTTATCTGAGACTCATTTTCAGTGAAAATCAGATATAGCACAGGGAGCTGAAACTTCAAGCCATTTAATACTAGAATACAATATGCCCTCCATAAATTAACACCCTACATACACAGAAAAATGGTACACACGATATTCCTCTTGAGATGCAAAATACAGCTGGCTACACGTGTCATCATGAACTGTATTGACCTGGTTTATCTGAGACTCATTTTCAGTGAAAATCAGATATAGCACAGGGAGCTGAAACTTCAAGCCATTTAATACTAGAATACAATATGCCCTCCATAAATTAACACCCTACATACACAGAAAAATCCACCTCTATACACACATATATGTGCATATTTCTAGTGTGTACATAAATGTATCTTCACTGACACCACTTCTAGCCACCTGGCTTAATGATTTTGCAGATGAAAACAGTAGAGCTCCTCAAATACCCCAACACAGGATCAAAATAGACGTTGCTAATACTACTTATTTCATTACATAAACCTTCTTTCCCTTCTGTTTGTACTTGGAGATCAGTGAAGTTTAGAAGTGTTGACACTTAGACTGGTAGCACTCAGTACCCTGTGCTGCCCGTCATCAGGTGTTGAGACTACTCAAACAATTAAATCTTTCTAATTATTTGAGGGGGAGAGGACAAAGTTAAAAAGATAGAGATAACTATACCGCCAGGGCAAAAAGAGGTTACAGAGGTTTATTACATTCAAACCACTCTGGCTTCTATCTTTAACTTTCCATCCTAGAAGATCTTTGTAGCATTCTACACCAGGGGAGAGGGCAAGGGAAGGAGGTGAGAGAGGGAGAGATATGGTGCGGGGCTGCTTCTGAGTCTTGGTAAGTAAAGCTCAATGACTAATAGCTTACTAGAATATGCCTTTTAACAGGACAGAACAAGAGAAATACAGATGAGTAAATCTTAAGCGCCTTCAGATGCTGGGAATCCCTCTATTTTGCTTTTTAAGACTGTTTTGAGAAGGTAAAAGTTCATTGATTTAACAGCAGTAGACATTTTGCAGTACTAGAATTCTGCTGCTCTCTGTATTGAAATGCCAAATAACTGTGAGATGTACAGATTAGGAAAAAGTAGTTGAACTAATGGTGATGCAATGAGTGCTCAACAATATTTTCAATATTTTTTCAATTCTATTTGGGGCCTTTTTACACTTCTGTTATATATCAATTTTTAAAGCAACTCACAAATTTGTTTACCAAGAATTTCTTCCATGAAATAAGACTTAGATGTAGTGAAGTGATATCATATAAACATGAGGTAATGCTTATTATGAGCCTGATACCAAGTGATAAATCAAAAATAAATGGTGGGATCCTTTGATCTCTCATCATTGTTCATCACGCTGTTTTGATAAGCAAATGTAAAAGTGCAACTTAATTGAATTGAAATAAAAATCATTTCAATGCCATCAGAGTGTGAACGGGAGAGAAGTTTGATTGATATGCTTGAAAGTGGTTTTTTGCTGTGTTGGTAATGTTCTATTCATTTCTTTATAGGTGTAGTTAATTGCCTGTCCAAACAAATTACTTTCTCCAGAGACATAAATCCAGGAGCTGTAATGATTTCTGTATTGAGACAATGCGCGCCTCTTCAATATAGATATATTTGGTACAGAATTAAGATAAGAAGCACAAAAACATTCTTGGGAACAATGACAAAGTCTTCATTGATTCTGCTGTGGCAGAATTCCCCTGTTTTCTGAAGAGACCATCTCATCTTATTGCTACAGTAGCTACAATTGTTACAGTTGTTATAATAGTTTCTGCAAAATATTCATAATCTTGTGTCTATTTATCCCCTTTTGACTAGCAGTGTATAGCTGCCAGCAAATATCCTGACCTCATAGCCAAAGTAAAAATGTGATTGATATGGATTGGAATGATAAGAAATGGGCACACAACCTTGCAATCTCCCCATCTTTGCTTTGAACGTTATTCTTAGATTTCTTAAGTATTTAGATTCTTTGATATTTATGGCGAGCATGCATATATTTTAATTTAAATACCAATTGTTTAGATTTCCTGACCAAATATTGTCAAGGCAGAGAACAAGTTACACAGCGTTTCTATTCAGAAAGGCAGTCTCCTATGAACAGCATTTTTCGCATAGAGGATAAAAAAGAAAAATTATCTGTTTAAACTGTGGTGGTTTAGGTCATTGAGAGGACAAATTCAGTCTAAGGTAGTTTTAGTCACTGGCATGATTTTCAGAATACTGACAAAAGACAAAGAAGACAAAATCTGTAGTCTTAATTTCAGCCTTCTTTTCCAAAAGCCTAATCTCCATACTTCGTATTCTAAACTGTTCAAAGTGCTAAATCCATTGAAGACTTTTAAATAAAAGATAATCCCAGTGTCTTAAGAAATCCCTGAACTTCTAACCACTGGAAAGCGAAGGAGTTTTCCGAGGAAATGCCGCAATATGCTTATTCTCTTTTTACATTTTTACCTAAGCTTTTCTTGATCATTTGGGAAGTGGTTATCACAATATTGTGGAGCTACAGACTGGTGTATCTAGTCACTTCACTGAAAGTATATTTTAATTTGGAGGTCAGATAAAGGAAAAGAAATTCGACTTTACAGAAGAGAAATACTATATTTCAAAATTGATGACAAGCAGGATCTGTATCAAGTCATTGAACAGCCATCCAAGTATCAGAGCTTATAGTTTCAGGTATCTGACAATAGCGAGGCAGTATAGCACATTCATATGATGAAACCAAACTCCAGAAATTAAATTCATCATCAAATAATTGTTCAGCTTCAGCAGTAGATTTTTCTCAAGTGAATACACAGGAGGGAGGTTCATTAGTATTAAAATAGCTGAGCTCTTGCTTACGAAGAATACAAACCTACTCATACTCCAGCAAGAAAAACTCTTGCTCTAATTGCTCTAATAGAATGCATTTATTTCTCCATTATGTGTTTCCTGTTTTCAAAAACTTATTCATGACTTACCTACAATGACTTCTGTGAGGAGATGAAGGCGGAGAACGAGTTGCAGAAAAGCAGTTATAATACAATTAAGGTTATGTCAAAGACATGGTATTAAATTAACATTTTGGATTAATTTCTGCTTCTTTTTTGTAGGCTTTTCAGTTCAGAAAATGGTTTGTTTTCCATGTTTTCTTTGTTTGATGTTTACTTTTTTTCTTCTTTGGCTGTTCATTGATTTCTCATTTGTTCTTCTTGTTGTGTTTCAGCATATATGCTCATTAGGGAAAGCAAAATCATCACCTATTGTTTTAATAGCCTCTATTGTTTCCTCTAAGCTTTTTTTACAGTATTTTCTCTGTTATAGAGATTTTATTTTGATTATGTTCTCATCACATAAACCCTCAGGTGAAAAAGGAATGGAAAAATCAAATGCAATCTACATATCCTATTTCCCCCAACTAAAACATACTTTACAATTATTTGTTTATAGAAATAAAGTTTAACAAACAAAAAGAAACCAGAAAGTTAAGACCCTTTAGATCTTACCAAAGGAGTAAATCAATTTAGATACAACAGCTAAATTAATTAAGCATCCAGACACTTAACTGTTTGCAGCTACCCCATATCAAATTTTATTTTGTCTTTCAAAGACCCTACATAACTTTAACATGTATCCTTTTCAGCATTTTTATTGTTTTCAAAATCTTGCAAGTATTTGCAGCAAAATATCCCCTTACTCCCAAGCTTTGTAGTACTATCTGTCCAAGCAAAAAGGAATATCACTTTAAATGAATTCAGCTATAGTTGTACAATCATGTTGTCATGTGCAGCAGGAAGCAACACAGAAATGTTTGCTTCTTAGGGGAAAAAAAGACAAAAAAAACCCCCAAAAGACAAATTAGTCATAAACATATAATTGCTTTCCCAGCAAATGGCAGATACAACAAACGGCATTTATATTGTAGGTGGTTCGTCTTTCTTCTGTTTGTGAATCAAAAGAGTTTTCAAGCAAACCATTCTGTCCTTATTACTACTTGCCAGTACACTGTGAAATTGAGTTGGAACTGGTCATGAAATGAAAACATAGAAATTTTATACTTCTGATCTTACAGGAGACATGACATTTAGAAATAGTCTGTTTATATTTATTTATTACTTTCCTGGTAACTTTATTTATGAGCCCGCTGTGATGTAGTATTCTAGAAGCAGGAGTATTTAAGATTTAGGCATGAAAACAACAACATTATGGAATCACAGAATCGTCAGTTGGAAGGGACCTCTCGAGACCATCCAGTCCAACTCTCCTGCTAAAGCAGGGTTGCCCAGAGCACATCACTCAGAACTGCATCCAGGTGGGGCTTGAAAGTCTCCAGAGAAGGAGACTCCACACCCTCCCTGGGCAGCCTCTGCGTTGACATAATTCCTATACATTAATTGGGAATGATGGTAAATCACCAGGTTTCTGTATATATAAATGAATTCTGACAGCTCCCACAGAAGAGGACTTTTAATAAAAAACACACTAATATGGGCTGTGGTGGGCTCTATTTATAGTCCCTATCATCAGTTTACAGTCTAAAGAGGAGAAACCAAGATAATCCCTTGTTGATTTAAGTTCCTGGCAATTTGCTGGGACTAGAGAATTCACTGCATCTAGAGAACTCAAACTGGAATGTATTCAGCATTCCATAATTTCATCAGCTAAAATACGTAGCTGTATTTCTTAGCCAGGATCCATACAGTTCACTCCTACTTTTGTAGGTATTCCATAAAAGTTTATATAGATTCTTCTACATTATTGAGTTGGGTTTTGATTGGATTTTTTTCAATATTTGAGACCAGATTGTGTAACAATGACCTCTAAATATTTAACAAGATTTTGAAAACTGCCTAAGCAGATCAGGCACTTGTTATTCATCTTTATGTTAGAAAGTTAATGTTTCTAAGTGGCAATGGATTAACCGCTAAAAAGAAGTAAGAATTGGAAAGTTTATTTTCCACATGAAAAGGAAAAAAATCAATAAGTACTCAGATTCTATTTGTGAAGCAAAGTGCTTTGCCTGATAAATAAATCTTGTTTCAAGTCAGGTATCCATATATAATCAACCTCTCAAGACAGTCCTAAGACTAAGCCCTAGGACAAAGTCGATGGAAACCAGAAGTAAGAGTTCTCCATGTGAAAAAATATCCATTAGTAATGAAATCAAAGATGATTAACATACCTATCGATCGCTCTTAATATGAGAAGTGTAATAAAGTAACAATACTTTTAATTAAAAAAAGAATTCTCAAAATTTTCAAGTAAGAGTAGCTTTACATTAAAATTAAATGAGAACATACCTGTCAATCTCTGTAATTTCTCCCTGGTGCTTAACTGCACATTAAATTTTATTATCTGTGCCTAATTTGTTTGTGCTTTCATAAATGGATAATATCTGTCTGTTTTCTTTTTCTTCTTTATTGGACAAATTCTGAAAATGTAAAAGTATTGAGGATGATATGGATATCTATGGGGTTTTTTTTGAGTGTAAGTGCCTTTATCCACGACTTAAGTAAGCACTAAAATATTATAAAGCCCAAATTAAACATCATAAACATTTATACTTACAAAAAATCAAAGTAATAAAGTTATGAGTAAATTTTTACAACTATATAGGAACAATAAAGTGTATATCTCATAGTTATTTTTTTAATTAAATCCTACCTAACCAGCTGGGACTCTAGAATATAAGAGATAATTAGTTTGACTGGGAAATCTGGTTTTATTCCAGTTCCCAATATGAAAATCTGGACATAATCAGATGTCATCTGGAATTATGTTAAATTTATTGTGCTTAGGCTCTTTCTGCTAGCAAAAGTTATGGTATTTGAGCTACAGAATTTACATTATCACAGCAGTACTAATATTTTCTTCATGCAATGAAAAAAATGCTTTTCTTCCCAGTGAAGAACACTGTTTCCTCTTTCTCAAGTTATTTTTTCCCTCCTGACTGTTTGTAAGGATTTTCTTACACTCTACTCATACTCTGCTCACATGTAGGAATAGGATATGCCAGATAATTAGATGTTCTTCAGACTGATATTAGCTCAGGAAAAAAAGAAAAACAAAAAAAGGTCATTGACATGAGTTTGTTATTTCATATGTATAAAGTGATAGAAATAATTCATAAATTGTCATAAACCCATTACATAGACACGTACCTGATTTTCTTAATTATACCTTCTGTTTCAGATAGATTTTGCAAGGTAGTGGTGACAACATGTTGATCAAGCCCCCATGATGATGCAAAGTCAAAATCAGGCCAAGAAAACATTAATACCTAAGGAGGGTGCTCTGCAGGAGGGCTTAAGCAAATAAATTCAAGAGAAAAAATAATGAAAACCAGCCTATTTATTTATTTATTTATTTATAATTTGAGATCTTATGATAGCCAGAATCCTTGGTAAAAATCCTTCCATGACATAAACAACCATGCTGTAATACACAGGAAAAAAAAAATCAGTGTTGTTAAATTGAACCTCCATGAAGACAGGAATTAAATAGTACATCTTAAAAGAGAGATGGGGAAGGAAGAAGCCTTGCTCTTTAGGGTGTATGCCATCACTCTCAGCTAAAATAGAGCAGATCTTACATTTTAGGGGTTAAAGTGTAGATTATTCCATTATTAGGTCACAGAATCATAGAACGGGTCGTGTTGGAAGGGACCTTCTAGATCATCCAGTTCCAACCCCCCTGCCATGGGCAGGGACACCTCCTACCACACCAGGTTGCTCCAAGCCCCATCCAGCCTGTCCTTGAACCCCTCCAGGGATGGGGCAGCCACAGCTTCTCTGGGCAACCTGTTCCAGTGCCTCACCACCCTCACAGCAAAGAATTTCTTCCTAACATCTTACCTAAATCTCCCTTTCTTTGGTTTAAAACCACAACCCTTCATCAGGTCTATGTTATATATCCAGTGCTTTAAAAAAATAGTTGACTGGCTTCAAAACAGAATTCTGAATAGGTTTACACTACTAATAGTTGTTTTTCCTAGAAATTACTTCAGCCTGAACAACTGGATGTCTTTTACCAATTATGCGGAATCAATAAATATCATTACTAATAAGACACAAAGCTGAAGGAAAAGTTTAGGGTGATAATATACGGGGAAGATGAGATGCAGATGTAGATTCATCTGATTGTTGATACATGCACGTTAGTTAATAATATACTTTACAATAAAAGTAAAATTAGGACTTGAACACACAAATATATTATTGCAAGATGATACACTGCTACGTTGTCAGGCTCTTCAATTACTTTCCTCTATTATTCTGTCAACAGTTGAAGAACAGAGGGTTGAGGACTATAACAAATGGAAGGAACTGATGCTTTTGCTTTCATTAAGAAAAATAATGATCTTCATCTGTGTAGTTCATTTAAGGAATTGTTACACAGAGCACAGATATCCACCTACATATCGCTGTGGACAAACAGGAATTAAACAGTGCACAAGACAGCACCTGGCAGGAAAAAATATGTCTTGGTAGTGCTTGTTGTAGGAGAAACTCTGATTTTATACAAGATATTGGTCCTGTGATGAGCAGGGAGTTGGGGTCCATGATCCTTATGGGTCCATTGAACTTGAGATATTCTATGATACACATTTTTAACATTAACTAGATAGTTAATGAGTGAAAGAAAGAATCCAAACTGAATAATTTTTATATAAAAACTGGAAGGTCTGGTGATTATTTTTTCTTTGAAAAAATCCTAATCTAAAAGCAATTAGGATTTATGAATTCATTAACTTCTAAGAAACCTGATTTTTTTTTTTGCAGGAGGTCACAGGGAAGCTTTCTGGCCCATTTACAAATAAGGAAGGAGTAAATATTTATATGTGTACTATTAAAATCATGCTTCATGAGGTTTAATGCTCTTACAAATTATAAAAGAGTTATAAATCCAGCTATAAAAGTAGCTGTCTATTCCTGAAGCATGAGTAAAGCCTAAATTTGTGCTCTTTTGAGCGTGAGAGATTCTCGGTGTTAGATTTGTGTTCCCTGTCCCATATGAATGAGGAACAGGATTGTTTTAAGTGTCTGTATTTCACACTTTCCAATATTTAGCTGCTTTAATATTGCAACCGAATGACAGGAAAAGACCCACATTATATAAACTTTGTATGTGACATTCACTGTAGATTGATACTGGAAAGACCTATGCTGGAAAATATATCGGCAAAAAGGTAATTTATTGTTGTTCTAAACTCTAAATTTTAGAATCCTGTGTTTGAAAGCCTTGTTCGGATTAGTGACCAGAGATGATGTGCTATTCCATCTTACATTTAATCTTGGTATGACCAAATATCAATGATGGTACTTCTACCTGTCAGCAGTGCATTGCAGTGCATCACAGTACCTGAATAAAAAATTCCAGACCCCAGCCACTTTTTCTGACATACATCTTAGCACATCTGCTATTTGGGCTGCACTCTCATTTTAACACCATCACAGAATGGTAGGGGTTGGAAGGGACCTCTGGAGATCATCTCCTCCAACCCCCTGCCAGAGCAGGTCCAGCAGGAACATGTCCATGTGGGTCTGAATGTCTCCAGAGAAGGAGACTCCACCACCTCTCTGGATCTCCTCCAGGACCCTGCCACCCTCAAAGCAAAGAAGTTCCTCCTTGTATTGAGAAGAAACTTTTTATGTTCAAATTTGTACCTATTTCTTCTTGTCCTGTCACTGAAAAAAGACTGGCCCCATCCTCCTGACACCCACCCTTGAAGTATTTCAAGCCAAATCAAATTATGGATGAGTATTTGCTCACTCTGCAAGAAAAGTTAATTCAAGAGAGAATGGGAGGTGTATTTATTTATTATGCATTCTCTAGTTCTCAAAATAGGCTTTTTAGAATTTGGAAGTTATAAACTGCTAATTGTAAATGTGCTATCAACTCTTACTGCATATACTTAGCAACAGAAACGGACCTTTAAGGTCCAGAAAACAGAGACTTGTGTCTAATGCAGCAGTTGTTAGCAATAATTAAGAATTATTGCACAAGGAATTTTGAAATACTTCATATGAGAAATGGCTGAAATGTAGGAGGTTAACTTTGTGGCATGAAATATTTTACAGAATACGTAGTTACTGTAGATTAGTAGTATGTGATACTTACGTTGGACAATTGCATATTCATTCTTACCCTCCCATAGTCCACTCATGTTTTCTTTCTAGAATCATATATACATTGCCCTTTTTGTTTTTAATAATAATAATAATCCAGATGCCCTCTAAACTGCTCTCCTACTCCCCCTCTACAACAGGACATGGGGAAAAAAGAAGATCAAGACCGAACTCAGGTATTTTGCTTGTCTTCAGTTGTGCCATCCCTGTGATTGACTATCATTCTCCCTCAACATTCTTTTAATTATCTATCTATCTATCTGCATCATCATTTATTTTGAGCAGCTCTCTTGGCAGGTAAGCTCAGTCTGAAAAATCACTGCTCGTGGAAATAAATCAGGAATGACGGCGAGATATAGACACCTCATTACCATGATATCGATTTCAAATGAGCGTTTCTCTTGTCAGTGTTCTTTTAATTGGAATTAACATCATTACAATCCTAATCAATTACTGTATTGTGATTTCAAATTCTGTTCTCTCTGATCTGCCCAGTTACTGTACGAGGTTGTTTTGTTTTGTTTTATTTTCTAATCTTAGAAGCTAATTGGGAACAGATGCTTAGTTTCCAGAAAATTAGCCATCAGATACAGAGGGACAAATTCTGAATATGTGTTATTTCAAGTAGCAAAATCAGTTCTATCGTATCCCATTCACATTTTGTCATGGCTTGATGTTTAGTAGGAATAATTGCAAATAATTTTTAGATATGGGCACTTGCAAGATTTCTATAGTATGTAATTTATTATTTGTATTTAGCTATTTGGAATCCATGATGGTCAGTGAGAGCACTGTACAGGATCTGGGAACACTGAGAAAGAAAATCAAGAACTGGAACAGAGGGGGTTTTGTATAATCTCAGAGCTTCTTTCATTTGAGGGATGATGCATTCAGGAGATCCATAGGAAGCAATTGATAATTTAGCACTGAGTCACACCACATCCAGTTGTGAGTTTCAGGATGTTTTCCATACAACGTGAAATATATCTCAGTAAAGACTATTTTCCATTTACAGGGTTACAGTAGGGTCATGACATCTTTTGAAGATTTATTTTTCCATTTTTTTGCCCTTCTTTTTTGTTGTTTCGTAAGTACATATGAACTATTGATTCATATATTTGATGTATTCCTTCAGATTAGGGGTTTTTTTTCTTCAAAAAGTGAAAGTTGTGGGTTTTTCCCTTTCCTCAAGTGCCTGAACAACTATCTTCCCATTTTTAAGCTCCGAGTGCACTCATGCCAAAAAGCACAGCGTAAGATGGAAGTCTTAATGCCTTCTGAGGAAGGTTCCAAGTAACCATGGTGAGAGTTCGCCAACAACAGAAAAGGTGACACTGACTTCCAGCTCAAGAAGAAAAAGCTGCATCCAATAGAGGAAACAGAACAATTCACTATGATTTTAGTAAATCAAAAGCACTTTGCAGAGGTTTTGGTCACCTTATGGGTTGCATTTTCCTTTGGAAACAAAAATGCTGGATTTAGTAGACAGATCAAAGCACTTCCTGTACTTCCATAACTGTTAATGCTTCCAAAGTCAGAATGTTCTCTTCTATAAAAACTCAGTACATACCAAGAGAAGGAGTTTTAAATAAGAGAGTTTTAACATGGACCTCCAACAAAAACTCCATCTACCCTAGCAAAGGTTCCAATATCTTAAAAAAATTACAGACTTGACATCTAGGTGCATATCTAGGGGGTTGGGAGGAAAGTTTTTTTACACTCACCTCGAGAATCTCTTTCTTCCAAAGTCTCAGTCTGGCTTTGTGTGATGCAGGCCCTACCCTAATCTGCTAAGCATGTCAAAAATACATTTAAATGAAGAATAGATATAGAAGAAAATACACTCTACCAAGGAATAAAGCATTAAAGAGTTCATAATATTGAACTAGGAAATATTACGAAAAAAAATTTACACTGAAAGGGTTATGAAGCCTTGGAATGGGCTGTCCAGGGAAGTGGTGGAATCACCATGCCTGGAGGTATTTAAAGGGTGGGACATAGTGCTTAGAGATATGGTTTAGTGATGGTTTGTCAGTGCTGGGTTGATGGCTGGACTCAAGGATCTGAAAGGTCCCTTCCAACCTGGGCAATTCTATGATTCTATGATTTTTTCCTGTCTGACATATTTCACCACTGGAGGTTGGAGGGAAGACAGTTAGTGGAAGAACAGAATTAAATATTTTAGAATTCACAGAAACACATTTGAAGATGAACTTTTAATTTTGTACTTCTGCAAGAGATTCTGTGACATGTTTTCATTCCATGATTTTTTTTTTTTCCTCATCAGCTAGACATCAGAGCATTTGAACTGATGCTTCAAAACAAGTTCCAATCCTTTTTTATCCTGTCTTCTCTTCGCTGTCATTTGCACTTTGAGTCTACTTCAGATATCCTACTTTTGGCAAATATACCCTCAGAACTAATGAACCTGACAAAAGTAGTGTATGTTTTGTGAACATTTTGTGTCCCCTTGAATTCACTTCTGTGAATGTAAAGGCATTTTTCAAAAATCTGGATCTTGAAGTGAAAACTGGTGATGTAAGTCAACTTTTTTGATGCAGCAAAAATAACACATTGGAATTCCATTCAAATTCCGGAAGGAATTCTGTAGTAATATTCTCCTAGAATTTCCCTTGACACAATTAAAGATCTAGAACACTGAAAGCTAAATAAGTCTCAGTGGAGTTTGGGGGTGTGCATGTTATTATTTCTCTTTTTTTTTTTTAGTAATGATTCTATTAAAGAAGGGTAAGTACAGTGGGATAATACAAAAGAAAAAAACCTTGTAACTCAATCAATAAGCGTTGCCAAAAAAAGACAGATTAACCAATTTGAAAATGCATGTGGGTCTTTTGTAAATTGATTTGGTTGCATGTTGCAAAAATATGCAGAGAGCAAAATTCTGTTAATGAGCTATATGCAATATATTCTTCCTCGTAACATTGCTTTCAACAGTTTAATCTCTTAAATTTTAAAAATATTATAAAATTTTCTTAAGATTTATTACCAGTAAATATTTAACTCTATCCATATTAAGGATTTTTTTTTTTTTTTTTACTGTTGAAAAATTTATTAATTTATAAAAGTTTAATTAGTTTTCAGTAACTTATTTTCTGGTTTTATTTATTTATTTCCTATATATATTATTATATTAAGTATCCATGGCTGAAACAATAGGAATCTGAGAAGAAACTACGTCAAGTATTGAGAATAACTGCTAATCTGTAAATCTTGTATCTCTATATATTCTTTATGTATATTTATATATATTTTTATTTATAAATGAAACTTTAACAGTGAAAATTGCACAATGGGCTAGAATTGTCCTATTTTTTCTTTCCAATTTGCTACCAGAGCTCATAAGGTCCTCAGTCATTTAGCGAATCAACTTCCTATTATTAAATCTTAGGGAATTTTAAAAGGAAAAAAATTTTGAACTATTTCTGGATTAATTTAATCCACTTTAAACAGAGATACTTCAGAATGAATTTTGGAAAGTTAATGATACTTCCCTGTGAGTGAAAAGACTTTTGGTTTACCAAAATCCTCGATCTATATTTTTGATGTTATTTATTTGGGGGAAAAGTGTTCTTTATCAAAGGATGCAGTAATTTTCTTCCTTGTGACAACTACTGCAAAAATAGATTATAATCCAGTTTCAAGAGATTTAGAGAATACTTAGTTTAAGACTATTTTTTTTATTTATTTAGCAAGCAAAAATTATTAAACCATCCTATGATGCTACTGTGCTATGAAGACATGAGTGTTTCTTTTTACAAGAATCTTTCTCAATACTGATTTTGGGGAACTCTGGTAGTTCTAGTTGCATATCCCTCCCCCATTAAAATAAAGCCATTTTTTTCCCCTTTTCTGTTGAATTTGAACGTGTAAATAATGAAGTGTCACTCCACTATATCCATTGAAGATACATTTTTAAATACCTTTTCAAGTTCTGTTGCTTGTCACAAATACTTTATTAGATTTTTTGTTATTTTATTGTGGGGTTTTTTCCATATGCTGTCTAACAGTACCACATCCATATTTGAGTAAATACCATGTACTGCAATAATATAATCAGTGCAAGTGCAGAGAAACACATGCTCAAGATCTTTATTTTTCCAGGCAACATTTGGCTCTTCTCATGCTTTACTTGTTCTTTGACTCACCGCTAACATATGTGGTACGTCAGGAAACATATGCAAAGTTTCCTCTAGCGATATACATTTTACTACTCATTACTCACAATATCAATTCGTAAATGCTCTGTACTTCAGTTATCAAAAGGGAACGATTGAAATAATACAGGAGAGCTGGAGAGGGAATCTTTTTCAGAAACTGGAGTCATAGGACAAGGGGTAAAGGTTTTAAATTGGAAGAGAGGAGATTTAGATGAGATATTAGGAAGAAATTATTTGCTGTGAGGGTGGTGAGGCACTGGAACAGGTTGCTCAGAGAAACTGTGGCTGCCCCATCCCTGGAGGGGTTCAAGGCCAGGCTGGATGGGGCTTGGAGCAACCTGGTGTGGTAGGAGGTGACCCTGCCCATGGCAGGGGGTTGGAACTGGGTGATCTCAAAGGTCCCTTCCAACTCTAACCATTCTCTGATTCTATGAAAAGTGATCAACAGGAAGATTTCTACAAGAAGCAATATAATGTATTAATTAAATTTATTCTTTAAATTAACTCCACCATGTCATGGGTGGAGTGATTAACTTTGCTCCTAAGAGAGAAGTAGTGAATTATTTATTAAGGTGAAAACCAGATTTAAAAAAAAATAATAGTAATGTGTGCAACACTATTTTCCGAGATTTGATACCAACAAACACTTGTTTATTCACTGCATAGAGGACAGGGTCATACAAACTGACAGGGAGGCCCTCCCATTGAGTCATGAGGTTCAGAATGGACCCCCTGGCTTTCTAAACTTCTCAGAGAGGAGCCTGGGCGAGGCTGTGTCCATTTCTAGTCCCAAACTTGATCAGCAGTTTATGTCTGAAGGATTATATATGCACAGTCAATCCTTTCTATCACTTAGCTAAGATTTCAAAGTTTTAGCATGCTATTAGTCACTTACTGCAAATCGGTTGAGGCAAGGAATCTCTGAATCTCAAGGTACAGAGCCTTAGGCAAGCATCCTCAGAGAGGTGGAGATCCTGGCACGCAGCCCACTACCATACCAGAAAGCTCAAAGAGCTTTTGGGCTATCCACTATTTATACAGTAAGATAATTAACCTGTAAGTATATTCTCATGGGAACAGAATACCTAGGTCCCCACTCCAGAGAGTGTTTTGGCTGTGTGGCCAGCCCCTGAAGTCCAGGTGCAATTTATCACAATCAATGTTGTGATGGTCATGATGGCCATGGCCTGAGCAGGAGCCAGGGGTGGGGTAAAAAGGGGGAAAAACAGAGAGAGCACACTGCTAGACACCATAATATAAAAATAATTTGCAAAAACTTGATAAATAGCCTGAAAATTATTTTAGTAAGTGATCCCATATTAGAGAATTAAATGTAGTAATTTATTTTACATTTAAACACACTCAAATGTCATTTTTATTTTGGCTATTGTGTTGCCATATTAAAGTGTTCTCCTACATTTTTCTGACGTAAGGTTCATACTTGTCTTACACAAAAGAATAAAAAAGTTTTAGTAATATGTACACAAAATGGTTAAGAGAAGAAACAAGTGAAGGAACTCTTAAAGAATGATACTTCGGATGAGTCTACATCAGACCATTGACAAGACATGTATGAACAGTGAATAGTTTTAAACTGGGAGAATATTGCCTTTAAGTTACATGTGTTGAATGTTATGAACATATTTTATTCAGATTATTCAAGGAAAAAATAAGAGTGCATATTCTAGGGTATGCCTTAGATGATCTTTTACTTGCACTTGGAACATAACACTGTCTACTGGTCAGGAAAGGTTATAATGATTACATTAGATGACTAATAGTGAACCACAAATACCACCTGAAGTAGGTGTAGAGAGAATCAATGTTGGCAATAGCCAACACAGTAAATATGAGTGCGTCTTACACAGTGTAGAAAAGAAATGAATCATCCCTATCTCACCTCAGACATTTAACAAAGTTATCCAATTTAGGAGATTTATTAAGCCTCTACAGACAAGGGAAAAACCAAGGTGTCTCCAAGTGGTGATTCAGCTCACTTAAGGTCTGAATAGAGTTGATGGGATGAGTGCAGAAAGTAGGGATTCTGTAAGAAAGCAGCACTTAGTTGTTATAGTCAGGAGGAAACGATGATCAATGAAACAGATCTGAAAACATTTTAATAATGGTTGACAAATACAAAGGATACATGGTGCACATTTTGGTAAGTATCCCTTCTTATAGCAGAACCTTGTTACAAGTTGATATTTCCCACACTAAGTCTTACTTAAAGCTAAGAATTAAAAATATGACTGCTCTGAACCTAAGGCAGAATATAAGCTTATTGCTTCTTGGGAAGTAGAGATTTCTTTGGTCCACAGCTCTTACCTTCAGGAGTTATGCTGTGTTTGTGTTGATGATTGAGGTTGCACCTATGTTTTGGAAATGTCAAAAGCTTGAGGATATCTCAAGATGAAGTAGGGAAAAATATAAACCTCTCATCATCAGATCATGGAAATAACCTGTAAATCCAAGTAAGAAGGAGGAGGAGTTTGGTTAGAATTGTCATGGAAAATCCTCATATGGAGTTCTTTCCCCATCAGACACAATATGTCTGTCTGCTCTTTGATAAAAGGTTTTCTTTCTAGTTCTTGATTAATACAAAGTTCTGAGTTGAGGTTCGGTTGTGTCTGTCCTGAATAAGAAAATAAACCCAAAACCTGCAACTAGTGTGTTAAGCATTGTGAAAAAACTCATTCTTACTTTATTTCTAATCCAGAAGCAATTAAAAAGATAGATAGGGAGAATTATCTTATTGCCTGACACGCTGTGGGAAAAAATAGTAATAATAATAATGGATGAAGGACACAGATGGGTGTAATGTAAAAAGAAAATGTAAAAAGAAAAAGGCTATTACTATGAAAAAACTCATTAAGTACTTTTCATTAGTTTGCAAGGAAAAAATCACAAGATGATAATTTACTCTCCCCGTATTATTTTTCTCACAGAAGAGGATAAGCCTAACAGAGTCAGATATTTNNGTCAGATATTTGTGTTAAAAACATGAACTGGGCCACAAGGCATCATTCAAGCAGAGCTAAGGGATAAGATTACTGCAGCCGGTGACAATTCCCCTCAACAGCTGCATTTTTATTTAGTAGAAATAAATAGAGCACCTTATTTTTACACCCCTAATATTTTTTAACCTGATACTAATGAATTGCTTTTAGCAAAAAAGACTTGCCTCAAGTGCATGAGACAGTGTAAGTACAGAATGTGTTTATTATTTCTTCGTAACGAGGATTTGCATTTTTCTCATTCAAACTCTAAGCCAATACCTTACATGCTGCTTAAAATTTATATCTTTTTTTTTTTTTT
>VXBW01008341.1:168716-215923 GCA_013400375.1 Thinocorus orbignyianus
ACATATTGGTTGGTATTAGTATTTCTTCAAAATCCGTTTAGGAATAAGCATAGTTTTGTGACTAAAAATACTTGGAGCAGAACACATTTAGTGGCTTCACTAACAGTTTGTAGGGATTTTTTTTCTTTTCTGTTATAATGCATTTAAAAGCTGCCAGACTATTTGAAAAGCCTCCATGTCTAGAAGTGTTTTGTATCCCTAGGACTGCAGACATCTCGCTATATAATGCATTTCATCCACTTCTCTTATTTTCAAATATTTCTTTTATTTCTAAGAAGATTACTGTAAGCAGAGAAATCAGGGCTTAAAAAGCATCTCTTATCTAGTAGACATCAGGCTTAAGAATATACTTATTTACATAAATTTATTTATTTGCTTTAATAGACCAAAATTTTAGGCCAGATTATGGTGATATTTTAGTGCTGTAGCACTTTAAAGAACTTCTTTTATGAGAGAATGAGATATCAGAAATGATAAATAACCATGTACATTTCCTTAATTACGCTCTGGAAGATCTAAATTATACCCAGTAAGGGCAATAATCCATATATGTTCTTATATCATGTGGTATTTTAGGGATTATTTTGGAAAAAAAAACAGCCTGAAATATTAAATTGATTTGAATTGATGTGGTATTCTTAATGTATTACAACTACAATTATTGTATGATACTTTAAAGACCAAAAATCGGAGTAGTGGTCATTACTTTATTCCTGTTCACGGGCCAGCAGCATTTGGTTTTGCCAGCACTGCCAATAAATCATGAGCTAGTTTTTCCTGAAATATTTCAAATGACACATTAAAATTTTTTTTCCATTATACAGTAGCATAACACTAATTTAAATACATTAGTAAACATCATAAGTAGGAAACAAGATAACGAAACTTTTTGAAATCTCTGTTAGTTTCTTAACACTGCTTCAGTTCACATTTATAATTCCGAAGTTCTAGTTAAATATGTTATAGAATCATAGAATGGTTAGAATTGGAAGGGACCTTAAAGATCATCAAGTTCCAACCCCCTGCCATGGGCAGGGACACCTCTCCCTAGAGCAGGTTGCTCCAAGCCCCATCCAACCTGGCCTTAAACGCTTCCAGGGATGGGGCATCAACAACTTCCCTGGGCAATCTGTTCCAGTGCCTCACCACCCTCACAGCAAAGAACTTCTTCCTAAGATCTCATCTAAATCTCCCCTCTTCCAATTTAAAACCATTACCCCTCGTCCTGTCACTAGACTTCCTGACAAATAGTCCCTCCCCAGCTCTCCTGTAGGCTCCCTTCAGATACTGGAAGGCTGCTCTCAGGTATGTTGTATAAACTTACTAAAAAGCTAGTTATAGACGTCCTCAAAAATATACCAGCTCTTAGGAATTCACTGAGCAGAGTACTTTGTGAGTACGGATTAATAGTTTTCTGGTGTGCGGTGCCACACTCAGGCAAGCAATAAGGAAATAAATTTAGGAGGAAAATGTTATTAAATACATAAATATATTATTACTCTTACTTCAGTCAATGAAGAGGTATGTGTCAATGACTATTGGATCACACCATCGAGCCATGAAGTGCTTTTTTTGTCGTTGAATGTCAGTTAAAAGGATTAAAAGTGTTGAAATTTAGCCAGCTTCATAGGATTTTGAGTATGTAATTTTCAGTCGTAATAATAAGATCTGGGTGTCTGGCATTGATTTCAGCAAAGCCAGAAATACCAATATTGGTACAATTTCTAATTATTAATTTATTTTCTGTAACAATTTTTCCTCCTTTATGTTTCTCACAGTTTTCTTTTAAATTGTGCTGATCTAAGTACAAATGCCTGATTTCACATTTTTCTTATCAGTTCACAAAAATATAAAAATAACTGATATGTGAAGCAAAAGCTAGTGCGCTCTCAGTCTTTGGTGTTTTTCTTCATAAACTACATGCTTTTCAAAACTTGTTAGAAAAAGACAAAGTGAAAAGATTTGAAAGTCATTTATGACTTTTTAGTATTTCTTCAGAAAAGTAAAGATTTTTTTTCTTTTCTTTTGCTTCTTCTAGTTTGTGATCTACTGACATTAAGTTTTACTACGTTTTTTTTTTTTCCTTCTTGTAATTTGACAGGTTTCTGTCACTTTAGAGAAGGTTATACTGGTGAAGGTTAAGAAACTGGCATCATGTTTTCTGTTTAACATTTTTTTCCCTGACATAATGAACATCCCTTCTCCACTTCTGCTACAGTCAGCACTGACCGGGATCTAATAAAACAAGGTCTTTAACAGCTTCAAATCACCCCTGACATTATCTTGTCAGTTGTATCAGACCTTGAATGATACAGTCCAAGAACATTTTGATAGAGTGGCAGTGTATTTATAAAAAAAAAAAAGAAAAAAACAAAACAGCAGGAATTTTAAATCATTTTCAGAGACATAAGCTAGCATAGAAAGTACTTGCCCAGAGCCAAACTGCTGGATCATATATTCTACAATATTTTTTCCAAGATTAAGACTTGATGACTTTGCTTTATAATGTGTATTGACATTATATGTTCTTTCCCGTGTATTCAAAAGCTTAAATAATACAGCACAGTTTAGGTCAGCAACTTTTTGTGTGCTTTTTCTCTGCTTTTTGAGTAATAAAGCGTATGGGATACATTCTTGTATTCATGAGCATAGAATTTGTCAGCTCGGTTCTGTAAAGCCTAAGGATGTGTATGAATTTCAGAGCACTGAGATGAGAGGAGCTCTTTGAAAGTATCTAAAATCTATCTCCAGTCAGTGTTTGGACTGGTTTCTCAAGAGCACAATTAAAAATAAACATGCACCAAAATTTCCACAGAAAATGTTACGCTGAAGGCCACAGAAAAAAATGCAGAATTTCTGGACATGTTGTTCAAAAGTAATATCGCTAAATTACTCTTGTTGTAAAGATATAACATTGGGTTGTGTAAATTACACAATGAAACAATTAACATGTCAACTTATACCAGTGGATATTCATGATTTTGCTTCCTTACTTTATGTAAATGTTGATTTAGATGTTTGCGAGGGAGAAAAATCCACTCTCGGAACTGTAATGGTAATTTCTTTGCCTATTGGGAACAGTCTACAACAGAGGACATCAGAGAAAATTAGTTGCACACAAAAAGTTCTGCTTATGTAAAGGTTTGCTAACTTCATTCTTCATTTTTATAAAAAAAAAAAAGCTGAAAAATATATATTTCAGTTCATTTTGCACTTTTCCCAAGAATATTATCATATACAAAGAAGAAATGGAGTTATCAATAATAACACTGAATTTGTCTGAACAAAACAAAAACCGGTGATTGATGATGATGATAATAGTAAGAAAACCAACAATAATGACAATGCAAATCACAATGAAGGTAGTGAAAGATTCCTGATCCTTCATTGTAGAAGGATGTTTAGACATTTTTGTAGGCAAATTATGCCCTAAATTGGTTAAAATCATAGTTTCAAGGGAGCGCATATTATTAGAAGCCTAAAGGAAGCAATAAAATGTTTAGAATGTGCCTAACACATTCAGTTGCAGGTCTAAAGAAAGTATTGACAGAAAATATTGTGTCATTTTATCTCCAGTACTATACTTTAAACAGAAGGGAAATAAGAGGAAAAAACATTTGGGTTTTTTTATACTAATGGTCACATACTTTGTCATGAACTTCTACTTACACTTGAAAATACAATGGAAACCAGTATCACAATCAGATTCCCAGAGTAAAATATGCTGAGGTTTTTTTAAATGTTTTTTCATACGTAGTTGGAAGACAGAAGAGCAGAATTTCTTATCCATTCACTAAAGGCCAATATAATTTAAAATTCCATTTAAAGTTCCATTTAAAATGGGTGTTGACTTGATGTAACTAATTTTATCTTGTTAAATTTTATTAAAGATATCCCTTAAGTGGTACTTTCAATTGCCTGAAAATTGACTTTTCATTTATACAAAAATTATAAAAGTCAATTTATAAAAGAGTGAAATGTCTCTTAAAAATCAGTAAAGTAAAATATTTTTCTTCATCGTTCATGGAGACATTTTATTCATTTTAGGAATTTCACCTGGCCAAAGGCAGGATTAAGAATGGTACATTCCCATAGCTGTGCTCCTATAACCTCAGGACAGACAACCATCTGGTTCTTCCTGGCTAAACTTGTGCCCTTCACAAACACATTTTGTGATTATAGATGGTCTCTTAGATATTTGCACTCACACCCATCTGTTCACATGGCGATGTGCCTACATGAAAGTCAGTCTTTTCACGAATTCACTGGTGCTGGACATCAGTGAGTTTAGCTTGGCCGTCTGGAGAAAATCGCCTTTGCCATATTCTTTAGATGCACATACATTTCTGCCTCAGTGACACCAGATTTGTGATAGACTGACATGCCACTTCACATGGAGTTGCAGACGGATGAAATGACACCATCAAATCAGCAGATGAACACTCATGAAATTATCACAGAATGATAGAATAGTTTGGGTAGGAAAGGACCTTAAAGATCATCTAGTTCCAATACCTCCCACTAGACCAAGTTGCTCAACGCCCCGTACAATCTGGTCTTGAACACTTCCAGGGATGGAACAGCCACAACATCTCTGGGCAACCTGTTCCACCGTCTCACCAATCTCACAGGAAAGAATTACTTCCTAATATCTAAACTAAATCTCCCATCTTTCAGTTTAAAACCATCACCCTTCACCCTATGACCACATTCCCTGATCAAGAGTCCCTCCCTATCTCTCCTAGAACCTCTTTAGAGACTGGAGTAAGTTCTCAGGTCTCCATGGAGCCTTCTCTTCTCCAGGATGAACACCCCCAACAGCAGTCTGTGCTCACAGCAGAGGTTCTCCAGCCCTTGGAGCATATTTGTGACCTCCTCTGGACCCATTCCAATAAGTCCATGTCTGTCCTTCCTGTGTTGAGGACTCTAGAGCTGGACACAGTACTCTAGGCGGTGCCTCACAAGAGTGGAGTAGAATCACCTCTCTTGACCTGATGGCAACACTTCTTTTGATGCAGCCCAGGGTATGGTTCGCTTTCTAGGCTGCCAGTACCTCTTGCCAACTCGTGTTGAGCTTATCATCCACCAGCACCCTCAAATCCTTCTCCTTAGGGCTGTTCTCAATCCATTCTCCACCCAACCTGTATTTGTGCCTGGGAGGTGCAGCTGAACAGATACCCATCTAAATTTACTGTTTCTCCTATTATTCAGTGGTTTTTTTTTTCTATATATGTTGAGGAATGGAGTACATGCATCACCCAGGAGCCCTTTGCATAGCAAATAATGAAATTATAGAAGAGTCCAGAAAACATTTACTACATTTTGTCCCTACTCCACTAGCAGACACAAAGTATAGATGCCCCAAGTCCTGTGTCTGTTCAAAAGCAGGTTACTGAGTACAGAAATCAATGAAAAAGGGCAAAAAATAGTAATATGGTTCCTTCAGTGTGAAAAATACTTTTATATCTGTGAAGACTCTGCCCCACTGAATTTTGAAAGAGAATTTCTTGGTTGCAAACAAGTATAACTTCATAAGCAGAGTTAAAATATCTAACATATTGCAGCAGCAGTCCTATTCAGAAACCGGTTATAATCAATTGCTTTCTGCACAAAACAGTAACAACCAACTAGAAATCCAGCAAACCCCTTTCAACACTGAGTAATTTTTAAAAAATGTTGAATATGAACCCTAAAATGTACCAGGAAGGAACTGGAAACACACATGAAAGAAAGAACAGAGGAAGAGAGAACATATGATTGAGTGTCTGCTATATTGTGAAGAATTTTTACAAGAAACTGCTGTAATTTATGATTTTTCTCATTTTTTTAATGAATAACTTATGCTTTTAAAAAAATCAACATACTTCACGACAAAGGAAAATCTGAATTTACTTAGAGAATAAGAGTAAGTAAGGGTGATTCTGAGGGGAATGATGGCAGATCTTTATCAAAAAATAAAAATTGAGTTGAGAAACAATGTGGAAAATGCAGTTAGATTAAGGGTTCACATATATTAGCTTGCATTGAAGTGGCATAAAAGAGAAAACATGAAAGCTTTTTCATGTTTTGTATAAAGAGGTATATCCAGAAGGTTAAAGCATTCTCAATATTGTGAAGAGTCGAGCATGTTACAGCAGTAATAAACCTCGACTGAGAACATGCATTATGCTGCAAAAAAAATCTGTCCTTTCAAGTATTCAGAGGACTTCATTAACCTTCAAAGTTGCAGATGCCTTCAGGTGTCCTTAAATTAATTTATTTTTCTGGCAAAGATGAGAAATGCAAACATGTCCTAGGCTTTCCTGTCTGGAAATTATGTAGCATTTTCAAGTCACTACTTCAAAGACAGGGAATTTTTTGGCAGAAAATACTGTTTCTACCCCAAGAACTCTGCAAGCAAATTGCAGATTTTCAAAATTTGCTTGCTGTTCAAGATGATGGCTCAGCAAATACACTTTGTAGCTACAGAAGGAATTTAACGTAGATTCATGAAGGGATGGGAACAGAAGGGAGAAACACCTCCCACTAGACCAGGTTGATCAAAGCCCCATGCAGCCTGGTCTTGAACCCCTTCTAGGGATGGGGTCTCCACAACTTCTCTGGGCAACCCGTTCCAGTGCCTCACCACCCTCCCACTAAATAATTTCTCCCTCATATCTAATCTAAATCTCCCATCTTTCAGTTTAAAACCATCCACCTTCTTCCTATGGCTCCACTCCCTGACCAAGAGCCCTTTCCCATCTCTCCTGTAGCCCCCTTTAGGTACTGGAAAGCTGCTCCAAGGTCTCCCTGGAGCCTTCTCCAGGCTGAACACCCCCAGAAGTGAATCTGTTGAATTTACTAAACATGACTAACCATCAGCTGCCAGCTGACCTACACTTCTTGGATTATGAGTTTAGACATGACATGTTCAAAAGATAACTTGCTGAATTTGTGTATGATGGGTTTTTTGCCCATTACCTTAACTCAAAATGTTGATAATTAAATGTTCTCTACTGCTAACTTGGAAGAATGTAATGATCAAACACTTTCATCTTTTTGGCTTGGAATAATAAAAAAACTTGGAGAGAATAATCATACTGAAAGGTCTTTTTAGAAGGAATGTGTACCTTTTAAATAAGGCATTTAGCTGTGTTTTAGAAGTAACAAAAGTATGTTTTCTTGGGAGTGAGAAGGGGTAGTATGTAAACTGCTGATCATAAAGCATTTGAGCAAAAAGGGAATATGCTTCATTTTCAGGCGAAGTAAAAGAGCAGTGTACAGATCACTGCATTTCAAAATTTCAACCTTCTAGTTGTCTGCCCAGAAAACCTTTTATTTCTTAAAAACAAAACAAAATAAAACAAAACTTCTTCATTTTTTTTTTTCATTCTTTATGAGCTACACCTTTTTCTATCACACCTCCTGGGTAGAATATAGAGATTTCATTTTAGAGA
The DNA here is from genome assembly GCA_013400375.1 of Thinocorus orbignyianus. NCBI lineage: Eukaryota > Metazoa > Chordata > Aves > Ciconiiformes > Thinocoridae > Thinocorus > Thinocorus orbignyianus. The sequence goes on from VXBW01008341.1 coordinate 176,153, forward strand.
TATAATATTAAATATTCTTCATTATTTTTTCACTTCATTTTTACATAAGGCTACACCTCAGACACTGAAAATAGTTTGCAAGATTTTTCATGTTAAATCCTGCATAAAATCATTGCAGAGACTCTTTGTCCTTACAATATAAATACAAAATAGAAAGAGGAGCATGAGAAAGGGGCCAGGGGAGATTTAGATGAGATATTAGGAAGAAATTTTTTCCTGCGAGGGTGCTGAGACACTGGAACAGGTTGCCCAGGGAAGTTGTTGATGCCCCATCCCTGGAAGTGTTTAAGGCCAGGCTGGATGGGGCTTTGAGCAACCTGCTCTAGGGAGAGGTGTCCCTGCCCATGGCAGGGGGGTTGAAACTTGGTGATCTTTGAGGTCCCTTCCAACTCTAACCATTCTATGATTCCATGATTCTATGAAATCAAGTTTGGTCCCAGGGTCACCAAAGCACATACAGCATCAATAAAAAAAGCTAGGCTTCCTGCAGCACAACTTAGTGCTCTATCATTGAATTATGATGTTTTTTTGCTTATTACAGTTTGGGTTTGTTGTTTACTTTGCATAAACATTTGCAGTATGATATAATGTAGACATAATTTTGTTCACAAGAACAGAATTCTCACCCTGTCACAACATCAACATGAAGACTGTTCAGACCCTCTGCACCCTGACATTTCTGTGAAACGATGAGGGAAAATGCATAAATCACTGGAAAGAAAGTCCCTAATGCAGTTACATACCTGTCAAAACTTTCCTTTTTCCTGGAGAAAGAGCTTATGTCTTCAAACCTTGGCTTCCTTCACAGCACTTGAGAATGATGTCAGTGTCCCAGCAGAGTATATGACATCTTTTTTCCAATGACTTAAAGCTAACTTGCCACTGAATCAAGCATTCTGAGACACCTCATGGTTGATGTCTTTTTAGGACTCGGTCTTGCAAATCTGAGTAGATCAGCCCCAGTACAACAAAATACTTACTCATTTAAGTTGGTCTATTGTCCTTTAGAATATTTTGAAGTGGTGGTGGTGGTGGTGAGGTTGAAAGGTGTTGCAAGCAGAGTTGACAGCGTTCTAAAACCAGGTATTTTAGAATTGTAGAATCATTTAGACTGGTAAAGAACTTTAAGATCATCAAGTCCAACCACTAACACTAACAAGTCCACCACTAAACACTGTCCCTCAGCATCACATCTCCCCATTCTTCAAATATCTGCAGGGATGGTGACTCAACCACTTCCCTGGGCACCCCAGTCCAATACTCAATAACCTTCTCTGTGAAGAATTTTTTTCTAGTATCCAATCTAAACCCCTCCTGGTGCAACTTGAGGTCATTTCCTTCCCTGAGTCCTCCTTCTGGCCCTCTGCATGGATGGGCATCACATTTGCTAACTTCCAGTCAACTGGGACCTCCCCAGTTAGCCAGGGCTGCTAATAAATTATGGAAAGTGTCCTGTTAAGCACTTCCACCAGCTCCATCAAAACCCATGAGTGAATCCCATCTGACCCCATAGACCTGTGTGTGTCTAAGTGGTGTGGCAGGTCACTCACCATTTCCCCTTTTAAGAGGAAAATTTTATGCCTTTTATTTTTCATTTTCAACTCTTTTAAGGCTTTTTTCACCTCCTTAACCTACTTTGCTTCAGAAACCAAAGTTTCTAAGGGACAGACTGAACCTTTAAGCTGGTTATCTTTGGAAAGGTCTTCAGGTTCTTTAGTTTTTATTGTAAAATTTCCTCCTTTTCTTCAGACCTACGTTCAGAATTTCATCTCCTATTAATAACTTGATTACCCTTAGTTATTAGTTGGCATCAGAGAAGTTATTATACATTACAGTTGTGTATTACTGCCCTTTCTTCAGGCTTCTATATTCAAGGTGAATGGTTAGAAAAGCAATAAATACTTCTGTGAATGGGACTGAAAAACCAGTTTCAATACTGGAAAACAGTAACCTGTAACCTGATTCTTTTGAAAAGAAAAATGAATAACATTAGGAAAAACAACAACAACAAAATCACTAGTAATTTCAATGATTTAAAAGCTGGAGTGATTATCAGAGTAACTGGGTCAGGAGCTTTAACACCTACTAAATGTGTTTGAAGTTGATTTTGATTCTAGGTATTCATGAGCATATCCAGTTATTGATCCAAAGACATCAAAACTAGATAAAAGAAAAACAGTTGTTTTCATAAGTACTACTGGCTAGATGTGACTCAATGATTGGAAACAGTTTGCAGGTGTGGGTTATGAAGGTCTTGATTACTCTATTTATAAATGTATGCTTGGGAAGAAAGGAAACTCATGGAAAAATGTTAATTAAAATCAATAAAGAAAGAAAATAAACTGGAAAGATAGCAGACAAGAAAAATTAGGATCATTGATAAAGTGTCAACAGTAATCAACGTCAACATCAAGTCTTCAAAGTTACAGTGTCCTTATTTTGGCTGATTTAGGTTAAATCCATTTGGGATTAACCCAAAGACATTCTGACTCAATTGACTTAAATTGACTCAAAGGCAAACATTGATTGAAGTTTTAATCTGATATCTCTATCTCCATAAAGAGCTGCAGTATCATTTTAGTAAAAAAGATTTTTTTTAATTGTTATGAATTATTTTCACAAGGATTTTTGAAATGCAGATCTATTTCATACTAGTTCATAGCAGTCAGAAATCTCCATTCTCAAGGTCTTTAGACAATGTCTATTATTCTTCAAATAATGTGGGGGTTTTGTGTGTTTGTTCATTTGTTTTTAATTTTATTTCAAGTGTGTGTTTAAGATTCCCCACCAAGTTTTCACTGAATTAAGTAAGTTTCACTGACCCTGAGGTGTGTCCCTACCCATGGCAGGGGGATTGGAACTGGATGATCTTGAAGGTCCCTTCCATCTCTAGCCATTCTATGATTCTATGAATAGATATATTGAATTTTTTATATATATGAATTTTATATATATATATATCATGAATTTTTTGGTCATTCTTTCCACAATGAAACTAATTGTCTGCTAGAATACTAAATCATTTTCCCAGGAGACATCTTAATTAACCACTTGCCCCATATCTATGTCAGTTATGTATAGGTTGTTATAATTTAAAATTGTTTAATCATTTTGTTTTACACATATGACATCAATGCAGACACATATAGTGAAACGCATCATAGCATACGAGTATAGACTTGACTTTCCAGACCTTTTCAGAAAACTAGTGTGTGCATCAAGCTGCATGAAATTCAGTTTACGTACCTTAAAGGTATAAAGATGAAGGATTCAGCTAAACCTGGATAGATTTGATCCTGTGGGCTCCAGGGAGACTAAAGATTTCAAGCTACTTGCTCACACTGCTAAGCCATCACCCTCCAGGAGAGGCTAAATATTCCATTGTTGTTGTAGCTGTCTTTCCCTCAGTTCTTTTAAATTCACTTTTATCCCCAAAGAAAAACATTTCTGCTAATCATTACAAGTACCTCAGTCTTTTCATTCCTCCTCAATCCGAGTAATTAAGAATCTCCCTTTACTTTACATTCTCTGACAGAGATTAAAATGAGAATAAAGAGAAGGGCATGCAGCCCCAACCTCTGTTCTTCAAGATATTAAATTTATGGCATGAATTATGATTACACAGTAATATGTATTTACATACAATTATATTCTTATCTGTAACTGTTGATTAAAGGCTATGACAAACAGAAAGATTTAAACCTTATAGACAAGAAAATAAGATTGTGCACTGATTACCTCTAAAAATATATACGATGAATTTAAACACTCAAGTAACTTTCTAAGCTCATTTGCCAACTGGGACAATTCCAGAGGAAATATATTTGTACATATGTTAATGGCAGAATTTCTGAATGGAATAATTTGAAGTCCTGTTGGCTAAAAGACAAATCCCTTTCTTTTCCCCTATATACACACTGAATCCCACTGCAAAAATAAATAAAATGTTTAACAGTAATTGTTAATAGTAATAAGGTTTTGTCAAGTTTGGAAGGTATTTCCTTTATTATTTTAAAGAAAAAATGGGGTTAAAATAAAAGGTAAACTAAAAAAGCATTGCCAAGATTAAACCACACAAAAATTATCAAAATTTGCATGATTTATAAGAAAATTAATTAAATAGGTAACCATACAGCTAATGCTAATTGATGACTGTAAAATTATAATAGTGAAATTGTGAAAGAGACTGAATCTTCTGAAAGAAACTCACCATACAATAAAACATGTAAAGTAAAAATTCTCATAGAGGTAAATGCTACTTGGTCTGTTCTAGCTCTTCATGAAGCTTTGCTGAATCGTTAACACAGGTGTAATTTGGAATAGATCTAGGCAATAATGCAAAAGGAGCCACAAAGCCATCAAGAACCCTATAACGTCCGCAATATTATAACCCTTGAACACCATAAGATTGTCTTAAATTTACTGCAATTTTAAGTGATATTGAGTTTAAACTATAGTTTTCTTATTTTGTCTTTTGAAATAAGTTAATAGAATAGTTCAAAATAATAAAGACAGGAAAAAAAGAAACAAAATCTGACTTTATTTTAATCAAAAAAATCAGTAAAAGTGCCACAAATAGATCTGTGAAACTTTTAACAACTTCATACCTGTTCTTCACAGTTGTCCTTGAACATTATGACAATTGTTACAACTATTAAGAAAAAAAATGACATTATAACAATCTTATTACCACTCTGTTCACATATTCACTTACTTGAAAAAGCACCAAGGGTAGACTTGAATATTTAATTCATTAAGCTAAAAAAAATACAGCTTATAAATCTGTATCACAGGCACATAAAAAAAGAACTAAAACTAAAATTGCAACAAATAAAGTAGCATCAATAATGTAAGAATTGCATTTGTGCTTAGGACTCTCCTGCTACTGGAATTTACTCTTCTACTAGATAAGAAAGATATCTGAAACCTCATTTCTCTTGCCTTGTTTCCTGTGTTCCCTGGCCACAAACTGTAGGATACACTGAGGCTTTGTAAATCTCTCAGGATCTTCTCTAATAGCTACCACATTTTATGAAATTTAACAGACTAAAGATTTTTAAAGGGATCATAAGCATTTTTTTTCCCCCCTAGCCACTGGGATATAGAATCACACACATACTGTAGCTCTGTCTCAGTATCTAAATAAATATAAACCAGAAGATGACAGCAGGAGGGATTAAGAGAACACCGGATCAGACAAACTATAATCTGAAGGTTAGAAAAATCCTTTGAAAAATAGAAAGCCGAAGCTCAAATTTCTGTCCAAAAACAAGAAGACTTTTTTCAATCTCCCATATTCAGCAAAAATTTCAGCCAAAAGGGTTAGAAAGGGGCTTACTTTGTACCAGAAAGGAAACAAAGAAGTGCAATTATTAATAAAATAATAGTAAAGATGCTTAATGTGCAGAACTACTCCAGAAGAGTAGTCTATATATATAAATATATATATAGTTTTATCTACTTTTGATCATAGAATCTTACATGATACATGCAATACTTAATTTTGGGTAACTGCCTGCCTACATGGTGGTTTCCTATGGTTTTAAGAGTGTAAAAATATTTACTCCTTTCAGTAACTGTTGAGTAACTTTTTATGGAGGCCTCCAGTGACAGGACAAGGGGCAACAGTTTTAAACTGAAAGAAGATAGATTTAGATTGGATCTAAGGAAGAAATTTTTTACCATGAGGTTGGTGAGACACAGGGACAGGTTTCCCAGGGAAGTTGTGGATGCCTCATTGTTATATATGTTCAGTGTCAGGTTGGATGAGGCTTTGAGCAACCTGATCTAGTAGAAAATGAGATTGGAAGTAGATGATTTGGAAGTTCCCTTGCAATACAAATCATTCTGTGGTTCTATGATTCCATATTTACATGTTTTTAACAAAGGGCATACTATTCATACATTCTACAAAAGAATATTTGCAAGTAAATAACATTTCCAGTCAGTCTAAACACTTTTATTTCTGCTGTTGGACCCTTAGCTTCCTTGCACTATATTTATTTCTTCATATGAGCTATTAAAACAAATCTACAGCTATCTGAAGTCCTAAAATGCTAGTGTTACTTCTAGTGACATACAAAATACAGACAATTTGCAGTCCTGGCCTTTGATCTCTAGAGGAACAGAGAGGAGTTTTCATCTTTCTTCTTCATCTGGTAATAGTTTTGCTAGTAAGAACTGATTCGTTTTTTGGAAGCATATGGAATAATTGTTCCATGCTCTTAATTTCTATTCATTCTTTCATGGGGGCTTCTTAAAGCAGATTTGTTTGAACCCTAATATCTTCTTTTTTTTTTTTTAATCATCTATTTCTTGAAATCACGATGGTTGGATTTAAAAACAAAAAACACAAGTCAGGGATAGGCATTGCAAAATGGCTCAGATTAATATCTGTATTAATAAACTGAAAAATCAGCTTCATAATTGATAATTATACTTCAGAGGTAGATCAGTTACTCCACTACTATTTCTAAAGAGAAGAAAGTAGTTTTTAAAAAAGCCCACAAACCACCACAATAAAAAAATCCTTTCTAAATGACCTTATTTCTGTTTGCTAAAACAGCATGAAAGTGAACATGAAAACCAAACTAGATGAATTTAAAACAAACAAATTAAGGAAAAAAATATTTTTGTATTCTTTTAAATAAATTAATCTATGTATCTAATTACTGCAAAATAAACTTGTTCAATTCTTACAGAATATAAAAACTGTACAGCTCAGTCCTTCTTCATCTCATATGACACAAGGCATTAAGGGGAATTCTCTTCATTAAATGTCAGGTTATGTTCCTCTCATCATGCTGTATTTCTCCTACCTTTCCTTTAGATGCATGAAGCTGTAGACAAAACCTGGATCAAAGGGAAAATACACTAAACCATTCTGCCCCAAGGTCTAGGCCTTGTACATTGCATTTCATCCCAATTTTTTTCAAAAGCACAGCTGAGTCATAGAATGATTTCAGTATCTGTTCTTCTCAGATTCGAGTAATAATTGCCTTATTTGCAATATTTTTCCCTTAGTTTTCTCTGTTGGTTGCTGCTTCTACATCGGCTGTGTATGCTTGAAGTCCTGACCCTGTTAAAGTGAGTGTGATCTTCTTTAAATACTGCTCAGGAACAGATGGAACATGTTTCCAAGGATAGCAGCCTTTTTTCCATCTTCTTTTGTGTTACAAAGCCATACATAACTAAAGAGAAAAGGTGAAGCAAGTGGGATTGGTGTTCAAAAAGCAGCATTCCCACCTCATGGGTAAAACAGAGGGGTAGAGCAAAGAGGGAAGATTTAAAAAAAAAAAAGTAAGAAAGAAAAAAAAACAAAAAAGAACAAAACCAACTAAATTAAAAGCACAACACCTCCCCCAAGCCCACACACTAGACTTGGACAGGTGACTATAGGGTGAATATTTCTGAAACCATCAAGAAGCGTGAAAAGACAGACAAGAGAGCTTATAAAAAAGAATCTGTGATAACAGGAAAGAAACACATTATGTGTACTACATGCTACTCACTTCACAGCTTGAGGTTTCATGTTTTAGCACAGTTTCATGGACATTTTTGAAGTGCACCACTTGAAACATGTGTTTCCTTGCCTACTTCTATTTCTGTTTAATGCCACAGTTCCAAAGGAGCCGAAAGCCCTGAAATGCAGATTATTACCAACGCTATTAATTTAGCAGGTCTGGTTTTTATTAGGAAGCTAAAAGCACTTTACTCACCTGCAGTTAGGGGAAAAAAAATGGGTAAAAGAGTGGTATCTGTGCTTTCATGCAAGTATAAATAGAATTCAGACATCATGTGTTAACACATTTTCCCTTGTTAAAGCATAATGTTCTCGTGGTTTGACCAGAGTGCCATTCTCAGCCTGCAATCTAAAGGGTAGCTGCTTTAATGGTTACTCTTTGAATCTGAGTTCAGAATAGAAAACAAAGTCCACTAGCTAAGTTTGAACTAGATACATAGGGCATCTTCAACATTTCTGAAAACCTTTTATGCAGATATTGTTGCCTTCTCTGTTTATTTGAGCCTCTGAAGTGCTAGTCTCTTTTGCTAAGGGTTAATTGAATAGACCATCTGGGAAATGACTGAATTAGAGATCTGTTAAAATTGTTAATTGTGCAGAAGTTAATTGTTCAAAGTTATGGCTTTGTTTTGACATCAAGTTTTTGACATTTTTTTTACTAGGTGAAATTGGTATTACTTGTCTCATGTGACTTGCTATTTATGGTATTCTCCCATGGCTGAGAAGAAACCTGGTGGCAGAAACAAAACAACTTTGCATTCAGAATCTGACTTGAGATTCTTTTTTTGATGTGGATCAAGGATAAATTTTACACAACCTGGGAAAACACTCAGACAGCTTAAAATTGTCTTAGTGGGATTTTTCCTGTCCTCAGGATATAAGAGGATATGACAAAATCCAGAAGGTAAAAAATGGCTGACAAAAAAAAAAGGCTACCCATATTTTTCCCCTCAGGTATTTACCCTTAAGACATTAATTCTATCAAGTACTGAACTCCAAGTGAGTAGCCAGAAGCAATATCCTCAGGAATGAATTTAGTAGGAGAAGAAAAAAAGAGAGGGGGAAAAAAAACAACCAAAAACCACTACAGAAACCATCCAGAAGTACAGGCTTTAAACTAGTGAAAAAAAACACCAAAACCCTAAAGGGAGGCATGGCAGGAATATTTCACAGAATTTTCTGGTGTTCCACGAATATACAGCAGGTAAATGTCAACAAGGTTATGGATAATTTGAAGGGGAAAAAACTTCTCAAGACCAATCAGGAAGATATTTCATCCAGTAAATTGACAAGATGAGATTAGAAACAACTACAAAATGTACATACTAGTTTGAGAAGTCTTGGAAATAAAATGGAGAATTAGTAAGTCTGATTCAAGACATGAAATCAGACTTTACAGAAAATACTGATAGCAGCAGTTACACTTGGGCCAGAGTTCCTGAAGGCTCAACTGTTTAAGAACAAGAAAAATAGGAAACTTTAACTTCCTAGATATAAACTGAAAAAGGACCATTTAATTTACAAAGAATTCTGGAAAACAATTATGAAGTGATCAAGACATCAGCTGCAAGGATTACTATTTTAATCTCAGCAGTAGATATCCTATCAAAGCACTACAAACATATACCAGAGTTGAAAAAAGCAGTGCTTGTGATCTTATTAAACTTCTCATTTTAATCCAAAAGAGATCTATAATTTATTGCTTATATTCATAATGTCATAGAAAGGAAAATCTAGATTACTTGAGCAAACATGTAGCGAGGTTGATAGAAATGGAGACTGCGTAATATGATCCTTTTTGGAGAGGGTAGAACAGGGCAAATTAAACTTCAAAAATTGTTGCTGTTTCTCAAGTTAAAGGAGATCTGGCCTTTGTGCTTTCAGCACATTATACATTAATCATGCTTTTTTTTTTTTCCCCCTCTCAAATTCTTTCAATATTTTTCCCCCTGTCTTAGTCCTGTCAAAATGCTAACCTACTTCCTCTGACACATACACCAGTATTACAGCATAAAGGAAGGACAAATTGTTTCTTTGTATCACTAAAAATATTGTTCAGGAATCTGGAGATAAATCTTCCTTTATTTTTCAACAGTTAAAAACATCAGAAAGAATTGTAACACTGCCCTACCTTAAATTAGATAAAAATACTACAGGTTGAAAATTAAATTAAAAAAGAAGTGTGGATTGAAAAAAGGTAAGAAGAGCATTAACATCCTATCATCATCCAGATATAATTTTAGGGAATTCCCAATAAATTTAGAATATGATGACATTAAGGAAAGCATCACCAGTTGGTTGGTTTCTGCAAATCTTTTATCTTCAAAGAGTCTCCTTGTGGCTTATAGCTCTGGATAGTTTGTGATCTCTTGTATTAGAGAGGTAAAAAACTATTAGTTATTTGCTTGTGATTCCACAAAATGTGGTTTCATAACCCATGTGGCCTCAGCGAATTTCATGTTGTACATTCAAAAAAGTGTTGAATTCAAAACCTGTTGAAAAAACACAAAAGCCGCAGTTCTCAAAAAAACCACCACTCTTTATGAAACAGAATTTGCACTTTATGTTTGTCAGTAATTTATTAGTTATATGAAAAATCCCTGAGTTTAAGTCAGCAGTAGATACAAAAGAAATTTGTCTAAGAAAGTAGAGCTGGTTTCTTAACTCATGTTATTTTGAATTGTTATTTTAAAACCGCTTGACTTGAAAACTTCCTGTCTCAGGTGAAGCAGGAAGACCAAATGCTGCAAAGTAATTGTTCACCCAATACCATCAAAATGTAGATAATGTTGAAAGGTGAATCTTATGAAAATGCAGAGCAATTTTATTTTAGAACTTAAAAAGAGTGCCAGGCATGCATAAACCATGATTCTTATAACGTATTTAAATATTAAAAAGTCAAAATCCTTCATTTGACAGTGTCTGACCTTTAAGCTGATCTGCTCCTAAAATACATCTTACCTATCAACCAAAACTTTAATCACTTTCTCATTTCAGATATTGAAAGAAAGATTCCATTTAAATCAAGCAAAGGTCATCTTTCTTTGAAATATGGATTACTCACCTGCACTTTTAAAAGAAATGAAGGCTGGAGAACAAACTCAGGAGCAGCAGCTCTCTCTCCACACTGACAGAGTACTGAGTCAGCAGTGGAAAGGATTAAACATAATTATGCATAACTCCCAGAGACCATAAGGTCCAGCCCAGAAATTCAATGCAATTCAGTTTCTTTTCATACAGAGAAAAAGAAATGAAATTTCATATTCTTCCATCTTTTTGAACTACTCCTTAAACTGCAGTTAGGTTAGAATGGCACCAGAAGCATCAAGAGATAAGACCAAACGGGTAATTCATCTGGCACCACTTGAGATTAAAATGAACTTGTTCAACTTCTCTTTGATTATTTAGATGCTAATTAAATGGTTGACTTCTCTTAACTTTTATATACACATTTGTTTTGCTAAAATATTGTGTTACATTTTAACACTCGCCTCCAAATATGAACAAAATTCCAACTTTTGAGGTATATTCACAACGGGATTTCAATGAGTCTCTGAATGTCTCAACGTTTCATGGAAAAAAATAGTTTCCAGTATCCAGTCTCCTAAAATGTAGCCAAAGAGCTACCTCTAGTATATTCCCTCATCTGAGAACTTGATCTTTTAGTTTATAGGAACTCATATATGTGGACAATTAAAACATTTCATAAACTACCAGCTAAATGAGAAGAAATATGAATTGGGGAAGATTTCTTAAAGATGTTTTATCTGTAGAATGAATTCCAGTGTCCAGTATTTTTTCTAAATACGAATGCTAGAATGTATTTGTGGAAGTACACATAAGAAATAATATCTTTGTAGTTTTAAATTATAAAAAAATTACTTGGAAAAAGATATGTTTTCTGACAGAATTTGCAACTGAAAACATTCACGTTTTTTCCTGGTTTTGGCTGGTAAAATCTCTGATGATGTTGTTCTCATCTCTATTATTATCACAGAAAGTATAAATTACATTTGAGGCTTAGAGCCAGCACAGGTAATTCATTAAAATTCATTAAGATATGGCTNGGCGCAGCACCGCTCAGGCCGGACCGCCACCGACGCCACTGAGGGGCTCCCCCGGCGCCGCCCGCCTATATATAGGCCTACGCTGTGACGTCACCACGCCCACTCCCGTTGTGGCCCCTCCCCTCCCCGGCTGGCTCCCTGCTGACCCTGGGCCTGGCACACATCGGGTGGAATAGCTGTGNCATCTCTATTATTATCACAGAAAGTATAAATTACATTTGAGGCTTAGAGCCAGCACAGGTAATTCATTAAAATTCATTAAGATATGGCTGTGTACTATTAAACTCTCCAAGCACCACAGGTAAAAGAAAAAAAAAATCAGTGCAGAAATCTCTTTAAAATGAATAAAGCCATCAGCAATAAAATTTTAACAGCTATTGTTGCATCAATATTAAAGTTCTCCAAACTATGAACAATACAAACCAATATCGCCTCAGTCTAACTTTCTGTCACGGTTTAGCCTCGGCGCCAACAAAAGCGCCACGTGGCAGTCCCTTGGCTCTGGCGCCCCCCAGCGGCGGGGAGAGGATGAGAAAGAAAAGACAGACTCGGGGGTTTGAGATAAAAACTGTTCACCAGAGCAACAGGTATTGCAGGGAAACAGTAACACACATGGAGGAGACAAACAGGAGTACATACCGACCGCACCCGGCGCAGCACCGCTCAGGCCGGACCGCCACCGACGCCACTGAGGGGCTCCCCCGGCGCCGCCCGCCTATATATAGGCCTACGCTGTGACGTCACCACGCCCACTCCCGTTGTGGCCCCTCCCCTCCCCGGCTGGCTCCCTGCTGACCCTGGGCCTGGCACACATCGGGTGGAATAGCTGTGCTGGATAGAGACAGGGGAGAGTCAACCCCGTCCCTACTGGAAACCAGGACACTTTCATAGACTAAATCAATACCCATAAAAACTTTCTGAGTTTTTAAGGCAGAGTTTAACCAACAAAAACCTCACAAAAATCTGTATTTCCAGAGGAAGGTTTATCGTTTCTGTTGTGATTAATAGTTAGTTTCTGCTGCAATTGCCAGTTACAAGGATGTCTTGAAATTTGTGCTATATATGAGTTAATCTTTTTCTATCTAAGCATATTGGCATTATTTTTGTATTTCTATCCAATATTTATCAGGTCAAACATCAGTTTAGACCCCGTGGCCATCACTCTTCAGCATTGGGGATGATCTAAGAACTGAATATACACACCTTTAGTAAACAAGAACTCTCTAAGGTTTGATCACCATGTTAATACTGGAATTTAATCGAGTATAACTCTGCTTTGAGGGATCAGATGCCATGCATATATACACAGAATTTTGGAAATAAAGACCGAATATAATATTCCATTATCTGAGTATCAATAGCTTTTCATTTAATTATGGACTAGTCACGAAGACAATGACTCAGTTTGTATACATAACCTTAATCTTGCCATTTTCTATCTTCTGAATGTCAGCCTATGCAAGTTTATTGCTTTTTAGCATATTGTTTTAATAACATGTAAATATTATTTTCAGCTTGCAAATTGTCCAATTTTTCATCATCCAAAATGCATAAGAAATATGCAAATATTTAGTAAATAGAACCATTAAATTAAAGGGAAACAAATCCTTATCACACCATGGAGCTCATGAAGTTCACAGTATGTAGAATTCCTCTGTTAATACTGATACATTTTGGAATACTAATACATCTGGTACAGGGGGATTTTAGTCAATCGCAGCAGGTGAACCAAAAAGTATTCTGCAATTGTATTGGTGAAGTTTCTTTCTGATGGCTTCTCCAGTTTATTATCCTTTTCTTTAACTTTAAAAATAGAATTCTTTAAAATTAAGAAATGCTTTTGCCTTTCTCAGCAAAGCATTAAAACTTCCCTACTTCTGAAGAGTTTCCTGCAGTTAGAACTCATAAATTATTCTGATTTTTAAAAAAGTACATGAGCTACTCTAAGTAGCTACTCTGAGGAGTGTAACTCTATAATTATCCAGATAAAGATAGAATCTGGTCTAGATCTAGATGTCACTTATAAAATGCTCAGGTTTAAGCACATCTACATCAGATGTGGAAGAGGAGAGATTTAGATTAGATACTAGAAAGAAATTCTTTTCTGTGAGGCTGGTGGGACACTGGAACAGGTTGCCCAGAGAAGCTGTGGATGCTCCACCCCTTGAGGTGTTCAAGACAAGATTGTAAGGGGTTTTGAGCAACTTGATCTGGTGGGAGGTGTCCAGGTACGTGGCGGGGGGTTTGGAACTCAATGATCTTTAAGGTCCCTTCCAAGTATAACCATTCTATGATTCTGTGATTCTAAGACTCGTGGATCAAGGTAAAGACAGTTCTATAAGAAAAGAAAAAATTGTGTGCACGAGCAAAGCAAAAGAAGGAATTCCTTCTCTACTTCCTGTCAACAGGCAGGTGTGCCACTTCCTGGAAAGCAGGACCACAGCATACATGACTTGGGAAGATAAACACCATGACCATGAATGTCCCCATCTTTCCTCCTTCTTTTACTAAGCTTTTATTGCTGAGCACATCATGCAGTATGGAATATTCCTTTGGTCAATTTAGGTCAGTTGTCCTGGCTGTCATAGAATCATGGAATTACCTGGGTTGGAAGGGATCTTTCGGGTCATCATCTTCAACCATCAACCCAACACTGACAAAACCCACCGATAAACAATGCCTCAAAGCACTATGTCCACCCAATACATTCAGGGATGATGTTTTCTCCCAACCTCTTGCTTGTCCCCAGCCTACTTGACTGAAAAGTGCAGTGGTGGTGGTAGTGGAAAGCCGATGCTCTGCAAGCACTCTTCAGCAATGCCCAAAGCATTGATGTATTATCAACACTATTTTAGCCACAGATCCAAATAACAACACTGTTAAGTGCCATTATGAAGAAAATCACCTCCATCCCAGACAGATCCAGCACTCTAGTGAGTGAGGTGACCTGTATCCTTCAATTTGATGTTTTGTGTAAAGTTTCAAGGGAGTTTAGCTAAGAAGGATGGACCTTCAGAACCGTCTTTGTTGATGGGAAGTAGTTTAAAATGGAGTTTTAGTTTACAAAAAAAAAGGTAAAAATGTCTCATTCTTTTGTCATTTAAATTCCAAGTTGTTAGGAATATTCATAAAAATACATGTTCAGTCAGTTTAGACAAAAACACATTTGCAATTGTGTGGTAAAGTGTAACCTTTTCAGAGTTACAACTTATAAATGCGACTACCTTCTTCAGGAATGATGCTTCATTCAAAAAAGACTGCTTGTAAATTCAAATGCAGAGCATCTTACTGCCCCGCTTCCCTCCTTCAGTTTTCTGAGATACAGAGCTGTGAACCGGTACTATATTTTTACAGCAACTGGCCTTTAGCCTGAGAAAAATGGGATATATTAAGTGACTGCTCATTACATTACCTTTACAAGCAGCTTGTAAGAGAGCTTTTGAAGGAATGAATTACAACAATCCCAATAAAAAGAACAGGAAAAAAGAATACTAGTACCACATAACAGTAGAGTAGCATCATTTTCAAACCATACAATATGTGAAGAATGCAAAAAGAGATAAAAATTATTTTCTCCAGGCAGCAGGCATCTCAGTTGTATTCTTCCTTCTTGTTTGTATAAATTCATCTATATTTTTGCTGTAATATTTATGATTATAATGTAATTTCATAGTAGCTGGTTAGGACACACATGATTTTCCATATTATCAAGCAATAGTGTGAAACCAGCCTTGTAAAAAAAAAAAAAAAAAGTCAAAAAAATAAGTGGGTGTCAATATCAGAGCTCTGCTGAAGTGAATGTGGACCTGTGGTAATTTACATAAAGCAAAGAAATCTCTAAGAGGTAAAGGTCCCTAATTTAGCAAAATCATTAAAAACAGCCAGGTGTGAAGTGAATGAAAAGTTCTATTAAATGTAAGAATTTACAATACATCACTGAATGTGTGGCTGAGAAAGTACAAGCATTTAAAATACACTGTAAGAAAGAGCAGAGCGTTTTAACAGAACCATTACTGAATCAGATGGAAACATTCACCAAATAGATGTATTCTCCAACAGATATTTCCATCAGAATTGTGTATTTTTCCTCTACAGATAACTGTAATCTAAAAATTCAGAATTCATAAACAGATACAGAAGAATATTTCATGACATTAAAAAAAATGTATAGAAAATGGTAAATACAAAAAATAATAGAAAAATAGAAAAATTAATGTCACAAGTCGGGTAATTGACATGTTCTGGGCTTATTGATTTGCTTGGAAGAAATTAAAGATTTCAGTTATATAATATCTTATATTTTTAACTATATTAAATTATACATCATAATGTACAGTCATATAGTTCTCAACACATATTGAAAAATTAGAGAAATAACATACAATGGATAATTCTTTATTCGATCTTCTCAAGATG
This sequence comes from Thinocorus orbignyianus, assembly GCA_013400375.1. Taxonomy (NCBI): domain Eukaryota; kingdom Metazoa; phylum Chordata; class Aves; order Ciconiiformes; family Thinocoridae; genus Thinocorus; species Thinocorus orbignyianus. The sequence continues at coordinate 192,158 of VXBW01008341.1, forward strand.
GTTCTAATAATTTTATTATGTGGCATCTGCATTTTTCTTACTGTTAACCTTCCAATTTGATATTAATGTTACTTTTAAATTATAAAATGGATTTTATAAATAACAGTCATAAATTGAAACAAGAGAAATTGAGACTGAGTACAAAGAGAAACTTCCTCTATGAGTAAAGTCAGGCACTAGAACAGGCTTCCAAAAATTCTGTGCACTCTCCAACCTTGAAGGATTTTGAGACACAGTCAGACCAAATCCTAAGCAGCCTAACCTGACCTCACAGATGACTGTGTTTTGGAAACCCTCAGGTCTCTTCCAACCTGAATTTTCCAGTAAGCCTACAGTTTTTCCACTTTTTACCTCAGAATGCATTGAATGAGCGGAGCCTCCTAGTCCTATTTTTAGCAGGAAAAGGAGGTAAGATTGAGAAAGATTGTATTTTTCCTCTCAGTGAGATGAATTGCAGAGTAAACTGCAGCAGCTCCTCACATTTCTGAGGTCCTGGATTGTATGAGAGACCTTTCTTCTTTCCAACTGGTTGAACTCAACAATAGATAAGTTTAAACCACAGAGCCTGGATAAAATTTTAGCATGGTGAAAGGTAACGTTAACCCCCTGCTGACTTCAGTGAAATAATTTTCGGCTTTCCACATTGTAATTAGAGTCTGACTGAGAAATCTAGATACGAAAACAATTCTGAGCTGTGTTTCCCCACAGTTTTTGTATGCATAAAGTTAGAGTTCATTGCAAATAACCTTAGAAAAGGTTAAGTACATTGTATTCTTAATGGAAGAAGAACTTTATGATAGCAATTCTTTAAATACAGATTTGTTGGGTTTGTAAACAAGTCACCTCCTTTGCTGCAGCTTTCCCATAAAATTGCAGAACTGTTCTCTCAAAATTTTTTATAAAAAATTTCAAAATCAACACAAACAGATAAAATCTTGTATTTTAAGTCTTATTCTTCAAATCAAGTGCTTTGAGAAAGCATGTGTAAGATTTTAGGCATTATATTTGTTGAAAGTAACTTAAAATTTTAGGTTGATAAATTCCCAAATCTCACAGCATTTCCAGTGTATTTTTTAAAGTAATATTTAAGTACTTTTAAGATGATGAAGCTCATTTTAAGATATAAATCATATTTCTGGATAACTGTCAAGGTGAAGCCACCTATATCATAGTCAATACTTATTTTCACACAGTGTGTAACAGTCATATGGAACAAAGAGTTAGTACAATTTAATTCTTGAAACATTGCTGTGATTGTTCAATCACTGAAAAAAGAAAAAATATATAGCATTTCTATTTAATTTTCATTTACTTTGTTATGTAAATTGACAAGTTTCCATATAAAGATTCATCATATTATAAAGAGTTGTATTATGCCTAATTACTCAGTCCATTCACAACAGACTTTGCATGAAGTAATTTTTGACAAAATGGTTATTTTCAGAAGCTTATCAGCAGGAACGTGGATTTCTGAACTATTTAGCAAGAGTTCCAGATTTCCATTCATGCCTTCAAGCTCCAATCTATCTTTAGAGGAGATCGGATGCTTTAAATTGCTGTTGTTTTTTTTGGAAAGTGCAGCACTGAGTGTCTAATATCATATTTAAAAACATACGTGTCTGAATTAATCTAAAAGCTGATAAAATTATTTTTTTCTCATTTCTGCTTCCTTTTTTGGAAAATAATAATAGCAAGCATTTTCCAAAAAAAAAAAACCTAAATACCATTAAAAAAAGTAAATAAACAAATAACTAATCCCCAGGTCACCGGTATCTCAAGAGTTGAAACCAGTTAACAAGATAAGGAGGTGTTAGATTGCCAAGAACATTATCGTCACTGCTCTTTGAAGATAAGAGTATGGTGCCATAGTATAGGATGAGAATTTCAGATGACTCTGGGCACCAAGGAAAATTCTTCCTGAAAACTAAAAGGACATATTTTACCAAATATACTTGAAACATTTTAATGTAAAAAGACTCAAGGAATAAATTAGTTCTGTAAGTTAAAACATGCAATTTCAAAGAATTTCAGAGAACGTGCTATAATGCTGTTCAAGACAAAAACACTGAGGTTTTCTCTGGATTTTTTGATCCCTTTTTCTTTCACCCAGCTGTCTCCACTACCTTGTTGTCCTTCCTCACTCAGTTATTCAGAGAAGAAATCAAGGAGGGTTTCACAAGCAAGGCAGGCAGAACAGATGGGAAAGAGCAAGATCATGCGACAAATAACTTCGATGCTGAATCAAAGTCCAGGCTCCCCAGATCAGGTGGAGATGATGGAATAGAGATACTGAACATGCTAAATGTTGTTGGCTATGAGCAAATGAGTGTCTGCTTCTCACACTAGACTTTTCTCAAATGGCAATGAGATGTTTAGACCAAAGCATACCCACAAATGTTAGTTCAATGGCTTACTCTAAATTTTTATTACCTTATACCATGAGGTGGTTGGTTTTATTTTCTGAAGAACTTCATACCAAAGGTGAATCCATTACCCTTTACGATTTCTCAAGGGTATATAACATTCATAGTCTAATTGTTCAACAAACCTTTATTACGTGAATAAACATTCTGCTTTGAGCAGCAGGTTTGACTGCAATACCTCCCAAAGTCTCTTCCAAACTGAATTATTTAATGATACTAAAAATTAAGAGATGTGGAGCCAGTGCTCCAGAGTGATAACAGGGCCAAATTTTCTGCACTGTATAATAAAGTTCTGTTTCTCTAAGATTGTTTCTCATGTATGTAAACACACATACGGAATTAGAAACTGCTAACATACATATGTGTATGCATAAATCTAAAATACATAAAGTATATACTATATAAAAATACATCCCTTAAAAATTACTTATATTGTAAACTGATTGTTAAGAAAAATGACTATACTGCTTTTAAGCTCTAGTTGTGACAACGTATGGGGGTCTTTTCTTATTTTTGAAAATTTTATTTCCTCAACTTTTATACAAAATTGCTTGAAATTTCTGAATAAAGCGACAATAAAATACTCCCCAAATTCTTTGATAAATGGATTTAGGAAGAAAAAAAACCTCCAAAAAAATGACTATTTTTCCCCTTATTCCCTCCTTGCACATGCTTCCATTTTTATTTGCTGTCTGATATCATCGTCATGAACCAATGATCTGATTTCTGATACCCACAAAAAAGAATGTAAGTTTCTTTTTGTGCCCATCAGTGCAGTGAATGTTCCTGTATCAAATGGTGCACTTGCTATCCACACAGCATCTTCATTCAGACAAATGTTACATCTCTCCCTAGATGTAATAGCACATTGAGCTATTTTTGCTTTACATCATCTTGTAATATACATAATAAAAATCTTTATTTTTGATAGCAGTTCTTCCAAATATCATCATACCACACATACCCTGTCATCCAAATGCACATCATCACAGTTCCCTAAAATCATAATAAAGCTTTCTGTGAATTTACAGGAAGACACTGTAAAAGAAAAAAAAAAAGATAAATACTTCCACATGTTCCCACCGCATCCCTGGAAACACAAAGAAAAAAGCATGTTGGTTGACTGTGGTAGTTTTTACCCTGAAAATCTGCAGGGTATTCTTCATCTCTTTTCTTTTTATGAGTCTTTTGCCCAGCACTCTACCAGGTAATTATGACTCCAGAGGCCTGATGTTATTTTAGGATTCATTTCTTAAGAAAGTATTCTAAGGATTTATGGATCTTTAAACAGCAGTAGGGTACATAGATAAAATACCTGATTCATAAAGAAGAAAAGCACAAACTTAACCAAATGCTTTCGATCTCCTGGAAGGGCCTTCTGAAATCAAATTGGAAAGTAAGAACACAAAACAATTAAAATATTTTTATTAGTATAATTCATCTGATTAGATTTTTGGTTTTATCCCACCTTTATTGGCAATACACAAGCACAAGAAAGGTCACTGTACCAAATATGATATTAGCTAAATTAAACAGGTCAATATTAAGACAGTGAGGAGTCAACTGGTACATTTTCTATTGATGATTCATTTTTTTCCATTCTACATTGAATCATACTTCTTTGAAACTCCTTTTCACTTGCACACTTGGGATCATGCTCTAGTTTTTGATCCCTACCTGATCCTTGCCCCTGGAGTTAATGTGAAGCTACTGCTGGTTCTGGTGTAGAATCATAGAATCAGAGAACGATTTGGTTTGGAGAGGACCTTAAAGGTCATTGAGTTCCAACTCCCTGCCATGGGCAGGAAACCCCCTGACCTCCAAGAACCTGATTTTTACCACTACTAGTAAAAACCCCAGGCATTGTAGTGAACTGACAGTGCCTGCAGAAAGACTGAAGGACTCAGAGAACCATTTACAAGGAAGATTCCAACATCGGTGATAAGAAGATTTAGGCAGAATCTTCAGAAAGAAATACTATTTCTTCAATATTTTCATATTGAAATTGAAAAATATTCTTCAAATATTTTTCCGTTACAAATGTTGGGTGCCACCCACAGCAATTCTGCGACTCCAGAGCATGTGCCAAGAGGATCTATCAAAAATCAAGTTGCAGAAGAAACTTTCCCTCCTTACTGCTTTTAACTAGCAGCTCACTTTCCTTAAGTTTCTTACAGGCATGACTGCATCCATCTCAATAACCTTTTCATTTTTTTCCCTTTGGAATTGCGACTGCTTCTTTTCCTTTCCTTCAGTCACACAATTATAATCAAAGCATTCCTTTACATAGCAACCTGCCTATTAGGAGAGTGTTTGAATCTGAAGAATTATATGTGAGTTCATATTTGGGCCAAGAGTTTTCCATTTTATAGCTATTTCACCATCCCTCCTCCCCCCAAAAAAAACCCAAACCAAGAAAAAAACAAAATGACAAAACAACACCTTTAAAAAAAGACTTGTTCATTCATCTAATTTGGATGACAAGCATTAACTACAGGCAGTACCTTTCCGTGAGTTGATTCTGTTCCACTTTCAGCACAGCAATAGAGTTTTTAATTGGCAGAAGGAAAGTCTAACAGCATAATTACTAGTACCACTTAAAAATGCCGAACGAGTGTGAAGAAATGAACACAGCTGTAAGAAACAGTTTTTATATAGTTAAAAAAATGCAATTGTTACAGTAATTTGTTCTTACCAGAAGATCCCTTTTCCCTTAGAACTCCAACATGGTTACAGCGTAGCGTGTAAAGGGCGAAATGGAAAGAGAATTTTGGAAGAAATAAAGGTATATATTTAGTAAAATCTTTCCATTCCTTCCCACCCTGTTGTATTTGTTGTTTATAATAACAGGTAAAATTATTTTTACAAAGATTTTCTCTTGTTTGCTAGGTACCGAGTAGAACATCTGTAATTTTCCACTAGCTTTTATTGTCATTGCTATCTTTTTGCAGCAAAGTACTCTATATTTTTTCCTTCAGCAGACCTCCCAACAATGTCCGTGGCAGAGAATTGCAAAAAAAAAATCTGTTTATGACCTCACTTTGTAGACGGTGGCAGTAAGCGGTCAAATGACAGTTGTTGAGGAGGGAACATCTCAAAAGGTACACTGAGACAGAATTTTCCTACAATAGCATGTACTTCAAAATCTCCTTTATAGGACACTACACAGAACAGGCAATGATTTTCCTTTCCCATTGATGAGAATGCCACATGCAGCATTTCAAATGCACTGGACCTCAATAGTTCAGGAAACTTCAAGCTGGTATTAAGCGGTTGAATCTAGTCCAAGACCAGGGCTCTTTGCTCTTGACCTCAGCCGTTGAACTATGCAAAACTGAAGCATTTGAGCTGTCCAGTGGGAACATTTGTGAGTGCTTTTCCACCCCGAAGGAACAAATGTAAAATGTAATTGACTCCAAAAGCAAATTGCAAAATAACTCGGCAAACAGTTTTAGAACAAAAATGTGATATACAGTTCAAAGGGTGGTTTTATTTTTTTTTTCCTGTTGTGGTTTTGTTTCGTTGCTAGTAGAAGACCTATAAAAAAAAATAATACAGATTTTCTTGATTGAAGTTCTCCTATTTTTGTAAAACAACAAATGTAACACAGCACTAATATGGCTTAAGACTGAAATGTGAGATAAAGTGTATCATTAGCAGATGTTATTCACAGTTTTTATATAATAACCCGCGGCGTATACTAGTTTATACTTTAGAAACTGTTCACTTAGACAGGCTGTCTGTCAGTAGCTGTTAATTTATGTTCTGAATGATTGAGGTTTGTAATAATAAAAGACGACAGGTCACAATTTTGTCAGCACAGGTCTTACTCTGTTTTCTCCATTCGCATAATTCCTAGGTTTGTGCTAGGTTTGTTAGGAATGAAAAAAAACAACAAAGAAACAGCTAATTGTTTCCAACAGAAATTTTGAAACAATGTATTGGTTTTTCTTTTTTCTTTCTTTCTTTTTTATTTATTTGTTTTACTGGTATTTTCTTCCAACTCCTTGGTATTAATCAATAAATATTTTTAGCAGAATCAACTCTGTAAGAAGTGTATTCACTCTTGATAACAGTATCATTTGCTGTGCCAATATATAGTAATAAAAAGCAGACATTACAGTACTGCAATTCAAAACAATATCTAAATGATGTTGTCTTTTTATTCTTGAGGGATTTTTGCAAACTTTTATTAATCATTAATCCAGTAGTATGCTGTGCGGCACTTTTGAAATGTTATGTTATTAAACCTTTGTGAACTACTGCAGAGTACTGTGCATAATCTGAAGTGCTAAATCATAGAATCATAGCATAGTTTGCGTTGGAAAGGACCTTTAAAGGTCATCCTGTCCAACACCACTACAATGAGCATGGACATCTTCATCTACATCTGGTTGCTCAGAGCTCTGTTCTCTTCCCAGGATACCTGTCGCTGCTCCAACTCCCTGTGCATCTCTTTTTTACCCATTAGTTTGACTATCAGATCTTGATCCAGCCGTGTCCAGTCAATATCTAGTTTGTTATGTGGTGGAATTAAGCAGATACAGATAAATGGATTCTTTAATGTGTGATCTTACCCCCTATGCCTATAAATATCAGAATATAAGCTTACAAATTCATTTATGTTATGAGTTGTATTCTGCCCGTGAACCTACTTAGAATCTTTTCTTCATACACTGACATTACACAGTCCATTTACTATATTCAGCTCAGTGGTGACCAAATTAGAACCTTGGCCAAATTAGAAGGTAAATATGTGTGAGATTTTTTAAGGTTGTGGGTTTTTTTGTTTGCTTTGTTTTATTTTGTTGTTTTGTTTTGTTTTGTTTTCCTGTAATCTAGTATTCTTTCCCTACATGTGTATTTTTATAACTGAGCTACCTATAAAAATTCCTTTATAAAATATTAATTACAAAAGGTTTTTCATTGTTATTTATTCATTTACTGCAAACTGAATTTGTATCTCTGCAAAACCACTACTGAACACAATGAAAATGGATTTTATTTTCCTTGTTGTTTATTTATGTTTATTTTACATGTTGAAGCTTGAGCAGTGATATCGGTGGAGTGATGTCTCCTGTTCAATATAGTATCTTGAAGTATCTTGAATAGAAGTCTTGACTCCCAGTGAATCACTTCCACGACTGAAAAACAGGAAGAAAACAAGTCACCTCCCTCCTTCCCCTGAGTACTTTGGAGTGTTTTCAATAGATAATCAATGCAGATGTCAAAGGTGTATGAAAGGCCTTTAATTATTGTCTTTTTTTTTCCTTTTCCCTAAATTGGCAATAATTTCACAATTACTTTGGTTTATTTCCACTAAAGGTAACCTTTATCCTGTATCCTGCATCTGGTGAAGCATGGAAATTACAGGCATCCATTCATTGTCTCATTTAATCTTCTAATTCAGGATTCCTAAATTGACCTTTTGCCTTCCTTAAAAATGGAGTCTTGAAATAAGCTTCAGAATAAAATCCTAACTATTTCATATAAATTATTTCTAGATTAGGAATAAATTTATTCAGACCACCAGGGCAACTCATCCTGTACATCTGATCCAAATCAGTAAAATTCCCACATTTACTCATTTAAACTGGATGAGGATTTGACTAGACATGTTGCTTTTATTACTGTATCTCTAGAATTGCTAATTATGTATTATATATTTTATGTGATGTTTGTTCTCATACATTCTTTATTGTGATTATTCCCTACAGGCACCTAAACAAAAACATCTTCATCATTCTTATTTCTTTAGAACTTTGCCCAACGTATTTCATTCATTTCACTTCTCCCACAAAATGCTTTGATCAGCTGAATGATAAGCAATTTTATGAGACTTAATTTCTCAGTCAGAAAAAGGACAGTACCTTCTAAAGTATTTGTATCGAGTTAATACATTTTTACGACTCTGTAAATAATTTAGACTTCGGGATTTTATTTTTTTTTACTACATCAAGAAATGATGACAGATTAATAAGAAAACCACACCTGAAGATATTCCTCAAAGCTATTCTATTTTGAAAGAAATTTGCCTTCCAGAGAGCTTTCATTTCAGTCTAGCCCCTTATTACAACCCCAACCAAGATGGTTAGAGCAAGGAGTGTGGAACTGGAGCGTCTATAGCAACTATAGTTCAGATTGATGAAGATCTGTAAGGAACATGATATTATCAACAATATAACAGCAATTATATCCTTTGAGAATATCACTGATTGCCAGTCAGGACAATATGTTTTAATTCAGTCCCTTTCATTTGAGACTTCACTACCTAAAAATATCTTTCAGAAACTCTTGGACTGGAGAAATTCAGTAGAAGGATATTGAGAGAAATAATGCCATGCGTGGAGACATGCTGGGTGCTAACTGTCCGGTCCTTTGCTTAGAAGGATCTGTGAGTCCTGGTGGACCCCAAGTTGAAAATGATCCAACGATGTTTCCTGGTGGAAAATGGCCATCAACACCTTCCCAGGCCACATAAGGAGAATCATAGAATTGTCCAGGCTGGAAGAGACCTCCAAAGGTCATCTAGTCCCACCTCCCCGCAGTCGCATCCCCAACTAGACCTGGTTGCCCAGGGCCTCATCCAGCCTCACCTTGAATATCTCCAGGGAAGGGGCCTCAACCACCTCCCTGGGCAACCTGGTCCAGTGTTCCACCACCCTCAGCAGAAAGAACTTGTTCCTAATATCCAATCTAAATCTGCTCTTCTCCAATTTAAAGCCGTTACCCCATGGCCTGTCACTGCAGGCCTTTGGAAACAGACTCCCCCCAGCCTTCCTGGAGGCCCCTTCAGGTACTGGAAGGCTGCTATTAGGTCTCCTTGGAGCCTACACTTTTCCAACTCTCTCAGCCTGTCCTCAGAGCAGAGGTGCTCCAACCCCCTGAACATTTTCGTGGCCCTCCTCTCGACCCGCTCACTAAAAAGCCTACAGGGAGGGACTTTCAGGATCATATCCACTTAATTCATACTTCTAATTTTGACCAAATTTCCATTGAATCCTTTTAAAAATTTCAATTCCTGAATTAAAAATCTGTTAAAACAAAGTTATTTTTAGAGTTGGAGATTAGTTGTTCCCAATGCATTTTCCCTTAAATTTCTTACTCAGCAATCTAGAGGATTTATGCAAATAAATCTGCTTATTTTTGCAGCATTTGTATATATTCATTTCTCATTTACCTCAGGGTTCTTCACAGTGCTAATAAATATTACTTTATAATTTCCACGTTCAATAACACTGTCAATTGAGCTGTTAAGCCGCTTCATGCTTATGCTAGCAAAAGGAGTCAGTAAGCAGCTTTGAAACTTTTTTGGGGTAATACTGCAGGAAGATTTCTAGCCCAGCCTTTGCCCCCTACCTCTTCCTCATCCCCTGTTCTTTTTTGTCATAATGCTTCATTACAGACTGATGTTTGCTTCTGTACAAGTCAGCAAAAATAAAAAAGAAATTGCATTACCCGCACTGGCCTCCTTTCTTTACATTAACTCTGTCACTTTTGATTTGTTCTTCTTCAGAATTTTCAAGCGCTGCCAGTTTGAGGGATTTTATCTTGATAGGAAAAAAATATTGTCTTTAATTTGGGGGGTTATTAAATTATTACTGTTAGTTCCACACAAGTGAGAAAAGCAGATTACTACTGCAATATTGATCGCTATCAAGAATGTTTTATGCAAGATACTGGGAGATAGCACGTCTTGTGTTTGGAATAAAGGTTTTTCATGAGTCTATATTCAGTGTTTCTTATTATTAATAGAATAGCTTAAGACCAGTGCTTCTCAGTTTGTTTTCAAATAAGTATTGGGATTTACTTACAGGGAGTGTTAGCTGAACGAAATATAATTATGAAAAAAACCCTGAGATATATAGACACAGAAAACATTTGATTTCATTCTTATTAATAAATCTGGCTGTGGTAGAGTTAAGCTTCTTCATACTAGCTTGCACAGGGCTATTTTTTTTGATTTGTGCTGAAAATAGTGTTGATAACACAATGTTTTCCTCGTGGAACAGCCCTTACCCACTGCTTCTCACAGGACTTTCCTATATAGAGAACTGTATTAATTACATTAATACTAGAGATTTCCTTGAAGAGTAATATTCATATAAATTCATAGTTACCTTGCACCTATTCAGACTATGGAGGAATTTTCCTTTCCAGTTCACACTATGCTTTCTTTCCTCTTGATAGCATCAAACAAGATCCTGTCTAGAATTCATATTTCAGCCAATCATTGCCAGTTGATTCAGAGAACTTCTCTGCTTTCTTCATTGATAGAATCAAAGTTACCCTCTTCTGGCATTGATATTTGAACATAGCTTTGCTGAAGTAACCAGACAAGTCATTAACATCTCATGTTCACTTCTAGTGGGAAGTATCCCTGCCCAGGGCAGGGGCGTTGGAACTTCGTGATCTTTGAGTTCCCTTCCAACTCTAAGCATTCTATGATTCTATGATTCATTGCCATTTTCTTAGCTGACAGTACTTCCTAATGACTATTGCTTGAGTTGCACGTTAAAGATTGTTCCATAAGCACATGTAAACCTTCTTGTCACTAAACATATTCCATCTGGATGTGTGTCAATACACTTTCTCAAGTATTTATCTTTTACCTATTGAAAATCATCAACTATGCAGAGCCTATTTCCTCCGTATTTTCGAGTTGCTGAATGAAGAGAAACATTTTTGGCAAGAGAAGTATCTTCCAACAAGAGATAAAAGTTATAGAAGCTCCTTATTAGATTTGTAAGCTGATTCTTTGATTTTGGTGCACCATGACAGTATCTGAGTAAGGTGTTCAATAAACTTGCTCAGCTGCATTTTACTCAGTATTTCTGACAACTTTGTCTTTTGCTATAGATAGAAACAGGACCTCTATGACTATGTAAATCTTTTCAGTCTTGGAATTTGGTGGCTCACATCAAAAGATATTCTATCACTTTATTATTCACAGTGGCAGCTGAATGGAAAATTTTATTTCTTGATGTCAGTTCCCTCATTTCATGCTTGAAGTACTCTATGCTTTTATCTTTTAAGCAATGGTGCTATGCTTGGAGGAAACAACACAGACTGAGTGGTTTTAAACTCACTAGTTAAGACTATTATTTATGGATATATATAAAAAATTCTTAGTGATTACCTAGGAATGACAACGTGGATGTAAATCGAGGTCACAAGGTTCACATTTTGTTTCCAGCTATATGGACAGGTTACATTTTTTACCAACTGCTTGTGCTGAGCTCGTTTTGAGACTCTGCCTGCTCATTCAAATGAACAATTTTGCCACATAATAAGTTTGAGCTGAGACTTCATGTTTCCTGTCTAAAACCATTGACCCATGGGTGAACAGAGAGCAAACAAGATCCTCAGTAAGCAGGAAAGGGAGTAGCAAATGTAATTATAACAATGCCTTTCTTGCTTTTGCAATGATTAACCTAGTGAGCAAGAATCGGTGCCGAAGGGATGCAACGAGCGGTGCCAAATTGCCAGGAAAAAGTGAGATTCATTAAAGAGAAAAGAGGGCCTTTTTGGATTTTACAGAAGTTAATCATTTTAATGATAGTGTTAGTCCACTGTGCATTCTGTAACTGCCAGTACAGACAAGACAGCCAGTGTCTGAAAATCAATGCCTACAGCCCAGTATGGGTACAGAATACTGTTACTTGCTTTTCTCCATCACCTTTTGGGGATTTGAAAGGAATACTCCGAGCACCTCAGAGGTTTATAAATCATTCAAGATTCAGGAAATTTTACAGTTTCAAAACTATGTCATTAACTTTAACCCTCTTAAACTTTTAAGCCTGAAAACTTTTAACTGCATATTAAAAAAAGAATGTGAATTGAAAGATGATCCAATGGAACTGCAAAGCTTTAGAAAAACATATGCCCAAGTGTTAAATTACTTTTTTTGATATATGATAGAACAAAAACATTTTCGGATTTTTCCTCGTTGTTGTAATACAAATAGAAAATACTAATTTGTGTGTAAGTCCTGTTAAAATAGTTGTTTTTATTTTTACCTTGCTGCTATAACAGTATAGCTGTCAAAATAAATTATGTGTCAAAGTCTTTCACTTTTCAGCCTTGCTTTTGTGTTTGTTTTTTTCTTTTTGTTCTCTACACAAAAAACCAAAATGGAATAACATACTTTAATGAACTCTTTCTCAAATGATTGCCCCAGGCAAAATGCAATTTAAGTACAAGGAATAAAATGAAACCGTAATACGTGTCAGTAATCATCTATGTACAAATGAATCCTGATTTTTGACAAGAGGTGGTAGAAGCAGCCTGTTGCCTCGGGAAGATAACACTCTAACCTAAATCGTTACGGATAACTCTAGTGTCATCAGCAGGACTATTTCATATCGTATTCCTTTGCCTTCTGAACTCTAGAAGCTCGGTTCAGCAAAGGGTTATGCTGTCATATTCTTGGTGGTTTTTTTTCCTTCAGACTACTGGTGAAAAAAAAAAGAAGTGGAAGGATTATATTCAAGTGTACTTGCACACGTTTATTATCACTTTCTCCCTCTCAGTGTATTGCAGCTCATTCTCTCCTTTCAGTCTGGTAGAAGAAATCCTAAGGAGGGAAAAAAGAGAAAGCTGCTCACCCCTAATGTAAGGGTAAAGATAAAAACAGACTAACCTTGCTTTTGTAAAACAGCACTACCAAATTACTCGCTGTGTGGATTGGTACTTAGCCACTGACCAAGTAAGTATCAATTCCTGATTATCCAGTGGGTCTGGCACAATTAGTGCAAAAACTATTTATTTTTCTTTTCTTCTAATTATCTTGAGCTCCAAGAAGTTCATACTCTTGTGCAAAGCTAATGAAACTGTGCTAATATTTAATACTTTGTGTAGGTTATCAGTGAAACATAGTAAAATTGTTGGATTTTTTTTTTTCTTTCTCTTAGGATAACCTATGTTTTGCTTTATTCCATTATTAAAATGAGCAATTAATCACGTTTTCTTTTGTTAAGTGACAGATAAATTAGCCACTGATTTATATTCTTTTCTGTACTCTTTTATATTCCAAATTCTTTTATACTGTTGCTATTTGAAAGTAGTAATTAGTAGTCTGAATACCACATTCAATTATTTACTTTTACAGAAGTGGTTTTAGGTGACTTATTTTTTATATGTCAAAAATTGACATGGTGGCGATTATACAAGACCTCAAACATTCTTTCCTTGAGAAGAATAATCTCGTTGCTCCAATGTCAGATCATAGAATCATAGAATGGTTAGAGTTGGAAGGGATCTTAGAAACCATCGAGTTCCAACCCCACTGCCCTGGGCAGGGACACCTCCTACCACACCAGGTTGCTCCAATTTCCTTTTAGAGAGAAAGTTACTGTTGCTCCTAGAGAACCAGCTGACAACCCAGTCTGCTTATCTCTCTTTTCCCTTTAGAGTTTTGGTGGAAGCAAAAGTGTTACAGTGTGTAGGTTTTTCACTTATTCAGTTTACTGCAAAGTATGAGTGACACACCTGGAAAGCATGAGAGACATATTTGCAGACAGACTGGAACAGTGCTGAAAAATGCTCCTTCACAGCAAGAAAATTGCTAATGGAAGGGTTTATTTTTGTGAAGGTTTAAATCAAAGACCATAAGTAGGGAGAATGCATCATTCAGGGATAATGGTGAACTTAGAGTTGAACTCAGATTCAAAAAAGAATTTTAAATTTATAAGTTTGAATTTATATTTTGTTGTGTTAGATATATTACCATCTCAACGTTTAGTTTTTCATACTAGGGTTTCTATTTGCCACCAATAGGAAACCAAAAATAAAAGAAACATTTTCAGATATAAAATCAAATATGTTTACAAGTTTTTTTTGTAGCTATAGATTCTTCTTCTTTTTAAGCAGTTCTGTATGTTTTTACCATCTCTTAATCTGAGTAACCCAACAGTAATATTCTGGAATCTAAAGTGGTAAACTTTAAATCTTTGAGTTTGAAGTGAATTAACATGAAGAAATCTAAAAAATGAGTCCTAAGCATGTGACTATGTCATTTAGGTTAAAAGGATTCAGGATTTAATTACTCTCATAGTCAGAGTATTACAGGGGTTCAGGTATCATAGCCTTATAAATTATAAACTACATCTATATATGGTTAAATCTTCAATCTGTCGTTTTCTGCCATGCTTATACCCTACATATCCTATATTTTTGTTTATAAAATTATCTTTTATGAAGTTAAAGGAAAATACCGTTAAGTATAAAAAAAATTATTAACACTTACAGAATGAAGGGAAGCTCCAACAACCATTATACACGGAGCATAAAGAGAAAATAACTTCTTGCTTCTCTTCACTGCAAAACAATAGAAACAGTGTTTTTTATCCTTTAACAAGAAAGCCTCTGAATGACTGAACATTCAGCAACATGAAAGTTCTGAAAATTTCCTGCCATTACCAGAGTTATTTCAGAACCATTTGGTATGTCTCCCATCTCAACATTCCCAAAATGTAGTTTACTGAGGTTTGAATTATTTTTGCCAGTTACTCTACAGTATTTAATCTGCATTATTGATAAAAACACCCAAAGCCATTATAATGATGAAGAGTATAAACGTTGCTCTGATTCATGTAGTCAGATGAGTAGCTTCTTCTGTTTCTTATGTTAAAACAACTTACCAGAAAACATGATACTAGGAAACTTCCAACACAACTTTAGTGAATACCTTCCTTAAAGGCTCACAGAAAACATGAGTGAAACACATTAAGCTCTCAAGGAGTTTATGTATGAAATATATAATTTATATGTCAAAACACAACAGGCTGAATGTCCTGAACAATGAGATGCAGTGTATAACTACTCACCTAATTTCCAATATCTATTTGAAGATCTCCATGGAACTAAATCTCTGTCAAAATACCATGTATCTCAACATTCAGTCATGGATGCAGTTATTCATTGCCTGGAATTCAGCACAGAGAAAGAGAGAGAGAAAGAGAGAAAAAAGTAAAGAAAGAAGGAAGGAAAGAAAGAAAGAAAGGAAGAAAGAATGAATATCCAGGAAGAACTCTGTCCCTGTTAGTGTAGTCAGAGGTTTTAACTGAAGAGAAACTGTCACTATATTATATTAGCAAAAACAATACTATTTTGTTACGTTTATGATCTTCACGATGTTCTTTAAATGGCTTGTTGACACTACAGAATAATTCTCATCTTGGATAAATACCCAAAAGGTCACACATAATATGAACATCTTATGCTTAATTAAAATATCCAAAGCACAAGAAAATTGTGTTGACACAGATCAAATAAGTCGTGTAACATGTCAACAAGGTCTACAAGTTGATTTATACTAAAAATATCTTTCTGCCAGTGCATCTAACGATCATTTCTCTCACCCTAGTCCACAGAGAAAAAATATTTTGAAAGCAACAATATATGTTATTCCATTTCAGTGGTAGACCACCAAGGTGGTCAGAGGGCTGGAGCAGAGGATGAACAAGCCCAGAAACTGGGCTTAGAACATGAGAAAATCTGGGTTGGAAAAAAAAAGATGCACTGTGCGCTGTGAGAGTGGTCACACATGAGAATTGTTTTGCTGGAGTGGTTGGGAATCATTACCCTTGGAGATTTTCAGAACTCAACCTGACATTGCTCTGAGCAAGCTGTTTTAACTGGACATGCTTTTTGCTAGAGACAAAACCAGACAATTGTGGGATTTCCTTTCTAAACCACATGGTTCTGTGATTCAGTATGGCAGGAATGATACCTGTAAGGTCAGATTTATTCCTGGTGTCATTGCATTTACAAAATCATTAAAATGAATTTGAGAAGAGGTATTTAGGTACATTGCAAGTTTACACTAGCTAAAAGCACCAGCTAGATGGAAACTCCAAACGTGTTTTATCAGGCAAGGCCCCCCTGTGGGAACTTGAATTTCTGCCATGATATAGTTTATTGGTTCTGTTGCTTTCTTTAGAAGAGACACAGTGAGGGAAATGTATTTCTTAGGTATGGCTTTTATTAACTTGCCTCCCTTTAAAGAAACCCTGTAGAAACTGAAAAGGGCTTAACAAGTAATTTGCACAATTTGAGGTTGGTGAAATGGATGAGAAAATCCTTACATTAAGTGAACTAGTTCTCAGTATGCTGCAGGTAACTTAAAAGAAAAAAAAATAGAACTAAAAGGTGTAACGTTCAAAGTTTCTATTAACCTTAGGCACTGCAGTAAGATCTAAAATCCGTTTTTCCTTTCTACTTCATGCAATGATTAACATCTTTTTTTTTTTTTTTTTTTCATTTTTTCACAAATATTTGCCTTTTTGCAGGTTAGATCTTGCAATGTCCCTCTCAGAGGAGTGAAGAATTATTTTAAGTTCAGTCAGTGAGGTTATGGTGTGGACCAGTGATCAGATAGAAGAAAAGTGATTAAATACTTTTCACAAGCCCCCAGACTTTGGGTCCTATTCTCCAGCAGCCAAAATGCATCTTGCTCTTGCAAAACAATGTATTTGCAATATCCTTGTATAAAGAGGAAAATAAAAAGGAGGGATTCACTTAAAATTTGAGTTTTCCTCAGCTTATCGAATCTACTCAGAAGTAAAAGACACTGTGGGTGTTACTGGCCAGAGAGTCTTGAAGCTATTGCCTTAAACCTATCAAGGCTAATGACACAAGTGAATTGACTTAATACATCTATTTAGGTGAAAACCAATTAAAAGCTACTAATTAGAACAAGTTAGAATAAGGGCTTTTAATTTTCGTGAGTACCAACCAGGAGAAAAAGGAAGGAGCCACTTCACAGGGACACCCAGTATTTATATTTGGTTTTCTTTCCTTTTGGAACTTAGACTTTTCCTTATACCAGAATGTAAAATTACTCTAAGTGTTATGATTCCTACAATGGCCAAAGGTTTGAAAATAATTATAATTCTTGCCTTTAAATATTACTTTCAGTCCATTGAAATTAAAGACAGGAAGAGAAAGTACTATGTCACTTTATTTCAGGAAGATTGTAATTAATTATTTATTAGAATACTATAGCTAAAAGACACAGCTCTGACAACGTATATTGTAAAAAGCAATTTTATTATGATGTACCTCGTTTGTCACTCTGACTAAATTTCTTTGACTAAATAATGTCTCTGATAGTCGAGCAGCTGAAAGTACCATAATATACTTAAGCTCCAGTTATGATTCTGGAAGAGTAAGAAGGACAGAGCAGATACATGCCAGGAATTGCACAAGAAAAAAAGGGTGAAGGATAGAAGGAATGTAGGACTGCTACAAAACCCAGAAAAAGATAAAAATGACTTTTTTTTCTAGACATTTATCTAGATGTTATCTAGAATAATAGTCTATTAATTTAAAGTAATGTCATGTATTTTCATTTTGAAAAATCTATTAACAAATAGAAGGAAAAAGTACATATATGTTCTAACAGAATCTCAAAAGGCTAAAGATAGGAGGAAAAGAAAAAATTATTTTCTCTTACTACCTATATGGGTCAATTCTTTCCAGGGAAGCAGACTCAGCTACTTCCCTCGATGAAGAAGCATAGGCATACAGAAATAGTTTTCTTGTGTTCTTATAATATTTAAGGATATTATTCTGAGAGGACTTTCAGGTTTAATATTAGAAAAAAAAATTATGCTGAGAGATCTTCTCACCATCTACAACTACCTGAAGGAGGTTGTAGTGAAGAGGGGACAGTCTCTTCTCCCAAGTAATAGGTGACAGAACAAGAGGAAATGGTCTCAAGTTACGCCAGGGGAGGTTTAGACTGGATATTAAGAACAATTTCTTCACTGAAAGGGTTGTAAAACATTGGATCAGGCTGCCCAGGGAAGTGGTGGAGTCACCATCCCTGGAGGTATTCAAAAGGCATGTAGATGTGGTGCTGAAGGACATGGTTTAGTGGTGAACTTGGCAGTGTTAGGTTCACAGTTTGTCTTGATGATCTTAAAGGTATTTTTCAATCAAAATGTGTGTATGATTTATTCCAGTAAGTGATTTTTTGAGACTGTAACCATAACGATGGCATAGAAAACTGCATTTGATACAATGAATGTCTCTTGATCTCTCTGCAATTTTATGACACATTTCTCTAGATGGTCAGATAGGGAATTTGTAGACCCGTTCCTTTATCAGGAGGCAAGTTGTTAAAAGCAGACAACGTATTTGGGTGTAAATATAATGTGTTCTGTGCTGTTGTTAAAAAGGCAATATATTTATTGTAAAGAGAAATCCATCATTTTCAATAAGCAATGTGTCTAATCTCAGAGAAAACATATATAGAATAGCAAATATGTCTATATCAAAAAAAGCAAACACCTATTTCTAATTTGTTAAGAAATTCCTTTGGCTTACTAGTTGATAGACGGTAGCTGTCTCAATATGAAATCTTTCTCATTTGCAGGTTTGAGCAGATGATGCACGTAGTATATGTTCTGATAGTCAGCACATGTGTTTCAATAAGAAATATTCAAGTACCACATATCTGATTCAAGGGGAAAAGCGTCTCACGTGGTGGATAATTTATGAATGTCTTTCAAAAGGTGAAATATCTATGACCTATATCAAATTCACTGAACATGGCATTTTTTCAATGTCTAGTGTGCAAGATTTTCTTGATATCAGTAATTTATGTTTTATAATCCTGCTAGTATTTTAATATATCCATATCACTTGTATTTTTCAAGTGAAAAAACCACAGATGTTATAAGAACTGAAAAACACTTACATCTGAAATAAATTAAATCTTAACTCCGTTTCCAAATCAACTGTGTGTTACTGGGGCTTAAAAAATCATTAGACAGGTGAAAAACTCAAAATAAACTTTATTCTGACTAAAACTCTTTAGCAGAAAACTGCCTAAAAATGAGGTTTATCACAATGTTTCTGTGTATGTTTCTGTGTATACCTTCTAAAGCAGATTTCTTTTATGCTTTTCAGATGGTTTATTATGTATATATTACCTTGAGGATAGCCCGGGGTTGTTTCTAAAAGCATACATTTTTTGTAGCTATTCAATAATACTAAAAAATATATGGCATGTAATACTGATATTTTATGGTTCATGATGATTATTCATTTCAGTTATACTCTTATTTTTTCCAAAAATTGTCACCATCTAAAAAAATAGTACAGACAGTAAAACTTTAAACTCTTAAAGATCATTCTCTCTTTGTCAGAGTACCAGTAATTTCTGATTTACTATCATTCAGGAGGCCTGAGAGAATGGAGAGACCTGTTATAATTTTGAGTTGAAAATCAGCATTATCTTTCTAGAGAGAGATCAACCACTTTCTATTATCACCTCTTTTGCATAAATGTATACAAACTGAAAACAAGAGAGGATGGCAAACAGATCACCAGTTGAGCATGAGGTAGACTGCCAGATTAAATTTCAATTCAGAGCAAAACATTTTTAATAATTCAAGGAACAGATTTTGTTACCCCATGTATTAGAACAATGGTATTAAACAGTCATTTAAAAACTTTGTCTTGGAGAACATAACCAGATATTTATAGGACTATTTTAACTCTGAAGTTAAAGATGATGAACTCCATCCCTTGGAGGGTGATTTTGACCTCATTTATACCTATCTAGAGTAATAATTTTGCTCCCACTGAAGCTGAGTTCAATGAGAGGAAGTTCTGGTCCTGAGTTTCAATGAAAAATAATTGCTGGTGACATTTTAAGAGATCTTCAGCCTGTAGATTCAGTCTGTGCAAACACTGTGTTGTCAGAAGTTGTCAGGGCGTTATTTGCAGTCTTACACTCAGAACAAAAGGCAGACACGGATTTTCACAGTCACAGTTTGCACAGAACAGCCCCAAATTTGAGGAAAACTGAGCAGTCACAGGAGGGTACAAGTACCATATTACCTTAAAGGAAGTCTAAATAGAAGCTCAAGTAACACCGGGGTCATGTTTTTCTTTTAATTTCTATTATTTGTTTTACTTGTTTCTCTTAGGAAGAAGAAATAACCAAATTTCTAAAGGTCTGGTCAATAATTGTGTTCATGATGGGACCTCATTGTTGAACCAACCCATTCCTGACCAGGCATCTGGATTAACTGTGTGGTTTCTGTCAGTCTCAACAGGTTAAACAGATTTTGGAGTTTCCTTGAAACATCTAAAGAAACAGGACATGTAGTGGCATTATGAAACAATGGGAAAGTGGGTGAATACCAGGGAAAAAAAAACACACAAAACCCAACTAAGTCATTTGTTGTGAAAAATAATCTTTCTAAATTGTAAAGAAAGAAAGAAGGTAACTGGACCTCAAGGAAAACAAATCTTAACCATTTGAGAGTGAAAGGAGAAATAATTTCATAGAGGTTTATCATGCTGATAAAAAAAAAAAAAACAAGAAGAGAGATAAATATCTTAGAAAAAGACAGAAACTTTTCTCAGAAATGATGGCTTGCTTGAGAACTAAGATAATTTATTGGGAAATACAAAACTAAAAAGTATTGATGACTCTAGTAGAAATACTACTGTAAAATCATTGGGATTCTTACCTGTTTCTTCTCTTTCATACTTTAATATTTTTTATATTTCAGGTCCCCAGACAAGAGGCTGGTTACAGGAATGACAGAACCTCCTCTTGTTTAACACTAAGGCCTATGAAATCTTCCATGAATTAAAATTTATATCGTTAATCTGCTGCTGTTCCGTCGCAGGCAGTGATTTACCTTACTTCTGGATATCAACCATCGTTACTGCTCAATTTCTGCAAACCTGGCTGACCAGATACCAAAGCAAAGACTCCCTGTTGACAGGTTTCTGTTTATCAGTATGTGAGCAAAAGCTGAAGAAAGGAATAGAAGAAGCAAGCTGCCTATATATCTTATGTTTTATCTATACTTGAAATTCAGTTTTTAGTGGTGGCACTTCTGGTTATTACACAGAGTGCTGACATGGGGCTAGTAAGGTTTTCTAAAGTATCTGGAAAAAAAGTTAAAACTGATCAGCATTAAATGGTTCTCTTTTTCATATTTTTGATTCATGGATAAACTTTCAGAAACATTAGCCGAGTTTAAGGCTAAGGAAAATCTTGGGAATAATTTTTCTTCAAAGGTTCATTTACTGTAAAAATGCTTAGTATTAGGTATTTTTAATAGTACTTGAGAAAAAAAGTCCAGTGTAGACATTCAAACAGACTTGATTTTTAAAGGCACTAAGAAATAATGACACATGATCTTAACAAAGTGCAATGAGAAAAAAAAATCCCCAAACTCAACCCAAAGGAAACAAACCAACAGTAAATAATATACAACGTTATGAGATGGGTGTTCTTATAACCTATTGTGCAAGTTCTTATGTGTATAAGAATGTCAAATCACTAGCAAGGAGGAAATAAATCACATTCTCTCCAAACTTCCTCCAGCAGTAGTCATTAACACTGTTTCTCGACTCAAAAAAAAAGGCTAGAGATAGCAGAATTGTAAAATTTACAACTGCTGGTACGATAGGCAAAGCAATGTCACTACATCCAAATGTAATACTTAATCAGCCTCATTGAGATACGATTTTTGATCAATCAAGAATAATCAGATTATTTTTGTAGAGGAGGAAGCATTAACTGAGGCGAATGAAAATAGGTGAAAACTACTAAAAGAAGAAAGTAGAGAATAATTTCTTAGTTAAGGTCTCACATCTTCTACACATACACATACACAGCATACACACACTTCTGCTGCAAGTAACTCTTGCTGGAGATCATGGCAAAGGAAGAACCATCTCTAAATCACCAAATACTTGGTATTCTTGAAAGGAATCTCTTTTCCTTTTGAAAATTATCAACTTTATATGGAATATTTAAATTATACTGCTGCGCATCAAAAAGTAGGAGGAAGGAGAGAAAGAAAGAGCATAAACTTCTTCCTCTTAGTAGCTAAAGTATGTGTCAGAAGACTTTGTGAGTCTTGGTTTGATCTTATTCCACTTTTTAGAAGAGTTTACTGAATTGCTCTAGCATGTTTAATAAAAAACATTGGTGATGCCTTCCTGCTGCTGGACTCGTGTGCCTTTATGTTCATTTGTGCAGCAATGTCCATTTCAGTATTTTATTGCCGCACAAAAAATGTACACAAAGTTGATTACACAGAGAGCTTTTTATGATATAAGGGAAGAAACATAAGAGAAGCTAAATTAGGTCAGACAAAAGATCTTCATAGTTGGGCCTGCTCATCCATTGTCTGGCGATGGCCTTGGAAAAATGCCAGTGTAACTATGGAATAATGAAAAATCATGCTGGATTCTTTCCCAGAAGGTCTTCCTGGTCCCTAATAAGTTGCAGTTCAGACATTTTCCAAGTCAGAGGTTGTGCACTTGCATTTAATAATCCCTGAGAGAGCTTTCTTTTCTTAATTTCTCCAGTAGATTTTTGAACTCATGCAAACTTCTGCATTCACAGTATCCTACGGAATATTACAGAATAGTAAGCCTATGGTAATACCTCAAGCTGTTTCGTAGCCTCACACTTTATGTGATCCATCACCTTTATTTTTTTTTCTGACTGAATCTACCTCCTTATAACTTCATTTTATGATTCAAAATTCCATAGTAGAAGGGACAGTGAACAAAGACTTTCTTCCTGTAAAAATTATTTCATTCTTGCAGTTATTCCCTTTTAGCACTGTTGTAGTGAGAGAGAGTTTTAAGTTGTTCCCCTTTTTGAGATTAAGCATCACAATAGTGAAGAGAGACACTTCTTTCCTAATTTAGGTAAATAAGAATATCAAAAGAGTGATGATGGATCTTGGTGGCTATTTTCACCTCGCATATTATAGCCACACCAGGTGCCCTGAGGCCTGCTTCCCGTATTTGTAATGTACTATTTTTATCTGCACATCTGGAAGGAGTTACAGGTACACATCCTCCACTTCATGTCATTGTGTTTACATCAGAAAGACAACTAGATGTGTGGGCAGACAGGGATTCAAGTATTTCCCAACAGGACAACGAGGGGATTGGGACAGTGTGCCCGTACACAGACGGTACCTGCTCTGCAACCACCTATCTATTCCCTTACTCCCCATCTCACCAACACAAGGGAATTAAAAAACTACTTGAAAGGACATTGTAGGGAGGTTGGTGCTCGTCTATTCTCGTAGATAATTAGTGGTAGAAGGAGAGGGAATGGCTTCAAGCTGAAACAGGGTAGGTTTAGGCTGAATATTAGGAAGGGGTTTTTCAGCTCCGGGGAGCCTTCTAGTACCTGAAGGGGTCTAGAGGAGAGATGGGGAGAGACTCTTTGTCAGAGAGTGGAATGATAGATGAGATATTAGGAAGAAATTCTTTGCTGTGAGGGTGATGAGACACTGGAACAGGTTGCCCAGAGGAGCTGTGGCTGCCCCATCCCTGGAAG
>VXBW01008341.1:215932-229558 GCA_013400375.1 Thinocorus orbignyianus
CTGGAAGAGTTCAAGGCCAGGCTGGATGGGGCTTGGAGCAACCTGATGTGGTGGGAGTTGTCTCTGCCTGCAGGGAGGTTGGAACTTGATGATCTTGAAGGTCCCTTCCAACTCAAAACATTGTATGATTCCATGTAACCTGTGGCATATCAGTAAAAACCCCTCCATATGGTATCCAGTATTGGGGGGTGGGGAAGGGTGACAAAGGAATCACAATTATGAAACAAACAAAGAGGACTTCAGAACCATCTATTTCTCCCTGTGAGTTCTCTGAATTTATACTGAAGTGAAGACCACTCTAAGTAACAGTCTGGCCTGTTTGAGGGTTGATTTTGTTTATCTGGTTTTACAAAATTCCCACATGGGCATTTCCCTTACCGAGGCAAGAATGGTTACCTAGGAGGTAAACTGAAGATTAAATGCAAACTCTGCCACAAAATAGAAAAGATAAGTTTGATATAGAAAAAAATAATGAATAGGAATCAAATATGTTGTGTAAAATAGCCACTAGCCAAATAAAAATCCTGCTGCTGCTACACTGGTTACATAAGAAATCTTATTTATCGACAACCTGAGGCGTTGAATTAGATTTCATAATTATTCTTGTGTCGGCAAGGGCTTACCAGCCCAGAAGAAAAAAGGATGAATTCAGGATGTGAGGGCTGTCCTACAATGTTGCCTTCATAAAGCAAAACAGAAAAACATAGAGCCTTTGTTCATCTAAGCCGCTTCTTCCTTTGTGATTTTTTGCTTTATTTTGTTTGAACAGGACTGTTGATTCTGAGGTTTTGCCCATCCTGTAGCTCAGCTTGTTCCACAAACAAGTTTTGAGTTTTTTAAGTCAAGTAGTTTGTCTCACGTCCCCCAAATCACCTATTCTGCAATTGCTTTGCATTAAACTGCATTTGCATAAGCTGTTTCTGCCAGCACTGCCACATCAATGAAAGATGTAGGTATTTAAAATCACGATCACCAGAGCTGTGCCGCAGTGTAGAGCTGGGTGTCTGTTCATTGTGTCACCTCTGATGAATGGGAATACAATTGTTTTGATAGATTGAACTAACTACTTGTTTATGCATTCACACAAAACCCTGTCTTGCACTTTTTTCTCAAAAATTATGCAGGATTGTCGTCTGACATGACTTTCCCTGTATGACACACCCAACCTTTAATCTTTCTCTAAGGCATGGCATCGACTCACATTTCATAGGTCTGAAATAAAAAGCTCCCTCTATTTTGTGAAGTGGGATTCCAGTTTCTCCTATTAGTCAGCAGTGTATCATTGCTGAAAAAAACCCCCATAAATGGAAACAGAATGCATGACACAGGGCAACATAATCTATACTTGGATATAAACACTGTAAATGACTGGGAATATTCAATTTTGGGCTGTAAAGTCCTAAAAGTAAAGTCCAGAATGTTTTGAAATTGTACAACAGGAATCTTAAATTCTTCATGGTATAGCTGAAGCGAGGATGTGCTACCATAGAAAAAGAGATTGGGCTTGCAATCTTTTTTATGTTTCAGTGAAATAAAGTTTAAATCTCTTTTAGTTCTGAGAAAAATAGGGAAAAAATGAATCTGAGGACTAAATAGATAATTTTTTTCAATATTAATCATGCAGTCTATAATCTCCATAAACACCAAGTAACATGAAAGAAACTAAAACATTTCTTTTTTTTTTTTTTTCTGTAGCTATGTAAGAAATTTGGAGAAAAAAACTTGATTGTAAATGGACATGCATCACTGATGATGTTTCACTGTACAACCTGAAAATATGTTGCAAGGGAAGAATAGGAGTACATTGCTTTTTGAAGCCTTTTAGGGTGGGCAATTGAAATTAAAGCCCCATATCTACCTGTCTTTTGTGTTTTCCTTGGAAGGAAATACTTAGCAATTTTAGCAGCGTAGCATACAATTTAAATGTACCTTTTTAACAGGCAATAATTTAACTTGCAATTAAATCTATTTTATTGGCAATACCTTCCCTATAATAATATTTTAAATTTTTGGTAAAGTTATTTGAGAGGATGGAGGGGTGGAAAACTATTAAAAGTATTATATCAAATACTTTATAGATTGAGATAAAGACAGTTTAATCAGTGAGGAGAAAGAAATCGAACGAGTGATGCAAAAGTAGTTAATGACCACCACAAGCAGATTGATGCTCAGACAGCCTTCAAAGAAAGGTGAAATTGGAAAGACTCCCCCAGGTTCTGTTGTTGAGAGTGACATTATATGTTATGGAATACTCTTTGGTCAAATTGGATCTGCTGTCCCAGCTACCTCTTCTCCCAACTTCTTGCCTGTTCCAAGTCCAGTCACTGGGGAGGTAAAATGATGCTTTGCACAGATTGCTCAGGAATGGCCAAAACATTGTTATATCAACACTGTTTTGGTCACAAATCCACAACAATGCATCGTGCAGCCTACTTTGGAGAAAATTAACTCCAACTCAGGCAGAACCTGCACACTTATATAATAAAATCTTTATTTAAATTGGCAGTTCTAAACCAAATTGATAAATAAACCTGAAAAACAAATCAAAAAGATTAACCTAGTTGTTTTCTGATGCAGTATCTCTAGAACTTTGAATTATTATAATCCTTTGGTCACTTCTAATGACCTTCTAGCTATGACACGTATGAACAGTAAGTGGAAGTGTCACAAAACTGTTTAATCTGAGAAAAATCTTTTTGTTTGTCTCCACACCAATAATGGTATCCTAAAAAAATCTGTATTGTGAGGCATGTTCAGCGAACTGTGCTTCCCACATCAGAGCTTGTGTCTACTATGATTATATTCTTTAGAGCTCTTTGGATAATTTGCTGCCAAAACCACCCTTGTTCCTGCTTCTGACAATTGCCATGATAGCATATGAGATTTGACCTTTCCACTGATGTCATCTACAATAGTCCTTAAAGAATAACTACTAAAAAGAATCCCAAACCCCCACAAAACACTATGTTTAAGTGGAAATCAAAGCTAAGTCACCAAGTTTCTTTTTCTAGATGCAGATGCTTTAACAGTCAAGAAACTTCTGCTTTTGTTGATGAAAGTTCTTGTGGAAGAGGAAGACACTATAATGAATAAGAGCTAAGTGACCAAATTCTGCTTTCTTGGTTGAGTCAACTCAGGATACATGAGGATAGCTCTTTGTTGTCAAAGTATGAGTGTCCTAATGGTAGCAGCAGAATGAAACAAGCTAATTCAGAGAAATATAGAGAGGTAGATTTTTTACTTTCTGGCGTGAAATGCCATCCAGGAAACTGAATTTTCAAGTAAGCTGAACAGAATCTGTCCTTTGAATGATGAAAAAGAGTCAGTAAGAAAAATCATAGGAAAAAAAAAAAGAAAAAAAAGATGTACCGTATATTTTAAGGTTGGTAATAGTAAAACACTCATATTGGTTTTATTGGGGAAACTGGTTTCCACAATATCGTAGAATCATAGAATGGTTAGAGTTGGACGGGACCTTCAAGACCATCCAGTTCCAACCCCACTGCCATGGACAGGGAAACCTTCCACCAGACCAGGTTCCTCCAAGCCCCATCTAGCCTGGCCTTCAATGCTTCCAGGGATGGGGCAGCCGCAGCTTCTCTGGGCAACCTGTTCCATCATCTCACCACCCTCACAGCAAAGAATTTCTTCCTAATATCTCATTGAAATCTCCCCTCTACAATTTAAAGCCATTACCCCTTTTCCTATCACTCCACTTGCTGACAAAGGGTCCCTCTGCAACTCTCCTGGAGCTCCCTTCAGATACTGGAAGGCTACTAGAAGGTCTTTCTTTGCTTTCAGAAAATTCTGATGTCATAGATACAGTGAATGACACAATTATCTTTAAGAACTTACAATAAATAAAGTCGACAGCCATATTATCTTACTGCAGAGCTTTCTACCACAGCAACCCAATCATTTTGTAGCTACAGGATATAAATATTTTTTAATCAAAACTTAAGGTATTATTGGCTTAAAAAATCCCAAACAATTGAAGTATATAATGACAAACTATAGGTACAGATCTTGGACAGATTTTCTTAAAAGGACAAATCAGTTTACAAAAAGAAAATTAGCAAATATAACAGGTTTCCCTATTAATCACTGCATATTTATTGAAAGTTCTAGGTCCTGCCGAGCCACAGACACTTTCTTCCACTTTATTCTGATCATTTAGACATGATTATTAGGATTCTACGATTTCAGTTATAAATGTTGGAAGTAGGAATCTTCTCTTTTAGTTTAGTTATGTGTATTCAGGTGTTAAATTCTGGATTCTGGCATATAAAGTAAGTCAATCCATACATAAAAGCACGAGGGAAAAGTTTCAGAATACAAAGTCTCCCTAGATCTGCTGAGGATTTTTCTTGATGTTTGTTTTATTGCTTGTTTTTCTTAAAGGAAATTAAAACAAACTAAAAACCCTCAAAGACAACAAAAATCCCATGAAAAGACCTTTCAATATATTTTTTCTGGCAACTTTCTTACATTTACTACTCGGAAGAAGATAATGAACTTTTTCCTGTTTCCAGTCAGGATTATAATTAAGAAAGCACATAGAGTTAATGTGTTTTCATGCTCCAGGCTACATACATTTTAATACAGATCAGTAGGAAAAGAAGAAAACAAACAAAACTCCACCAAACAAATTGCTCTTTTAGGATGAGGGTTGTTTGGATAGGGGTGAGGTGAGGGGGAATGTTGATTATTAGAGGGGTTTTTTGCTTAGAAAGTTTACTGTACTAACATGCCATTAAACCCACTCTATATTAGTGATATATTTTAAAAATGGAAGATTTTGTTCGCATTGATTTAAAGAAGAGCTTAAAGTTACAGCTCTAAGGAATGGGTTTCAGATATAAGATCTGTCGATTTTCATTCACAGAATTTGTGAAGAATCTTCGAGCTTGTTTTCTCATCACTTCGATAAATCAAATTCTAAATTAAAGCCTAACAAACAAACAAACAAATGAGAAAATGAAGACTACACAATTAAAAATGCCTTGAGTAACTTGACAAACATCAGTGAGGTTTTATAATAATTTCCAGGATAAGAACCAATCCGTCAGGTACAAAGTGAACGAAACACTGCAATAAAGACAATTAGAACAAGGCTGAAAACTACTTTCACTCGACAATACTAGCTTTTTTAGCTTTTTTTCATTACATTGTGATACCAATTATGATGCATTCATGATGAATTTAAGACTATTTAATAGAAAATGAGTCTGTAATACTTAAGAGTATTGTTTCAGTTTCCACAGAGCTAATTACATGGGTTTAACTGACAATAAACTTAGATCAAAATTAAAAATATTCCTTTTCCAGTGAATAATGCCAGAATGAGACATTCATCACTCAAGTGAATAAGCTAATGTTACAGAGCTGAGAGCAAATTCTTGAAAATAGCCATCGTTATAACAAGTTACTATTTGAAAGTCACATTGACCAGACAGCATACAATCTCTATCATAAGATGTCTTATTAGATATTGTTTGAAAATATTTTAAACTCATAAACTAGTACAGTTTGGACACAGTGCATTTCTAGAAGTATAGAAGTAAATCCTTTTCTCTTAGTATGCAGTATCCTGAGGGTTTGTTGCTCTGTTGTGTACTCTTTTTTTCTTGAAAGAAAATGCTAAGTATGTTACAGCAACAAGAGTGGTGTCAATGACAGAAATTTTCTCCAGTACCAATATCAGAACACTAAAATAGCCCAAATATTTCACTGTATTTTCAACTACAGTCCGTAAAATTATCGATGTGATTATGCCTGGATTCTTATACACAGCAATAACTTAGATCTCAATTTTAGATAATACTAATCCTATCTTTGCCATTCTTCTTATTTTACACAGTTTTTAGTCTTGTACTTCAGGTGTTGCATTTTTGAATGCCATCAAAAGCTGTCACAGAAATATTTTAGAAACTGCCCATGGCCATTTAAGGTTTTTCTGCCTCTGTATTCACTGAACCTCTCACAGAAAAAAAAAAAAATGCTTACAGGAAATATTTTAAGTGAAAAAAAACCTTCAAGCTGTTCCTCTCCGTGCAGTTTCCATTTTATTGAAAATAGGTAAATAGAAAATGAGCATCTTCACGTTGGGCTGTTTTGTTTGGTTTTTCTTTGCATCTTATATTTTGAGCATCTCTACAGCAGATATCTACTGACTGCAAGAGTTTTCTGATACTGTGTTAAAGTTATTAGGAAGTAAGTTTAAATTAGCAGAATATATGGGTTTATGTATCCTTTTCTTACAATCTGTTGTTAACTTTTCCTCACAGTAGAATCTCCTGTGAGTTTTAACTTACACAACAGTGAAGAAAAACAAAACAAAATCATCAAAGTTTGCTTTTATGAGTCTAGCAGCACATACAGAATTTTTTTCTGGCTTTCAAATGACTGTTGTCCTGAATAAATAAGAGACCCTACCAGAAAGCTGGAATACTCAGAATGCTACAGAAGTCTTATGTTTAACCCCAGCGACAATAAATGCAGCTTATTAGTCTTGAATGTCCCCTTCCAGATAGCCTACAAGAAGTGATGGCAAGCATCATTACAGGAAAAGAACTGGTAACTTATCAAAGGTGAAACTGATCTATTTGCAAAGGATCCTAATAAAGGATTTTTTAATAAGTCTCAAGCTGATCTCACGTCAGATTAATTTACACTTACTGCAAGACGAATAGAGTATACACTTCCATTAAATGTGTAATAGTTTCAAGGGCAGGGCAATAAACATGCTGTAGATGTTCTTAGCTTCTGGTAGATATTTTTTATTAAATAGTGTTTCACATACGATTATATTTCTTGAAAATCTGTCACAGTTTTTTTAATGTGGGAACGGAAAGTAGAAATTAGAGAGGAACTCCATGTATGGGTGAAGGGAGTCGATGCACTCAACAAGTGCTTCTTCTTACATAGAGAGATACTGTGAATTAGCTAAAAATACCCCTCTGTCATCTGAGACTAGACAAGATTTCTGGGGGCTTGGGGAGGGGAGGTGTGAATTTTTGTTTGTTTTAAAACAGATTTGGTTTTGGTTTTGGTTTTTTAAGGCCTGACCAATCTCACAATTAATCTTCACTCATTTTCATTAGTATATCTTTTATTGTACTTGTACTGATTCTTTTACTAAAAGCAAACAAAAAAAAAGTACCACAGCAACTAGCTAATATGGGGGTTTATTTGTAAATTTTTATTTTGTAAATTTTATTTACTTAGTCATATGGTTTAGTGATAGTTTTTGTCATGTTAGGTTGATGGTTGGAGTAGATGATCTAAAAGATCACTTCCAACCTGGGCAATTCCATGATTTTATGATTCTAAACCTGCTAGATAATCTTAAAATTTCATTTGTTTAAATTAAGGCAGCATTTTTCCTCAGCTGTAGGTCATATAGATGGTTTTGAGACATTTTTTTTGCATTCTTTGTCATTTGCTTGAAGTCCAAGGAGCTTCCAAAGTGCTAAGTTAGTAGCATCCTTCAAATCGCCAGACCAGGTCTGGTATCCCATGGCCATTTGTCAAATCAAGGCTCCATTTGCCAGTTTTCTTGTTAATTGATTATAGGTACCATCATAGAATCACAGAGTGAATCGTAGAATTGTAGAATCATGGAATGGTTTGGGTTGAAAGCAACCTTAAAGATCATTGAATCCCAACCATCCGCCATGGCCAGGGACACCTCTCACTAGTGGGCAGGTGGTCCTACTAGACCAGGTCTTGAATACTTCCAGGGATGAAGAAAACACAATTTCTCTGAGCAACTTCTTTAAATGCTTCACCACCCTGACAGGAAAGAATTTCTTCCTAAAACCTAATCTAAATCTCCCCTCTTTCAGTTTGAATTCACTACCATTAAACCAGACATAGTAAGTGTAGGAAAGACCAAGCTTATTTAAAGTCTGTCCCTTCAAGTTATCCCAGAGCTGATCATTTTGATTATGAAATGCTAATTTCTTTGTTTTCCTAGGCCTTCCACAGGGTGATCCAGCGTAGTGTAGGTCAGTGGTGCCCTGGCTTTCAGCCTGTGTATTTTATAAGGCTCTAAATCTGCCTGTCAAGAGAAAGAACAGAAAGGTAACAACTGCTAGTTAAATCAAATCACTTCGACTAAATTGGACAAATTTGGTTAGCCTCTGATGCACCCTGGCCCGGGTCCATGTCAACAAGAATGATTGTGTTCAATCAAGGCTAAGCTCGTGGGTGAACAAAACACAGTCCGAGAATACCACAGAACATGCTGTCTGCAGGAACGTCTTGATACGGACAAAAGGATGCTACTCAGCCTCGATATACAGATTTGGCTGGAAACAAGCACTCGAATTTTTTCATGACAATAAAATTTAGAGAACAGTCTAAACTTAACAAATTAAAATCTGAATTTCAGATTTGCCATACATGCAGCTTGAGTTTATATCCCCAAGACTTTTTGGTTTTATTTGAAAGAAATATGCAATAGTAACAGGAATACTTAATGCAGCAGAATGTAGGAATCACAGATCTGTTGCTCTTAATCCAGACTTTAAATAACATCGTATTTATCAGTACCTCTAAGCTTATGAGTTTTTATCAGCATTATCAGTCATGTGAGTAGCTAAATACACACAGTTAAAGCAGGAGTTCCCACTCTGAAACATGATCTGTTTAACAGAGCAGTTGCACTTCACAAAATTTTACTGCAGGCATAGGAATGAAATAAATGTACTAAATTTAACAGTTAGTATGAAGAAATAGGAGAAATTTAAATTGACCCGGTTTAGTAATTTCAATACAAGTTTAATTCAGACAATGAATTTTCTTTTTTAAACTAAGATTTTAAGATTTTTTTTTTTAAGTTTCTATATAAGTTGCATCATAACAATTTTTTTTTTTCAATAAAAATCTTGCACTTCGAAACAATCACCCACGATTAATAATCTCATTTTTGTTATCCTTCTTCTTTCATGTTAGGCCTTAGCCCAGCTCTGTTCAGTCTTGGTTGCTGTTTTGAATGTACTCAACCTTATGACAAGACTCATTTGCTATGTTTGGTAAGGTACAAGTCTGCCTTCTTAATGTGATAAATAAGAACGTCAGAATACAGAAATACAGTTTTTAAGTTAAAAAGGAACATTTTCAGCTTTGCAATGATATGATTGTCATGGAATGCACTACAGCCTGGCGTCAAATAATGTGGAATTAAGGTGCCTGCTGAATGTTAGAAAATCAAGCCTGTCACACATTCAATCTCTCTGTATTCTTTATCTATGGGAACATACAAAGTAAAATCACAAAATAAAAAAATAAAATTAAGAAACCCAGGTTTATAAATTAGCAAATTAGCAAAAATCATGTTTTTCTGATAGAAGAGTGCTAATGAGGAGGTTGTAGTGAGTCTACTGTCCTCACCTAAGAAAGCTTGAGGAGTTAATAGTCTTGTTAGAAACCAACAAACACATAAATAATGTTCAGCTGATCTTTTACCTTTTTTAAGATCCTAAAGTATTTTATCACTGTTGACCTTTTGCCCTACTTTCTAATGGGGAAACTTCTCACATGTATTGGTGATGGCTTTAAGTATCTTTTCTCCAGGACTGCAGGTCTGCTGCTACCAGGGTTATGCGACTAAAAGAAAGGCAGCAATGACTAAGTCACAAAACTCTAAATCTGTCCTTAAAATTTTGGTAAGACCACAGTTTTGATAGTCCGTGTTGCTTATAGAGAATCCAGATTCTATGATTCTATGATTCTCCCTACGACCTCAGTAACTTGACAAATGTTTTTGAAAAACCCAGTGAGCATTTGGGAATAAATATGGAAAAGGTAGACTTCTGATTGCTTAAACCTGCAGTCAAAAAAAATGTATGTGAAAGTCAAACATGACACTAACTAAAAGCCTTATAACATGTCACAGAGAAAAGCAGTAGCATTTATTCACAAATTGTTTTGCATCTTATGACATGCAATAATTTCTTACTGATGTCAAGCCATGAACAGAGCACAAATTTAAAAAATATTTAGAGGTACAGTTGAAAGAAGGAAAAAAACAAAGACTTTCTGTTATGCTTTGCACATCAAATAAATGCTGTATTTTATGTCTGTGTACAAAGGGTAAGAAAACAGCTTTCCCTCTCTACATAAAGTATTACAGTTACCATTTAACCTTGAATAAACATATAAACCAAGCAGGCCCATAAAATCCCCCCAAAATTTATGGCAAGAGTATCCCAGGGATAACATGTACCATCCGGTACAGAAGCTAAATGAGGCAGTGGTTAAAGATATCTGCTTTATCTACAAAACCCATAATTTGGAGATTGGTGAAAAATGTGCTGACAAAACATATATAAGGTTCTGTCTTTCACGGAAAATCTTCCTCATTTTGTTTGCTTTGCTTCAGAACTGAAATCTTATGTTCTTCAGATATACTACCTAATAATACTAGCTAACTGAAGCATTTCAAATTAATATGAAAAATTAATTATCAAGATCTATCTCAGGTTACCAAAGCGAATCTAACATGAGCTGTTCCCTTTCTACAGCTGCTCTTTTCATTTAATTGTTTTTCCTTAAATTTCTTTTGTCTTGTTCCTCATTGAAACAGCTCTGATTGCCACATCTAAACCTATTTCTCTTCTTTATCTGTTTCACAAAATAAAATAGTACTATAAAAAGCAGGTTATTTTTCACATAAGGACACATTCCTATCTGGCAAAATAACTAGTCCGCCTTCTGCTTTTTAACAATATCTGAAGGCAAATTGATCAAAACAACCTGATATATGCTAACAATTACTTTGGAGACATCCTCGGGAGACCGTTCTACACGATGAATTCTAAATGGCCAGGAGTTTGCTACCTTGGAGCTTCAGGGTACACCAGCACAATATAACAGAGGGTTGGTGCAACTCTAAACTGAGAGACAGAATATAATTGCTTGGACTTACTATCAACTTTAGATGCAGACACGGTTAGGTTTGTAAGTCTAGACCCAGCTTTCTTCTGTCAGCAAAATAAAACCGTAAATAGAAGATTCCAAGTCTTCAGGAGCTGGCTTTATTTCACCGCTGGATGTTGGGTGCTTTCACTATGAGTCGCTTAACTCTCCAAATCTAGTCCAAAGAATCCAGATACTTTTCTCGCTCTTTTAGATTCCAGTCTGTGCATGTTAAGCACCATACTCTTTTGTATAATGTGATACTACTTCAAATGGGAGGCACTGGGAAGAGGGGGTAGAGAGAGAGGACCTTCCTCTGTATCGCTGAGGGTTAAAACAAAAGGAAGTAAAACAAATCAAGCATGTCATGAAAATAAAGAAGTGCTGTAGTTTTAAAGCACCACAAAGTATATCTGCCTTTAAAACTTAGCAATAAAAATTATAGAATCATCAATATTTGTTTAAGTAAGCATCTAATTAATAATTTATTACTGTATTGTACAATCAAGCAATATGATATAATACCTTAAAACCTAATGTGATGTGAAAATCCAGTAGCACGTTGTTTTGCCTTTTCCCAGTATTAGTTCAGTGTACTGCGTTAGGGTTCTTGTCTTAATGTCATTAACAGATCCATATTATTTTTAAAATATTTTCCATTTAATGCTTTATCTGTAAATATAATTCTTTCTGATTCTTTACTGCTAAAGTTACCTTGTTGCTCACCTGAAATATTTAGCTAATTTACTAATAGCTTCTCTGCACAGCGTCGAATACAGCAAGAAGACAGAAATGTGTATAGATTTAAACATCTGTTTCTTGTAGAAAGCAGTACAGAAGTTCTCTTACATTTTTTGTTGTTAGAACTCGCTGTCTTTTTTTGCCACATGTTTTTATTCTCCCCCACAGCATCGTCACTTTAGGAATACCTGAAACACACCACTGAAGGAAGCAAACACAGTTTAGCAAACATTCCCCAACCACCGAGCCTGTCAAACCTTTCTGATCACAGCTCTTGCTGGCAGCCAGCCTTCAGCTGTTTAGAAGTGTGACACGCAATTTTCCACTCTTCTCTCTAAAAATCACATCACTCTTTCAGGTGAAGTTTGTAACAGAATTATAAAAACGATTTGAGGATGATCCTGCCGTCTTTTTTTTTTTTTTTTTTTTTTTTTTNNNNGCCATGTGCCTGGCCCCCCACTGGCTTGCAAGACCAAAGCCTAAGAACAATGTTCTCACAAGATGAAATAACTGCTATATGTGTTCCTAAGTGAATTTCAGAAGATGCTGTCTCTTTTTAAGTAGATGTGGTCACAGTTTGTTCTGAAGAGTAAATTAGTCAGATTCTTTTCTTCGACATAATGTTTAAATTACAGACTTCTCTGGTGGACAAGTAAAACTTCCAGATTATATTTGGTAATATTATTCGCTATCTTGATTTAATTGCACCCAAAAAGTAGGCAAAAAAATAAGTATATTGAGACACACCACTTAGCTTTATCAGTGATTATTTTAAAGTTTAAGTTAATGAATATTAACAACCTTCAGAAGATTGGTTAGTATCGGATATTTCCAAAAATGGAAATGCATTTAAATCCCACCTGTTTTAGTTTTTAAACATTTTTTTAAATGTTTCTTGCCATTTTATTTTTGTTTTGTGAATCTTTTATCGTTAAATTTTATTTGAATGATCTAAAGTACTTTTCTTATTTCCAGTTTGCCTAAGCTGAAGAAAAATTATTTAATATTATTTATCTTGTAACTAAATTTTTTGAAATAACTATGTATGGTTGAAAAATGAAAACGCAGAGGTGATGAGAAGTTCAATGGGTTTTTTGCTGTTCAGCTCATTTTTTTTTCTTCCCCCCAAAAATGACTTTGCTTAAAACAAAGGACATCTAATTACAAGCAAGTTTGAATTAACATTTCCTAATTGCAATGTTTTACTTGAAGCAGAAGAAGTAAAAGAGTAAAAAAGTTCAAATTCAAAGTGCAGATCTGAGTAGAAATTTCAAATACATATATTTTTTTAAATCTGGGTCATTATAAGAAAAATGGAATATTGCTAAAATATACCCTAAATTCTGGCAATGTAGAGTGGTATAAAATCAGATTCAGTACATTTTTCAGTGACTACTGTTATACTTGTATTCCCCACATCAAATGTGCAATGCTAGCTACCTCTGACTATTGCTAGAAACGGATATTTGAATAAAATCATGTGTAATATCGAATATTTATACGAAGAAAATTCTCTTCTTCAAAATAAAAATAGCTCAGTAGGGATGAATTTATTCGTATTGCTTTTTTTTAAATTCTACATGAACTTTGCTGATGAAAGCAGTTAATGATATGTTTAATAAGTTTAGTCTTCTATCCTCAATCTAGGACACTGTTATCTTACATCAATATCAAGTGCTCACTATCACAGCAAGGTTCCTGCAGGCTCAGCTCGGTTGCTTTGGACATCTGGCACATGTGATGAGCAACACGAATGCCTTAAGCCGTTTTTTTATGCCCATTAAATGCCTGGTGACTGGCTGACAGGTAGCCCATTGAAGTCTTGTAAGGACACACTCAAGGCGATGCCTCAACTGTGTGGTACCAGCTCTTTTCCCACGAAGCGAGGAACCGCAGCTAACACACCATCTGTTCTAGCAAAGACCTTGCACCGTCGCCTTCAGAGCCTTTGAGCAAACCTGC
>VXBW01008341.1:229708-297210 GCA_013400375.1 Thinocorus orbignyianus
AACCTGCCACAACAGAATGACTCTGCTCTACAGAAATGCAGAAGCAGAGTGTTTAAGAAAAAAACCCACATCTGCGACATTTACAAGCTGTAACATGCTGTGACAATCTGATTTTTCCATCAGCCAAGTTACAATCATTAAAATATATATATATTTACTTATTACATGTATTTTTACAAAGATTAGCCCATTCTAAGGGGATTAAACTTCCATCCATTGTGTTTAAATAAAGTCCTACCTACCAACCCTTAGTAAGTCTCTCAGGTTTTCACCTGAGTTCCACTCATCAAGCAGCCTGAATGCAAACTGAAAGAGCTGCAGTTTTGAAGACAGTTGGAAATACAAGTGCTAGGCTGAAGACCTTCAGCTAGTCAGGGCTGCTTTGTGTTTACACTGGAACCTATGTCATAAGAGTTTGTGTTCTAAGGTGTATTTTCAGAATAATTTTTTATTTGTTTTACTGATAATTTCACTTATAAAAGTTGTCTTTCATACAACTGAATATCGACACCGCTTTAAAAGAAAAGTTTGGAATTTTGAAGATTTTAAAACTAGATTTTATCTAAGGGAAGAGGTAGAATCTATTCATAGCATCTATCATTTGTGTGTTTCTTTTCTATGATGAATATTTTTCAGTAAAATCCAGACTACTGAGCAAGCATGGCTAGAACAATATTTTCTATTAGATTTGTGTTTGATTTCTCAGTCTCTTTGATCCCAGTGAGCAAAGCAGATGAAATTTCCCCTTTCTGGAGCAAATGATTAATAGTGTAGTAGAGAGAAAGAATGAAGGTCATCAATACTAGCAATCAGAAGAGGTGGTAAGTACGTGGTGGAAAACAAACCTTTGAGGGTTTACTTTAATGTAACACTATTTGAGGAAAGACTGCGTATGTTAGTGTATCATTTCAGCAACCCCAATTTCTGCTGGAGCGTTGTGCAGTCAGAAAAGCTCAAAAAAATATCTTTGAGATCACTAAAAGTGACGCTCAGACGTTGAATACTTGGATTTGCTTGAAATGCTTTACTACAATCAGATAGATATTCCCAGTTAGAAAAGGTACAATACAAGCAACAGTTTCCTGGGTAGCTAAGGGAATCAATATTACTTTTGAAAGAAACACAGCTAGAATTAAATGACTTGTTGAAGTAATTAAAATGTAGTACCTAGATTTAGGAAAAGTTGGTTTTCCTATGAAAAGTGATGTGTTTCAGCATATGAGTTTGAAAAGCATGAGTGCTTTCCAATTAGGGGGAAAAAATAATAAAAAAAAAAGGAATAAGACACTGTAACTTTTCTTTCTGATCCAAATTGGTAATTTTTTTCAAAATTAATTTCATTGTAAATGTAAATACTGAATAAAATACCTCTAGTAGTCAAGGAATAGTTATAAATTGTACTGTTCTGTTTGTATACATTCACAGGGATAAAGGAAAAGAGATTGAATGCGTTAGATCTGTAAGTTTGTCTAAACTTTTTAGGAAATTTGTTATTACCATCCCCTTATCCCCTCCAAAAAAGAATTAAGCTTTATCTCACTAATTAATAATGAGCTTGTAGTAGCTGAGGACCTAAGAGGCAACATGTAAGAGTTTACACAAAAATATTTACCGAACGCCATTTCACATCTGTGATATGTCATGAAACAGTTCACCAAGGAGTACAATTTTGAGCTGCTTTTTAATTTCATTTCCCCTGTGACTGTTGTAGTTTAAAGAAGGAAGCTTACCCTTGTTTACACAACCACAGCTACTCTATTTATTCCGAGTCAGTGCTAGACCAGGTAATTTCCACAGCGCCTGATTTATTTCAGCTTGTTTGTCACTATTCTCAAATTAGATTGATTCCCCTTTTAGAAAGCAAAGCTTTTTAACCTTGCAGATCTCATCCCCCGAGTTAAAGCTCAACTGTTTTCTATAAAAGTAAAAGGTTTTGGTAGGCTTCTTCCCCATAGAGAATGAGCCTGCTCCAAGAGCAGCCCTCTAGACAAGTAATTTACTTTTATAAACAGTATAAATAAAGCAGAAATAGAAGAAAATATCTCAAAAAATCCCAACAATGTGTCTTTCTTTACAGTCCCTGGTTGGTTTATTTTATATGTTACAGAAGGTCTACAAGCTGTTGCAGTTGGCTATCTGTGGGAGGTCCTCAAGCTGTTCACAGAGAATTTAGCGAAGTAAAATTACAAGGGCTATTTTTCCCCTTTCTCATTTGCAGAGGTATGAGTTAAGATGCTACCACAGAGAGTTACTTAACCATCTGAGTACTTTTCAGATATTTGCTAGTGATTTTACAACTATTTAAAGGTAGTCTTCCCCATA
Organism: Thinocorus orbignyianus; assembly: GCA_013400375.1. NCBI lineage: Eukaryota > Metazoa > Chordata > Aves > Ciconiiformes > Thinocoridae > Thinocorus > Thinocorus orbignyianus. Next base: position 232,031 of record VXBW01008341.1, read on the forward strand.
AGAATTCCAAAAAATCCCCCTAAACTTTGTGATTTGAATTCACCTATCTATACATTAAATCACATTTGTCCATAAAGGTGTTTCAAGTAATAATAACATAAAAATATTTATCAAGAATAAACAAAGTACCCTTAATGTGTAATTAGTTTTGACAACAGAATCATTTCATATTGCTTCTATGTGTTTGGTGTAAATATGCAACCACTCACTGTAAGTAATATATTTGAAAAATTTAAATTTCACATGAAAAAAAAAAAGTGTATTTTTTCTGTATAAGATGGATCTATCACTCTTACCAAGAAGGGATTTGATTGAACTACAAAAACACTTGTTAATTGTGAATAAAATTTGGTTTTATCTCTTTCCATTAAATAATATGACTGTAAAATATACATCCTGATCCCACACAGACGAAGAGGAGGCATTTTTGATTTGTTGGGGTTTTTGTTGGCAATTTAAGTTCATGAGAGAAAAGTCAAAAGGAAAAAAAAGATTACTTACCACATATAAATCATTACCATTATTTGGATAATAAAAGGTGTGAAGAAAAGTAATTTGATCAAAGCTTAGATGTATTGCACGGGGTAGATCAGTAAAGGTAAGTACAGGTATATTAAAATTACCCGTGTAATAATCCTTGACGGATTCATTAAAATGTATGCTATTTAATGTTGTTAAAAATAAATTAACCAGATTAGTAGCAGGTTGACAAACTTAGCTTTAATACAGTGTTCAGTAGGTAACCACATCTAAATAGGATGCTTTAAGTTCTGAAGGAAGCAGGTAGGAAGCGATTTTTTTATGTCATCTTAATTTATATTATTTTGAATGACCCATCAGCTGACTCCTCAGCTGAAAAAGATGCTTGAAATTTAAAAAGAAAAAAAAAAACCTAATAAAAATTTTGTTGGTAAGTCTGTTTATACAGTAAAAGAAACACTTTTTGTAATAATAGAGTTTTTAAACACCTTTTGCTCCAGAAAAAATCCCCAGACATGTCAACCATGCTATAGAGGGAGATGCAAAATAATTTTCATATAAAATGTGTCACACATTTTAAGTCTTGAGGAATGAAAATAAAATGAAATCAAATAGAAAAATATCTTCATTTTTCCATGTATTCAAAGGAAAAGTGAACATTTTTCTGACATCTACACTGTAGCAAAACATACCTTATTGAACTTTGTACCAGCAATAGCCAGAGAAAGGCAATATCTTGTGATATGAAGTTCTTCATATTGTGTGACCCAGTGTGATATTGTAGCTTCAAATTCTTTCTGAAAATAATGGCTTGGATTTAGAAGAACAAATTGATGCATGATATTAAAAAACCAACCAACCAACCAGAGAAAACAAAACAAAACACAAAAAAATCAAAACAAAACCCCAAACAGAACAGAAAACAAGCAAAACTCTGATGAAAAATGCTAGATTTTGATCATTAAGAAGTATGATACTCACTGTGTGCGAAGTAACACCACTTCTCAGTTATTGGCTTTCTTGACTCCTACATGTTCAGGTTTATCCAAGGTAGGTAAATACCATTAATTAATATACTTTCCTATAAATAAAAAGAATGCCAGTAAGTATCATATGCAAAATAATGAAATAAAATATCTTTTTCTTCAAAGCAAAATAGTAAAATCCTTTGATTGTCAGGAAAATGAGCAAATTCATCAGCTTAATTTGCGCATGAACCTTAAGCCTCATCAATGTACAAATAATTTTATTGGTCAAAGAATCTAATCTGTGGAATATCTGTCTCTAAGAAATCCAGTCTTCATGAAGGGGTCCTTTTCATGGGCTGCAGGTGGGTATCTGCTCCACCATTAACCTCCATGGGCTGCAGGGGGACAACCTGTCTCACCATGGACTATGGCAGGACCTCTGCTTTCATGCCTGGAGCACCTTTTCCCTCTCCTGCTTCACTGACCTTTGTGTCTGTAGAGCTCTTTCTCTCATAAGTTTTCTTATTTCTCGCTTCATTTTCTTCCCCCTTGCTAAATATGTTCTCACAGAGGTGCTACCATCACCACCGGTGGGCTCAACCTTGGCCAAGTGCAGGTTCATCTTGGAGTAGTCTGGTGTTGGCTCTGTAGGACATGGGGGAAGCTTCTAGGAGCTTCTCACAGAAGCCACTCCTGCAGCCCCCCTGCTACCAAAACCTTGCCATCCAAACCCAATACACTGCATTAAATTATAATTAATATTTGAATTGTTTTTTTATTCTCTCCCCTCATCAGTGAGTCACGCCAAATTATGGACAACCTAATTCAAAACTTCCCAGGTACAAATATCAAAGATCAAATCCTTTTCACTTCAAAAATATACACCATGCCCTGTTGTCTAAAGCTAAGAGCACCTCACAGTCACAGAGGTTTTAGACTGGTTTCAGCAAGGGACCTACATTATCAGGTCAATGGCTATCATTCACACCGTAATTTGTTTTCACTCTCCATTTCCCATTCTCCCAAATTCCCTTTGCCTTTTATTTCTACTTATTTCCCCAGACAGCCTTCTGTTGCTGATACAGCAGCACATATGCAACCAAGGGACTGAAAAATGGATCAATTTCTTAAGAAAGTGAATCTCTCATATTATCCATTATGTCAACAAGGAAAAAAACGATACAGAACACAAGCGCTTGAACCTAACAGTTGTGTGTTAGAAAGCAGCAATCTTCAGCAAAATGCAGTATATACTGGCAGGATGAACTGGGCTAGATTTTCCTTGATGTATTTCTGAGATAACCTTGCAATAATGGCTCTCTGTATGACTATCTACTAGTTACAAAAATTAAACAAATAAAAAAGTAGTCAAAATATCACACAAAACCATGCTGAAACAATTTCACCCAGAATGTGACATTTTCTCCACAACAAGCATTCGTAATATCTATTAATATCTATTATTAAATCTAAAAAATATTCGGTTCAAAGAAAATAATGCTTTTCTGGCCAAGATTTATCAGGATTATGAACACATGTTCCAAGTCACAAAGGTTTAGAAATATTAGAAACTTAGAAATGCTTTAGGAAAGTTCTTTCTCAGCATTTGGGGGTGGCGGTGATGTTTGGGGTTATTTGAGTGTATTATGATAGTTTTCACATAATTCCTTCAAGCTAAGATCTCTAAAGACAAAATTATATGTTTATAAATTTAGAAACTCCGTTAGTATCCCACAAGTAAGAAGTCCCTAGTATTTTTTATTTTCATCTGTGTTTAATACCTATCTGTAGAAAAAGAAAGAAAAAACCCAAACCAACATCTCACCATACTCTTTACTAGGCTTTCTTAATATTTTATGGGGGCAAGAGAGATCAAGAAAAATAGGGTTATACATTTCTGCATCAGGATTATTTTAAGATGATTTCTTGACTCATCTACTTTGAAGAGAACCCATTTTGAAAAGTAAAGAAAGAAAACCCTTAAAGGAAGCAATAATTATTTACATGAAGATTTATTTCCATGTCAGCGAGGAAGATATTTCAAAAATAACTTAAACTTTACAGTTTTTTTGAGTGAAAAGATAAAACTGATACTTGTTTCTTTATGTCCTTCATAACTGGAATCTATGACTACTCTGAGAGTAATAAATGGAAATAAACAGGAGGTGGAATAAGGGACAAGTAAACTGGGAGGGATAAAAATTTGTTAACCAAGTACGGAGAGATATGGTTAAAAGAGTCTTTACTAGTAAGACTGGCCTTCAGAAATCTGAGGACGTGGAGACCAGGGACAAATTCTGGAGCAAGGAAGACTTACCCCTGGTGGAAGAGGATCCCATTAGAGAATATTTAAGGCAACTGGGATGCATCCATGAGCACTGAGGGAGCTGGTGGATGTCATTGCAAAGTCATTCTTCATTATCCTTGAATGATCATGGCAAAAAGTTACTCAAGTCTACATCTTTGAATTAGCCCACAGATTTAAAAGGAAGTATTTAAGAACAAAATACAAATATATCTGTAACTTTTTACAGTAATTATAGATGGCTTTTCTACACTTTTTCTTAAAATATATTGGTTAGTTTTGCCATCTGAAAAATAGCTATTTTACTTTCATTGTTTTCAGCTTATTTCTTTCACTTTTTGTTCTGTCTTCCTAGAAGATACTTTATGTTCTTTTCTTGCAGATTTGCCAAAGGTTTGTTTTACGGGCTTGCAGCAAACCTTGACAGAACATTCAATTTCAGCTCACTTGAACCCTGTCCTACCTTCATGGCTTTCAATATTTCCATCATTGGCAATGAATATGTGATTTATTTCAGAAAAGTTACTTCAGTGCATCAAGAATTTTAAAAGCTTTTTGTGAGGAAATATTTTCTTTAGGTATCTGGAAATGAAATAGCTCATAAAACAGAGTAAAACCAGATAGAAACTGATTTTTCTGTGTTTTTTACATTAAGAAAAAACAATAAAACCATCCCAAACCAACAAAAAATTCCAAAACTACTTCAAAAGTGAAAAAAAACTTGCAAAAGGTGATATATTGTAATAAATTTCCAATCAACCTTCCAAACTAATTAATAAAAGAGATTTGAGGACTTTTGAAAAAGGATTCTAATGAAGTACTTATAGATGAAAACCGAAATCTGGTTAATATTTTATCACTTCTATACTGAAAGCAGGCATTCTACAGCTCTTAATAGTTTCTCTGAATATATTGGAGAAAAATAGAAAGGCTGTTAGTTATATGAATTAAACAAAAAATAATTTGATTACATAAATTAAATGTAATTATATAACTTAAGGAAAAAAATTAAATAAAAATAACTTGGGGGAACACTTAAGGTGCTAAAGAGGGAGATAGTCGCAGTCCCCAATCTTGCACTATAATGCTTTTCTGCAGGGACATAGATGTGGAATCCCAGAATGATATCTCCAAGGATTAAATATTTGAGTTCCGTTTTGCTGTATAAAATGTTCTACTGAGGAGTGACAGCAGTTAGTTATGCCATAAAAAAGAACTTATTTTTCACCAATTCTTAGTATTCTGAGGAGCTGTACTTTATGAGATAATATCAAAGACGGACTCTAGATGAGTGCAAGTTTCATGATGGTGGACTTCCTTGATAATTTTAGTAGAATAGATGATGATTTGTATTTATTATTTTTATTTTTATATACTTGTCATTAATATTAATCAAACTTTCTAGGGTAAATGAAAACTTAATTAATAACTTTCCCCAGTCTATTCAAAGGAATAATTACTGAAATGTACCAGCACAGTTTCTTCAATTTTCTTTAATTCCTGAATTCACTGAGATGACAATAAATCAACTTCTTGGGTCCTGGTGGATAATATAATGATCACGAGCCAGCAAAGTGCCCTTGTGACCAAGAAGGCCAATGGCATCTTGGGGTGAATCAGTAAGAGTATGACCAGGGGATCGAGGGTCATCCTTCCCCTCTCTCCTACCCTACCCTGGTGAGACCCCATCTGGAACACTGGGTCCAGTTCTGAGCTCCCCAGTCAGGAGGGATAGGGAACTGCTGGAGAGGGTACAGCAGAAGACCACAAAGATGATTAGGGGCCTGGAACATCTCTCTGGTGAGGAAAGGCTGAGGGACTTGGGTCTTTTTAGTCTGGAGAAGAGAAGACTGAGGGGGGATCTGATCAACACCTAGAAATACTTAAAGTGTGGGTGTCAGTGTCTTTTTTCAACAAGAGGACAAGAGGAAATGGGCACANAGGATTAAATATTTGAGTTCCGTTTTGCTGTATAAAATGTTCTACTGAGGAGTGACAGCAGTTAGTTATGCCATAAAAAAGAACTTATTTTTCACCAATTCTTAGTATTCTGAGGAGCTGTACTTTATGAGATAATATCAAAGACGGACTCTAGATGAGTGCAAGTTTCATGATGGTGGACTTCCTTGATAATTTTAGTAGAATAGATGATGATTTGTATTTATTATTTTTATTTTTATATACTTGTCATTAATATTAATCAAACTTTCTAGGGTAAATGAAAACTTAATTAATAACTTTCCCCAGTCTATTCAAAGGAATAATTACTGAAATGTACCAGCACAGTTTCTTCAATTTTCTTTAATTCCTGAATTCACTGAGATGACAATAAATCAACTTCTTGGGTCCTGGTGGATAATATAATGATCACGAGCCAGCAAAGTGCCCTTGTGACCAAGAAGGCCAATGGCATCTTGGGGTGAATCAGTAAGAGTATGACCAGGGGATCGAGGGTCATCCTTCCCCTCTCTCCTACCCTACCCTGGTGAGACCCCATCTGGAACACTGGGTCCAGTTCTGAGCTCCCCAGTCAGGAGGGATAGGGAACTGCTGGAGAGGGTACAGCAGAAGACCACAAAGATGATTAGGGGCCTGGAACATCTCTCTGGTGAGGAAAGGCTGAGGGACTTGGGTCTTTTTAGTCTGGAGAAGAGAAGACTGAGGGGGGATCTGATCAACACCTAGAAATACTTAAAGTGTGGGTGTCAGTGTCTTTTTTCAACAAGAGGACAAGAGGAAATGGGCACAAACTTGAACATAAGAAGTTCCATCTAAATGGGGAGGAACTTCTTTACTTGGAAGGTGGCAGAGCCCTGGAAAAGGCTGCCCAGAGAGGTGGTGGAGTGTCTATCTCTGGAGACATTCAAAACCCGCCTGGACACGTTCTTTTTCAACCTGCTCTAGGAGGACCTACTTTGGGAGGGACATTGGACTACATGATCTCTAGAGGTCTCTTCCAACCCCATATCATTCTGTGATTCCAGTGGTTTACAGATTCAATGTACAATATATAGAATCCTGAATCTAAAGTGTACACATGTATGTGCACAAAGTTATGTGTGGGATATATTTATCTGCTTAAAGAAATCTGTATTATATCTTTCAACAGCTATGAAGAACTTGTGAAATAATTCAATTGGCTTCTGAAGTAAATAAGGATTCAATTTAGAGCCTAAATCTATCGTCTCATCTCTGTCGCTCAAACAGGTTTAAGAAGCAAAATGAAAAGGAAAGCTGTTGTATATTTCTCAGCGTTTAAAAGAGATGGCAATGAGTCCTTCTGCTTCACTCATTTTTTGTCTAACGTTCAACCTAACGTCACAAAGTAAGAAGGTTCTTTGGGATTGAGTCTTTCAAATAAAACACACAGATGTTCAAATTGCCTCCTACAATAACATCAGGTTGCATAAGCTACAAAATACTAATTACAGCCCAGAGGAATATTTCTTTAAAAATTGACCTCATAAATTTTGCTTAAGGGTTCAAAACCAACAATCCTTTGTAGTTTATGATTAACTGCGTGCATAAATGAATAATAATAAAATGATTACATATTTTCTGAGGCTTACCAACATTGCTGTACATGAAGAATAATGCATTATTCATCTCTTCTATTCTGCTAATATGGGGTAACTAAGGATACAAAATTTTATTGCAGTACCTATATTTTGAAAGAATAATGCGTATTGTTTAGAGTTCAATTCTTCTGGAATAGAAATGCAAAACTTTTGGATCAACACATATTAGGAGGAAGAAGACCAAGAAGATTATATGACCATTGCATCTAAATTTTAAATAATTTTCATTTAAAAACTCCTGCTTTTTAAAGAAATGCAGATCCGTAGCAATACAGATTCATAGCAATAGTTAGAGAGTGTATAGTCAAAAAAACCTCAACATGAAGTAGAGAAATTTCTAGTGTCAAATATTTTTTTACTAACATATATCATTTATGTAGCCAAGAGAAATGCGCTTAGAAAATTGTGCACTTTTTGTAAAACTTAGAAGAAACAATGATGTTATACAGGAGGAAGAAATAAAATTCATTTACCTTAATCAACAAAGAACAAAACTTAATCTAAATTAAGTCTGTGCTTGAATCATAGCTGGTTGGTTTTGAAAGTTTTTTTCCTGTGGTACTCTATGTATCAACAAGGGTTCTTATCAGGAATAATAAGTTAATTTTTGTTATATTTAACTGATATAATAAAGTAACATTTTATAGATCAATCAGATATTATTATTATCATCATCACCATCACCACAATTTATTTATTTATTTATCATTATTGGTTTGTTAAATTGATTAGGGGATATTTAATGGAGGTAGAAGAACTTTAAGATGGGTAAGCAAAGTGGCAAACTAACATTTGATATTGTCTCCCTTGGCAATATAACAAGTGTTTATTTGCTGCAGTAAAAAGAGTGACAGAAAAATTTATTTAAAATATAAAAATAATTTTACATTTTCTTTTAGAATAAAATTTTGACACCGTAAACATTGAAGTGGACCGTGCATAGTTAGATTCTTTATGCTTTGTAAGAATAAGCAAAAATTCCCCAGTATGCAAGTGCCTAGGAAAAAGAAATCAGATCATATTGGAAGAATTACTGGTTTATTACATTTGTTAAACTTGAATATGTCAAAGTCAGAAGAGTAAGAGTGTGATTATAAAAGTGCTGAATCTCTTTATTTAGAGATCACACTTCTGGACACCATTAAATATTAGGCATTTTAATTTTTCTTTTGGTTATGCCAAATATCGTAGGAAAAAAATAACTTTAATTTGTCAATTTTATTTTGAATATATTTTGTCTGACCTTCAAGTCCCTGAAACTCACACCTTTGCATTCAGACCAAGTTTGCTGTCACAATTTTTTGAACAAGAGATATCACGATAAGCAAAAAAAAAAAGGAAAAATAATTTATAACAACATGTGGATATAATAGAATATAATGGAACATTTCTATAGTTTTGAAGATCCTGAAAAGAAAGAAAATCATAAAATCTAGTTTGACCTCAATATCCCAGGTCATAATATCATTCTTTTAATGGAAATGTAGGTTTTCATCCAGGTACTGAAACTCATTTTCCCTGCTGTCCAGCCTCTGCTTATTTCAAATGGGTGCAATACTCTTTCTAAATTTAACTATTTGATAATAATTTTCTCTTTCCTTGCCTTCCCTAACTAGAAGCTGCTGTCAGTCATATATTTCAAAATATAGCTAATTGCGTTTTGCCCTCCAGACAATTCCACATTCTCCACAGAAATTGTTGTGCTGTGAAATTTTTTAGAGGCCAGAAATTGTCTTGTAGAGGAGCTGAAAGTTTTAATTTCACTTTCCCATCTTTGGAGTTCATTATGCTCTTGTCAAAATGCTGGAACCCCTCTGCTCTGATATCAAACACTTTTCTATATAGAAATCATAATTATCAGTTAACCCCCTACATTTGTTTCAATAAACTCCTTTTAACAGTCTTCTCATTTTTAATACCATCTCTATTTTTTCTCTTCCTTTCAATTTATTCACTTAACTTGAACACAGACACACACACAAAAAGAGAGAGATTACTTTATAATTACTCCACAATGATAATCTAGAGAGTAAATAAATTTATAACCTCTAGTAGGCTATTCTCAGTCTATTCCTGATGAGGCAATTTTTTCAGTGCTCGTGTTGATGTGTTGCAGGTGGAGCGATAGACTCATGAAATAAGAAACAAAGAAGTTATTTTCCTTCCTGCAACATCTAATTTGGATGGGTGAGTTACATAAATACTGCTAACAATGCACTGTTGGTATCATCTCATAAAAATTCTCCCTTGCAGGAGTGTCACAGAGGGACACAGTCTGTTATCATTGAATTTCATGAGTCTCATCCTGCTCTAAAAATATATTAAAAAAAAACAACGCTTTTTAAGCATGCCGTAATTCTAAAATATACAGTCACTAAAGTATAAACTTAATGGCCATAGTTATAATAACTGCTTTATAACTTACATTAGATATAGCATGTTTATAAACAGAGAAGTTGTAATTTCCCCCCTTTCCTAATTGCACCGTTTGTTTGCTTGTTAGCTTTATTTATTGAACCAATTTAGTAAAAAGAAGTTCTGGCTAAATAGATGAGCATTATCATTGTTTGATAAATCTACTGTGTTGTATTATCAATTTTTCATTGTTCACTTCATTCTTAGGGATTTTACTAATAGAAGTGTATTAAAATAAGATTGTTCTGTACATGTGATGTTGGGAAAAATAATTAACAATAATAAGATAGTAATTACTTTTATTTATCAATAGTGTTTGAAATTAAGACAAAAGTAATATTCATAGAAATACCATTTAAAAAAATAATAGAAAGTATGTGGATTATTAAGAATGTTAACTTCAAGGAGATAATTCATTGTAGGAAGCTAGTTTATTTAGAGTACTTAGATTTTCAACAGTGAGGGAGGAGAGAGCGAGCACTGTATAGAAGCTGGTAATAACTCATTAAGGTCTTGCTCTTTTCAACTGATTTAAAGGGATTATTTGTAAACTTTCATCCTAAATCAGGCACATAACTTAGATATCTGCAATTATGTGTTATAAATATTCAATAGCATATTCATTTTGGAAAAGCATCATCCTGCATCTTTGTATTTTTAGAACAAATAATTTATAAACATTAGAGAAAACAAAATGTGTGATGTATTAAAGTAATAGAAGTCTCAAAAAATAAAAGGGAGTATTGTAACTTAGAGATATTAATTACCCACTTACCCATTTAAAAATGCTAACAGAAATTATTGGCTTAATATGATATCTAGGGATAAAAATACACCAAGAAATCTTTCTTCAAGAAGGAATGAAAACCAGAGTAAAGAAAGAAATGAATGTCAATGAAACTTTTTTTTACTATCTCTTTTTTATATCATAAGTGCATTTTCAATATATGCAAGAAAACTTTTTACAGCAAATGAAGCACTTAGTGTTTGAGATTAAAACATCAAAAAAGATACACTGATAAACATATTTTTTTCCTTCAGGAAATTAGCTTTTATACTTGACCTAACAACAGGACACCAAATTAATTGTTTTTCCATAAGGGCTATTAATCACAATTGTGACAATTTCCCATAATACCCTACTTCAGTAATTGAATATTGTCACTCACTTTGAATACAGTTTAAATCACAGAGCAAAGTTAAATGCTGCAGACAGAAACGAGTGTAAGTTTTTGAAGATGATCCATGCGCTAATTGCTAAGCCGTGATGGCATTTTCACTTGTTTTAAGCTGCTCAGCCATTAATTGTGTGTGGTGATACAGTTCACTGGAATTTCCCATTGAACAAGTTACAAAGGTTAACTACATCTGAGTTGAAAAAAAACCAACAACCCAACAACAGAAAAATAAGTAAATTGCACAATAATAGGATTTTAACTCATTAAAAAACTGTACATATTATGAAAATACACAATTTATTCAATGCTCCGTAAAACCGACTCATTTTTTTAAAATAAAGGTTTAAGATTTCAGTCCAAAACCACCAAATAAATAAACCTGGTCCTTCATGTCTGATACACTTCAACCTTTGGGAGAGAGATAGGATTTCTTTTGCAAGTTAGTGCTCAGAATAAGATCACTGTTGATCTGAATATAAGAAGTCTTAAGTTTTTTTAAAGTGTGCTACTGGACTCAAATATACTACCTTGCTACATGCAAGATAAGTTCCTGGTTAAAACACGTTTTTAAACATAACACCATATTAAAACCACTCTTTCTTCAGCTCCTGAATGTAAGATACTTGAGATACTTAAAGACCATTTGTATATTCTTAAATATCGGGCATTCTGCAAGAAGATCAGCCTTCTAGTTTTAAGAATGATTATAGATAACTGCTTTTCAGATCCTTTAATCTAATATTATACAAGTTTTAATGTCAACATAATATGAATGATTGAAAGTCATGGTGTACTCTATTTGTGACAATAAAACAAAATTATAAAAGCATAACTGCTCCTTTTATTTATGAAGAGCTGAATAAAGACAACTTCAAGAAAAGAATGTACGTATCTGACCAGAAATACAGGAATATTAATATTTTACTTACTGCAGTGAAGTGTAGACTTGTTTAAAAAACTCTGAATTTTAGAAGCTTGTTAAAACAATATCTGCCACCTTGAATCTATTTTATTTTAAAAGAAAACATGTTATGTTTTAAAAACTTCAAGGTGGTCGTATATCTTCCAAGCTATCAACTTAATAATTGCAGAAAACTACAGTATTCCTCAATACAGATAAGTAAAACAGATTATATGCTAAAGTGAAGGTCTGTGATTGCAAGTTAGATCAGAAGTAACAATCTCATGACTAAAGCATTAGAAATAATTTAATGTAGGTTTCATTTTCAGTTCTACCTTTTCAAATATTGGTTTAATCTGTTGACTTCACTGTTTTTTTACTTCCTTCTCTCATTTATATAGCCTGAATCATGCAGTTAGTATGGTTTTGATTATATTTTTTTTTCTAAAACTTTAAATAGTAAAGAACATTTGGGGTTTATTTTTTGTTTTTTAATATCTGATATGTGCCAACATCGTTTATATTGTCTAGTAGCTCCTGTTCACCACAGTGGTCTGCAATATTGAACCCATCTCACGAAACCACTGACCTGACCCACTGTGTCTCCTCTGTCTTGTCATTGACGCTGACATCCTGCTCTCTGCTCTCCTTCATTTCAGTCCTAAGGGTTGTTATCTTAAAGCTCCTTGTAAAGCCTGCAGTGTACAACTGTACACTAGCTCATTCCGCCAACTGAATCAAAAAGCACAGAATGCCAGAAGTCACAGGCACGAAAAGAAAATCTCAGGAGCATCGGGAAACTCAGGACTCTGGTGACAGCTGCTGTAACAAGTATTCATCCTTCCTGATGAGGAAACTCACTCTTACTTTTGTTTTTAAAATGCCATTGACATATAGATAGCATTGAGTCTGTTATATACAGTATCTGTCACGAGCTTTTGCGTGATGAGAATAAAATTAGTTCTTTTCACTCTTTATGTAATACTGTGCTTGATATTTAAATCTAAAATGTTCTTCTCCAGTTGATTATGGACTATTTATACTACCTAGTAGTCACTTCTACAAGGTGCCTGGTAGATTCTTTAGCCCTGCCTGTCCTAGCAGTCTTAAATCTTTGATTACCCGCTTGCTGAGTAAAACGTTTCATAGATGTTTCCATTACAACAAGGCTTTGAGAATGAGGCCTGAGCTGCAGTACAAAATTTATCATCATGGTAATTTCAGGTTCTAGGTGTGCGAAGAAATGGGTATACAGTTGGAAAATCTGTGTTCCAAAACAAGGAATAATACCCTTTTTCTAAGTTTGTTTTCATTATCTGTAATCATCTGTTACTGTAAACATCACCTGTGACACGTAGGAGGTCAGATTATTAAATCAGAACAAGCCTGGTTTTACCTAGTAAGCTATAAAACATGTATATGTGAGACACACCGTTGTGAGGAATCTGTTTTCATTGGGAAACAAATCAAATAACAGTTGAAGGTAAGAACAAATTGACCGTAACCTATGGACACATAACATTTGTTATTAGTCTGCTCCCACCCGCACGTAAGTAATTTGACTTCACAACTTTGAAAGGATGCTTTGTAGGTTGTCGTGCAGTGAAGCCCCTTCACTGTTACAATAAAACAAGATACTGTAGACACCTTTGTATCTCTAATACACCTATGCAGCTACTGATTGAAAAAATATTGACCTACATGTCAAATCCTAATAAAATTTGCCTTTTCTATTCACAATTATTATTATTTTTTAGAATTTATTTTTGGTTCATCGTTCCCTAGAGTCTACTTTTGTCAGATCAATTATTTATGTAGAAATACGTGGGATGGGGAGGGGAGAGGAGGGTCAGTTTCTGCTTTTAACGAAGTGCTACATACTGGAATGAAATAAAACCGTTCCAGCATTTAGCCCCAGTAAAATCAGAGGAAGATCTTCAGCTAACTTTACTATGAATAACATCTCATGACAAAATTCTTAGCAATAGTAGAATTATAGGGTGTTAAGATCATAGAATAATCTAATAAAATAAAATAAAATAATATAAAATAAGCTAATTGTCTATTTTTTGATGATTACAAGCTTTAACAAAGGCTGTAGTGGGTTATTTCTTTATTTTCTTGTGGTGACTTACTAGTTGATTTGAACTATTTAATAAAAAATTTAATTAGAGAATCTGTGATTAAACAAAAAAGCAATATTTAAGGGGTGAGAAGTCTTTAGTAATCTGTGAGTGACTAAAACATACAAAGTTTTCTGTTTAGCCGGACACATTCTGTCCTGCTTCTCTAAAATCAGACCTGTTTAACACAGCACGGATTTATTTGTAATGCTTTTCCACTACTATCTTCTCAATTTAGTACTTTTTTTCCAAAACAGGATCTCAGTGTGATTGTAGTTAGCCTAATCATTAGCTAACTTGGATTTCTCAACATCAGCTTTTAAAACATTTTATCCTGTGCTTACACTCACATTGTAAGATAAGCACAAAAGAGCCCCAAGGCTTCATGTCTATTGCTGTGAATAAGGCAATCACCATTTACAAGTGGTAGTTCCTATCTGGAGTCTACCAAGGACTGAAATGAAAGAAAATCATTCAAGTCTGAAATCTACAAAGGTCACTAAATAAATTAAATTCAGGCTTTTTCTGTTCGAGTAAACTAAGAGAGCAGCATTCAGATCACAGCTCCCTCCTAAAGCTAATGCTAATTTAGGTGAATTATCCCTGAGAGATTCAGAGGAAACTGATTTCACAAACTTTAGAACTAATGGGATGCATTCTTAATGCTGATATAAATGCACCCTCTTCCTAGTTCAGCTTTGTCCTTTTGCAGTTAAAAGGTTCTTTTATCACCTTTTGGTCTCATAATCCCAAATCATGCTGAGCACTTAAACCATTCCATTAATTCTTGCTGTCCTTTAAAAAACCTGAAATTGCTGATTGCTTGTGTCCTTCAAATTCTATATTAAAAAAAGCAAAAGAGAAGTAGGCTGATTTGCCATTTGAAGTGGCATATTTTTTATATTGGTTGCCTGGTTTTCCTACTATATTTGTCTGGCTGGCAAAGTGGTTTGACCTCCCTTCATCTTGTCAATTAAAAAGCTAATTTCTTCCAAGATATTGTTGACTACACAACTAATAAAAAGTATCAACAAAATATGGAAAACATTTTCATTGAAAAACATCAATTAATAACAATTAGAACATGCTGAAGTTATACCAATTGCTTAGTGGAAAAGAAAATTACTTGTTTAAAAACAAAAGGATTTGCCTGCTGAGTTAGAAAGAAAGCAGGTTCAGATTCTGTATCAAACTTAGTTAATACAGCACTGTCATCAAACATGTGGTTGATATTAATTGCTCTGATCCAACCTTCACAATTTCTCATAAAATTACTTTAGTTGTAATGGAAATTTTTCATTATTAATAGCCGATAAAGAGGCTATGAGGGTGGGTTATTTTTTAATTATTTATTTTTAAATTTTGAAATTTTAGCAAACTCAATGAATACATATTGATACTCAGGCTGAAAAGTTCTGATGGTAAATTTCAGGAAGACTGAAATTTTATGGAAGTATTAAATTCTTGTAATACGTTTTTATAATGGCAGCACTGTCAGATCTTGAATTATTGTTGTGCTGTTGGGCACATAATAAATGTTGCATTCTGAAAACTAATTAATGACGAATATACCAGGTAATGGCTGTTTCTATGGAGACCTCGGTGTACATATCATATATGCTGAATAGTTGTTAGTACAATGAAACTCAGATTACAAAATATACTTAATCATCCTTTATTACAATGAAATCTCATTGACCTGTGACCCCCTGGAACAAAGCTAATAACAAATCCGTGATAAAAATCCCAACCAAATATGGAACTAATGCAAGTTTTGCAGATTTTTAACTATTAGCTGTTAATTTATCAGTATCCTGTAACACAATTTCAATGCTACTAGGCTGGGAGGGGGGGATACACAAGTTATTTTTTCCCTATCTCTCTGAGGTTGTTCGGAAATAAAGAAATAAAGACATCAAGAAAATAAAGATATAAAGAAGTTCACCATGTAGAAAATAAATTAAAAAAAACAAAACCAAAACATTTCTAACTGAAGTTCTTCACTTGCTCACCCAGCACCTTTCTGTAGTGCCTAAACACTTTGGTGACAGACCAGGTTGGGTGTTCTTCCAAGAGTCCAGGGGTGAATGCTTGAAATAATCCCTGAATTTGTCTTGAATTTTTTGCCCATAGAGGCTGTGAAAATGAAGGCACTCGGAAGGTAATCAAACTAAAACCATATTCGTTTGTGCATTCAGCTAGTTAACAGGAAACATGAAACTCTCCACGCTAGTCTGGTGGGCTGCTGAAACTTGGTCATAATCTTTCATAATAAGCTATTTGTTTCTTTCTTTATTTAAGAATACAGTGTAGTTTTTCCCAGCATTAGAAGAGAAGTTAGTCCTGTTTCACTCAACTCAGGACAGAGCTGTTAAACTCTTTATAGATAACAAGGTGTAAATCATTTATAGATAGCAAAGTTTAATTAGTTTCTGCTAAAATAGATTCTGACATCAATAAAACCTTTCAATTGATAGTTTGATGTCATGTTACCTTAATTTAGCCCAAAGGTATCTCAAACATTAGATATCTTCAAGTGGAGAGGACCACGTGCCCCTCTCTGAATCCTATACCAACATGGAAATAAAAGAGAGGAGTTTCAAATAAATTTAGCTAACCACAGAGCTGAACACGTGAAACGTATGACATGTTTAGGCAAAACACTGAAGATGTGCTCCAACGTGAGAAAGAAATTTTCCTACTTCATTAAATGAGATTTTTAATTTTTTTTAACTGATCTTGCCTTCTCAAGGATTAATTAGATTCTGTTAACCTTTGAGTTCAGTGGATTTATGTTTTCACAAAATCACAAAACAATTGAGGTTGGAAGGAGCCTCTGGACATCATCTTGGTCAACCTCCCTGATCATGCAGAGCCATCTAGAGGTGGTGCACAGGACCCTGTATAGATGGCTTTTTGAGTATCTTCAAGGCCAGAGATTTCATCACCTCTCTGGACAATCTATTCTGAATTTGCACATAATTATAGATTTTGTTTATTGATTTAACAATTTCAACAGATTATACATGTGAATGTGTTTTCGACATCCTAATCGGAATTACCTGCAAATACTTTGCTTTCCCTGAGTATCATCTTGTTAATTTTCTGCTCGATATTCTGTGAGTTTTCTGTGATTTCCAAAAAAAAACAACCCACAAAACAAACCAAAAAGAGTTGCTGTCTTCTTTTTCAATGTGTATGATAAAGAATTATTTCTTGTGTACAGAAATATAAGCTGCTAATGTAGTAGATAAAAAGTTAACTTTCAAAACATAATTTTACCATTGGGAGAAGAATGGATTTTAACCAAACCTAACCTCATTCACAATTAGTATCTGATATCACTTGAAAGATTTGTGCCTTTCAAATTACATTAAAATTAAGATGTATAGATTCTATTATTTTTTAATGTCTTTTATTTCATTAAAACAGAAAGAACTATGTCTATTGAAGTTATTTTAAATACTCCTGTAGCCTCATAAACATCGCAACTACTTTAGAAAAACAAATTATGGGTCAAAAACATTTGTCTTCACAGAGCTTTTCTGTTTACATTATTCTTACTTTGTCTAGATTCCTGTACTATTTTTATCTGTGTTTATTGCAAAGCCAATTACTTAAACATCAAATAACATTTTGGTGGAGGATGAAAAAATGTGTTCACGTAGTTTTACTTCTCCATGTTCAAAATTGCTATGATTAGATTGAAAATATGTATGTGTTTAGGAGTCACAGTTCTTCACAATCTGTACTTTTTAGGCAACTATCTGCCTAAAAGGATCTCTTAATACGTGTGTGCAGAACACCGAAAAACCTGCATGAATATAGGAGTGTTGCTTCAGCTGCTGAATCGAAAATCATAAATAGAATGCTACCCTTTTTGAGACTTACTGGTCTTTCTCTAGGCTTTGGGTAAATACCAAACTTTATCAGGGCTCTGAGTTCTTATAATTTTAGCCACATTGAGCTTTTTCCTCACAAACGAAAGCCTGACAAGATTCTACTTTCCAACCGATATGCCAGAGGCTGTTATTTTCCCATGAGGAAGTAGCTCCACTTTGCATTCCTTCTTCCTTGTGAAGGATTTGAGCATATCCTGGGCATCTGTCAGTGAATTCTGGAGGATGATCTATATCGTCAGCATCTTTGTACATACCTACACACACCTTCAGTTCTCCTGTGAGAGTTATTTCCTTTCTCATTGAGTATCTGCACATTAGCTGAGCTGAAAAGTATTTACTGCTAGTTCAGTTATTAAGGCACCTGAATTTCTTTGAAGTAATATTTTAAATTATTAACAAGGGTTCAACCTGGGTGCTAGAATCAGGGAAAAAACATGCACCTTCACACCAAGGCTTCAGACACAAACTTGATCTCCTTAGTTTAACGATTCTACAGATACTACTCAAAAGACAACTTAAAAAAGATCATTTAGCTTAATGAGTTAATTTTTTTAAGGAAGAGTATGAATAGGATTATACTTTCACCAGTGGCCAAGGATTTCCTGAGCTGAAGGGTTCATCAGGCTGCTGTGTTTCACAGTTGCTAAATGAGATGTTCTCAAATATTTTCTTTTTTTTTAAACTGTCTACAGCAAACAGTCCCTAGTTCAGAATCTTTATTTTCTTTATTAGAACTTTTATCTCTGACCTCATGCTTAATAATTTCACCCAACAGAACTGTTCTTTGACTAGCTTTTGAAAACCAGTTTTCATTTACCTTATTTTCTCTTCACAGTTTTCTGCACTGCTGGTATATCCTGTCTATATTTAACCTTTTCACAAGGTGAAGGGTTCTAATCTACTTTTAATTTCTCTTCATCTGGAAGTCATTCCTCTGGAAAGACTTAATAGAAACATGTATTTTCAGTTGTATTGCTATTTATACTTATTCTTTCAGTGTTTGCTGATCAAATGACATATAAAAATAAAAAGTCATCATGGATTTATAATTTTTCCTCCAGTTTTCCTTTAATAATCTTGTTTGTTTTTCAGATAATTATTTAAAATTATTCCTTTTTGAGCATTGTTTCCACTTTGTCCTTTAGAGAAGTGATTTATAACTTCTCTTTTTATCTTCCTATAAGTCATTAATTGATATAACAGACACGAATTCATAAGTAAACAGCAGAGTTATTGGACTTACTGGAGAAAGTGTTTTATTTTTTGTATATCTCTTACAATGTCATTGAGGTTACAACGTGTCCCACTTCCACACCCTATTCCCCCTCACATTTCAGAATGAGAATTCAAAACACCCAGAAAATATCTAATTTATTGAGTACAGCAAATTGGAACGGAAATTCCATTTGGAATGAAACTCTCCCTGAGATGACCAGAAATATGAAATTGGTAGTTTTGTTGTATTAAAAGCATCAGTACATTAAATGAATGAAAACAATGCTGGGTAGATCATGCAAGCTGTTCAAACACATACAAAAAAATAATAAAAGGAAAGAAAAGCTAAATGTATCATATTTCTTTACTCATTCTCCTTTTTTCAAGGGTTGTTTTCAATAATGTCATAGTATAATATTATATAAATATATATTTTTTTAAGAAGTTTAAATATACCAACTGAATACATATTTATTTTTTTTTAAACTCTAAACTTAAATTCAAACCCAGCAGATGCCAGAATGTTGCAATTAAATGAATAACTTTAAATTATGTTCATTAATCCACAGCCTTGATTTAGACTGGGATAATCCCAGGTTTTGGACTTAAACCCAAAGAGGCTTTGGAGATTCATATTAACCTTCTGAAGGGCATTTCACAAGGTCAGAGCCGTGTCGCAAAATGAATATTAATGTAAGTGAAGCTCTGGAGTGAAGTTTTGCTGCCACTCATTTCTTGAGAACACCACTTCAAGGATGACTTATGGGAAAAGATATAGCAAATAGCTGGCAGCACACAGTGGTAGCCAGGGGATTCATGAGGACCAGGATGTTTGGAGCCGTGGGAGATGCTCCTGGGGGGCAGTAGAGCAGGACCTCACCATCCAGGGCCAGCAACGTATTCAGAAGGTCAGTTCTGGTCACAGCTTAACCCTCAGGACACCCGGGAGCCTCTCTCCCCAGCAATCACAGCCCACAGCTGTACTGGTGCTGAGCTGGCTCCCAGCCCTGGCACATAAACCCCCAGCAGGACAGCTCTCAGGACCCTTATAGTAAGAAATACAAAATTTTACATAGACAAATTGCCTCGTGCTACATCATGTATCTGATACAAAGGAAAATTCATGATAAGGACTTAAGAAGAGCTTTCTGTCCTCTCTACAGCTTCATGGAGATCGGTAGCTCGCTCACAGAATAACAACATATGCACCAGAAATAGGAAAACAACAAAAATTTAAATCTCTGGCATATGTGAAAGATAAACATGTAATTATTTTCCTGGCACTGTTCTAGTATATGCAGCATCCCTGTAGAAAATGTTGCTGCTTTTCTAGCACTTGGAAGCTTCCAGTTATCAATAACTTGTTAAAAAACTGAATTTATGTAGGTATTTAATAGAATATTAAAATATTAAAAAAAACCCCTGCTTATAATCATGAGTTGTGAGTATTCAACAGATCATATTTGAAGATCTACGGAAAATCTTTGTAGAGTCTTTGGTTCCTTAGTTATCAGCCACCTGTTTGATGAAATGCTTTCAAATAGTTTCAAGTGTCTGGAAAGTTGCTGAAAACAATTGTGGAAATGCACAAAAATTTGACAGCTGTCTTTAAACTTGAGAGCAGATGCAAAGTTAACACATTCAAAAGTGAAAACCTGATAACGCACATATTTTAAGACATGTTGCTGGGCTAGATTTCTTAGAGAAAAAAAATATACTGAGCATAAGCAAAACAACAACTCTATGGGTTCTATGAATGCAAGTGTATTTTTGTTTTAGGTGCTTGTTAAAGCTTTTTGAATTCAAATGGGCTGGGCATCTCAGTACTTTTCAAGCTTTTGCCCTTAAATTCCTTTTCAAATTATTACTATTAAATTCCATTCTGCAGAAAATAAAAAGGAGTGCCAGGGAGCACGAACTGGCTCTGCTAGTCCTTTGCTTTCATTTTGCACTGCGCTGGAAAATCAATTATATAAACCGTTATACTTGACTCTCAATTCCATCCATTTCCTGCCGGTGTTATTTTTGCTATATTGTTCCTAATTATTTGTGTCTCAAAGTCAAGTTGCTCAGATTAGGTAGCTGAAATAAAAATAAATAAATAAACAAAAGCAAAGCTTTTAATAGATTTATTAAAATAGCTAACCAGCAATCAGTGAGCTGCATGAGAAGGACCAGTATGGGAAATACAATGGATATACCACAATATTAGCCACCTAGAAAGTGTTAATAAACACCTACCAATTTCTTTATAAATAGTCATGGTGAATTCTAATCCTGTACAAATATTCACTCATGGTTATGTGACCTCACGTACACTTTCCTAGGGCATGGAGACCAAAAACTGACATCCCTTTTCCAGCACTGTGGGGTTCCCTACGAGCACAGGCCTGTGTTGGAGATGGGGATGTTCCAGCTTCCTATGGACCTGTGTAGCTCCCTATGACTTGGGAATGTGAATGCCAATGAGAAAGTCCCACCCAAAGAGCGGGACACACACACCCCATCCCTTCCAAGGTGGTGGGTCCCCACATACTGCACCCAATACTGTCATTCCAGGACCAAATGAAGGCTGCTCACAGTATCTGATTGAGAGGCTGCTCTCTCCAGCTTAGACAGAAGCTCTGGCAGTGTTGAACCAGCTTTCCACCACTACTTGTTCCTCTACATGGTCTCCACTCCCACATTACTAATTTTTCTATTTCCTTTATACTGGTTTTCACATTTATTCCTCGTTTGTTTCAACTATCTCTTCAATATTCACTGATTATTGATAATCTTGATTGTAATTTTCCTCTTTAACAACATCAATTGGGGGCTGATGGCCATCTTTCTTTTTATCATGATCAGATTTTGGCAAACGTTCAGCAAATTTATTTTTTTATATATCTGATCCACATGTGCACTACCTACACCCACATTTCTGGTCTAGTGGGAAATGTCCCTGTTCAAAACTGTTATCCCTTGTCCCATCACTCCACCCCCTGATATAGAGTAATTTCTCTTTCTAAGTACAGTTTCCAGTCGAATTTATGCAGATCATCCTTATTCATGATCAGCTGGCAGAATATAGCCTTACTTATAAAAATAGTCACCCATATAAGTAGTAGTCGAACTGTTGTACTTTATATGTGAATATTATTAGGTTGGCAATTTTAGACTTCCATGAATGCACGTGCTCTCGCTCTCTAACCCACAGTAGCTGTTGATATTAATACTGGTGACTCGGTGCTGGCTACTTTTTGGTAGAAAGAGCACTACTTATCAACACGTCGTTCATGTGCAAGCCAATGTCAGTGCTTCATGGAAATACTGGTTCTAGATCCATTAAAAACCTTGTGAGTCTGCCAGATAAATATACTAAAGGAGTTTATTGTTTCATAGTATTAATCACACAGAAATATTTTCTAAATCTATTTTAAGGCAACCTGAATGTCTCCAAGGTTCTGTCCCTAAATAAATAAATAAATCAGTGGCTTTTCCCTCTGAATAGCAATTTTATGCAGCAGCATCAAAACCAGCAAAAGCATTTTGCTGCATCATTAGCTTGGATGACATGCTGAGAGTGATGAGAGAGATGCACAAATAAACACTCCCAGCTACAAAAGAAACAGTACAGTTACTATGTCACATAAAGGTCAAACTTCTTTAACAGCTTATCTGTAAGATATCTTAACCATTTGCATCTCCTCACTTTTCTCTGCCATCAGAGAGTATACTCTGAACTGGTACCAGTTACCCATGGAGGATAAAGACTTCTTACAGAACTTACTTATTAAAAATAATCTATATCTCAGTCATAAATGTAAGGTATGATGGAAAGAAAACTGAAAAACATAACAGCATGACAAAATGGTGTCAGTCTTCCAGTTCTTAGGTGGTTTTATTACTCATTTTTTTAAATATTTTTGCACGTGTTCATCAGAGAGTATACTCTGAACTGGTACCAGTTACCCATGGAGGATAAAGACCTCTTACAGAACTTAAATATTAAAAATAACCTATATACCAATCATAAATGTAAAGTATGATGCAAGGAAAACTGAAAAACATAACAGCATGACAAAATGGTGTCAGTCTTCCAGTTCTTAGGTGGTTTTATTACTCATTTTTTTAATATTTTTGCACGTGTTCCCATAATAATTCATACTAGATCAATGCTTATTGTATTATATGACACTAAGTTTGGAAATGGAGACCTAAGCTTAAGATGTTTAAGATAATTTGTGATAGAGTTGGGAAAAAATTTTACTTTGAGTCATTTATTGGACTTTTGTTGATGAGTTTTTGCATTACTGTTTGTTCTGTATTCTGTGTCATATATAAAGTTTAATATGGCTGGAGGGATTCCTGAGTTATCACTGTATTTCTCGATCCTAGACTCTTAAAAATGCCCAAATATGATAGCTTTATGTATTTAATAACAAGGTATTTTTACTGGTTGCTGTTTACTACTTTATTAGACAGGTTTCTGCCCCAGGGCAAACAAACTGTGTGTTTCAGCGGGGAGGAAATGCTCAGTTTAAAAACTAGGCCTATAGGTGGTTTGACTTAAATTTTTGTGGGGGTTTTGTTTTTGTTATTTACTTCACTTGCAGTTTTTCCTTTTCTTTTATTCTTTCTTATTCTTTTATTCTTTTTTTTGATCTTTCCCTTTTTAGGACTTCAGGAGACTGAAGTCAAAGGCATCACCGCTTGCTTTTGCTCTTCAAAAGTAAATGGCTTTGTTTTATAGGCTTATATTCTTTCCCCATTGAGTCCTCAGCTAAGTGTTTGAGCCAGAAGGAAAAGGGGCACTTCAGAGATTTCAGTGTGGTTGGAATTTAAGTCCCATTTAAAAATCAGCAGCAACACTGCAGAGCTGCCTGCATGCTTGACAGTCTATAAGCATAAGGTTTTTTGGCTGTAAAGTTACTTAAGCATTGAAAGTGCTGTCGTTTTTGAAGTCATTTTTGTCAGAGTTGGGCTGCTCTAGATCTATATTTCATCTAAAGCCAACTAAGATTCATTGGTTTAAATAAAAACATGGTCATGCTGTGCCAAATGCCTCCTGCAAAACGCACCCCTCTTTGCTTCCAAGACATCAATGAAAAAGGATAGAAACTATCTTACTATGTTAAATCAATAACTATTTACTCAGCAGTATGAACTTTGAGATTCTTTCTGGTCTGAAATGATATCAGTGCACATCTCCCATAAAAAAGCAGTTAATCACAAATAGGCAAGGCTGAAGAAGAATGTGTCCTTCATCATTCTTGTTGAAGTTGCTCCACTGTGCAGGGGGGAAAAAAAAAGTCAGACTTCTGTGACAGCTGCAAAGCAAAGTATCCATAACAGGTTTTGAGAATTCACAGAGCCAGGCAGAGAATTAATCATTATGAGAGTGATCATCGTCATGCCCGAGAGTCTTTGTGAATCTCATCTCATAGCCTTTCACAAAATCACTTACCTAGCTTTATGTATTTGATCCTGCCTTTTGGAAGAAAAAAAAAGAGTAAAGGTTCTGCACTATATAAATGAAGGTTTGGAAAAAAACCCCACAAAACTATCTATTTGAGTTGTCTGTACTGAGCCTGCATCAAGTGTTATAGTTCAAATGTCAAATAATCACTTGATTCAACCCAAATATTAGAATGGGCTTTTTCTCTGGTTTGGGAAGCTTGAATTTTTATGGTTTTATCTTCCAGCCTGTGTGGGCACCGGTGAAAATCGTGGTTTGTTGGGCTTTGTCTTTCAGAACTTGGCCCTTGTTGACTCCTTCCGTAAATAATGTTACATTTGAACTTTTATCTTCTTGTAGAGGCTACAGACATCTTAAGGAAGCCTATTCCAAAAGTCCTTGGTAGGCGAACGTTGTATATAGCTGCTTCAGCTCCGTGCTGTGACAGTCACAATATTTTATAAGGGGAAGCTCACCACTCATTTCAGATACATCCACAGAGCCCTTTGTAGAACAGCCCTCTGAAACCATCCTTGGGGAGAAAGAAAATATATTTCCACAGTGTCATTATCTTTACAGTTTGATTATAATGACTGCAGCTATAGTTCCGTTACTACTGACGCTACTATTACAAGTGTAATATACCACAGTGGTGTGACATTTCTTAGGCTATTGTAAAGCCTCTAGAAGCCATCAAGGATTTGCTTAGTGTACTACAGAAGGCGTCTGAGCAATTAATTTTATGAGACAAGGCACCACTGTGAATAAAACCACCTCCAGCTTTCAAAGTGAATGCTTTGTAGCCAGTGTGATGAAGCAAGAATTTCGTTTAAGCCAAAAGAATATCTGGAACGCTTTCTTTTCCCACATACCACATTTTATTACAAAAGACAAGAACAAACCACATAAACTGAGAATAAAAATTACCGGTGTGTATAATGGGCATGCCAAGTTTTTGTGTCTGGAGAGTAGATTTGAGGTAGAAAAAGAAAGTCTGTTGTGCAAGCCAGTTTTGTACATGAATCTACTGAAATTGCATTGGATTGAAACTTGGATTTATATTTTGTTAGCACTTGGTTCACATTTCTTTCAGAAGAACTTCTGGAAAAAGATATGTATTAAAATGGACTGAGAAAATATTGGGTTGAAATTGATAAAAAATAGATAAAGAGAAAGGACAAGAAAAAATAAAAAACCTTCCTAACAAACAAACTGAGGATAGGAGAGGCAATCAACCTAATTCAAGTCTAGGAGTACCTGCAGTTCTGTACATAATTCTTAGGTAACTGCTTTATACTTGATTATTTCAATTAAAATTGCAGTAGTGCATGAACATTTGAATATTCTTGCCTTATGCCTTTATTTTTCTTTCTTGTTGGTTTTTGTTTGTTTGTTTGTTTGTTTTTTCTCTTTTCTCTGAGTTTATGGATTTTATTACTTCAAAAATATGCTAGGACATTTTGATCTGATTTCCTAAATTATGCGGTCTAAGGAATCTTGTCAACAAATATACTTCACATTTGATGAAATACTTCATGTTTAATGAAATATCACTTTATTTCAGTACAAATTAATATTTAGAAACAAGGAATAGAGTTCTAAAATAATCCAATAAACCCTTTATCTTTCTTTTTATCACTTCAAAATTTGAAAGAAATGTGTTGTCTTAAAAAACTGTTTCTATCCTGTGCAAGATAAGCTAGGTCATATTTACTTAGGTAGGTTGAATTATATTTTAATTTTCTTGAGGAAAAGTAGCCTTTACCACTTAATGGAAAGTACTATTCATTCTTTTAGATACAGAAATTCTGGAGATGGAAAATAATGTCTCTTATCATCCATGGAAACAGGATTCACAATGAAAGAGTACTGTTGAGTAATTTTTTTTTCCTTTTTATTTTCTTTTTCTTTTTCCTTTCCCTTTTGTTTTCCCAGATACCATGGCTGGAAATTCAGATCAACAATAGTGTACCAAGCCCTCTTTTTTAGGAAATACTGCCCAAGGAACAGATGACTCCTGTCTTCACCAGATGGCAGTTCAATTTCATTTCTTCTTAGAAGTTAGAAAACAGATCTTTACTTCCACTTGTGTTTCTCATACAACCAAAAAGCACAAGATGCCTCATAATATGCACTTCTTCAGAAGTGTACAGATGGTAATCTGACATAAAACGTTCTTTTTGAACCTACTGTTTTGCTTGTTCAAATAAGCCTATTCATTTCCTAACATTGTTGGTGCTACTGTGGATGACACTGTCAAACAGCCCTGAAAATAATGTCTGCATTAAACGATGGAAGTGTTTCCTCTTGATCTTCACAACCTGCAGTTAAAGAAGTGGTTTTGTAACCCTTGTGTGGTGAAGTCAAAAGCTCTAGACAGCAGCATTGGGAATTCTAACTTAACACTTTGCTTTTGTGCTATTGTCTATCAGCCAAAACAAAGATGTGTCTGCAGTGGTGATTCAAGCTAAAGAAACTCAATGATTTATTTCTTAGAAGTGTTTTAGAAAAAGGAACACAGCTATAACACACTCCAAAGAATGTGAGAAGTGGCTAAATAAATATGTATGTGTTGTTTTTTTATTTATTGATTCTTAATAATAATCCAAAGCAAGTAATTAAAATACATTAACGTTTGATTTTTCTAATAGTCTTGCCCTTAAGAGAGAAATGAATGATACTCTGCACAACCACACAACAAGCATTAACAGCAGCAAATGCATTAATCTAGTCTCCATTAATATTAATTTCTATTTCTGTCATTTACATCTAAGCTTTTAAAATCTTGGGCTGCTTTTGCCCATCTCCTCCTAACAGACCAATTGTCTAAAACCTTTTCAGTGATAGATGCTAGAACTTTGATCACACTGTGCAGAATGTCAGAATCACTGCATTTCTGTTCCAGAAATCGTAGGTAGCTGTCCTACACTATTATATCTATAGGCATTTATAATTTTGCAGTTGTTTTACTAGCAGTAGTGCTTTTTAATTGCATAAATCATAGTCATTTACAATCATTGTAGAAATTGCTGGATAAAACTCATAGTCTATAACATGAAAAAGTTTGGGATAGAGCAGGACATCAATCTGTGCTCCTCTGTTACCTCTCAGATTAATTATTCTGAAACAATCTCTGACATAAGGATTGAAAATGCCAGAGGGCACACATTGCTGGTCACAGAAATAGAAGGATACTTCGGTTTAACTGTCACAGTTGGGATCAGAAATACTGTTGTACCTTAAGGAAAGGAAAATGGGACAGATTTCACTATGATGTCAATGAATGAAAACAAGGTCAAAAGATACGTGATTCATTTGAAATTTTTGTGGCTTTAAATATAGCTGGAAAAAAATAGAATACACCAAATGGTAGGAAATCAACAGAAGTCACCAAGAGAACCCTGAGGCTTACAAATCAATCTAACCTCAAGGGTAAGTACTTATGGAAAGAGAAACTGATAATATAAACATATATTTGATTATGAAGGTAAGTGGATAAGTGAATGCCATTGGCCTGCAAAGAGTAAAATAAATAGTTGAGCATAAGATAATTGAAATAGATGGAAAGTTTTCCAGAAAGTATTCCATAACTATAAGGTCACAATACTTTCAGGCTGGTCGTCTACACACTGAAATTACATAACAAGCAACTTGACTGAGAAACTCATCCCACAAATTAAGGAGAATATAATCAGTTGTGACTGTGTGGCCACACAGAGATGCAAAACCGGAAACAATTCTCAAGCTTAATCAACTCTACGGGCTTCTCAAGTATTTAAATCTCCAGCTGCAGGGTCAGCAGCTGCCTTTATTTTCTTTCGCATGCAATATCAGTCATTGACAGAATCAGTGCTTGAAGATTCAATTCTGGTACCTGTTAATGGCAATCATCACCAAATGCAATAAAACAAAGACCTCTTATAAAATTTTGTGATGTTCATGAAGACAAACATCCAAACACCAGGGAGAAATGCTTATGAAGCTTATGCAATGACTTTTAATCTGTTGCTAAATACTGCAATTCTTTGAACAGCAATCTAAAAAAATCCAGTTAGGATTTTGGACTAAAAAAAACACAAGCGAACTGTGCACTTCAGCTTTATTCCTACAAGCTGTCTTGTAGGAAAGAAAAAGTACTTAAAAGTTTGTACTGTGTGTTTTCAGACGGGTTTTTTGTTTGTTTCTTCAGGAAAATAGAAAAACAAAAAGATTGAGTCTCATCCTGTTAAAATTATAAATGTTTTCACATTTTGAGACAATTCTTTCATGCTTTCTTTTATCAGCATTCTTAAAAATACAATCTTTGACTGACCTTTGATATTTCACATTTCTTATCTACTATTGGAAATACATAATTTGAAACTTTGAAATAGTGAAAACATCAAAAATTATCACCAACTATGTGACAAATTTATGGGACATTTTGTCTTTTTTAGACTTTTACTCCTTCTCATCAAAAGGGCATTGTGTTTTGATCAGACAGCAGCCACTACCAATAGTAAAGAAATAAAACACTGTGATTTAGATGGCAGAAAAATACATCTGTGAAGAACACAGATTTTTATACCAAGACTTTGTGATAAATTGCAACAATTAGGAAAGTACTCCTAACTGGAAGAGCAACGTCTTTATGTAATTTCCAGAAACAAGATATGTATTATACCAGCAATTAGTCTGGAAAAGATAAGACAGGCAGTTTTATTTGGATTTGGTTTATATTTCTCTTTGAAATTATTACAGGATTTCACCATGTAGGAAAAGAAAAACCAAAACCAAACAAAACCCCAACCTTTTCAGAGCCCAGACATTTTGGTAAATGAGATAACATGCTTGCATTGAAATGTTAAATGTGATCCAGCGAAAAGTGAAATGTTTTCATTGGAGTGCAATCTTTTGTAGCATTTAACGATACTGTTTCAGCTGGAAGTGTAATTTAGTGCATGTGAATGTGTTTCAACGGAGTCAGAGGTCCAGAGAATGCACTGAGGAACAGAGAGAGAAAGTCAGTTTGCTTTCAAATGAATGAATTCTTATATTTACAGAAGTTTCAAAAGAAATGTCCTTTTTGTCTTTTTGGGGGATTTTTTGGGGGGAGGGAGGAGGGAAGAGGTTGTTTTTACAGTTGTTAAGAATACAGCTAAAAATCTTAGCTAATAAGCTTATTTTAAAGTTCTGTAAAAAATGTATTCTAAACTAGAACTCAGTAAAACTGACTTGTAAGAATCAGAGTATAATAAGAACAACAGAATGCACTGTAGATCATTAATAATATTAGAATCTTTCCTTTGTGTTACAAAATGAGGGAAACTACAACAACACTTTAATTTTAAAAGAGCCAGAGGAACTGTCTCTCCACCGGTTCAGTACAAGTAGGGCATGTTGTGGGGGTTCTTTTTGTTTGTTATAGTTTTTTTTCCTCTGAAATACACCACACAGATGTACAGAAAAACAAGTATTTCTTACTAGAGGTGAAAAAATGTCTTTGATCCCTTATACCATCAATGCAAAACATACAAATGCTGGCGGAGCTCTTGCGAAATTTTATATCTCCTATCAGTTCAGTCTCTGCAGAAAGATGTGGAGGAGGAGATGAGAGGATGCTATTGAAGTGTAGTATAGTGTTTTTATCAGACTTTTAACCAGCAAAGAAGCTGAATAAAATCTATGAACTCAAAGTGACAGAGATAGAGAGAAAAAACATGAGTGCATATATATGTATATATGAATATATTTATGTTCATATTTATGTACACACATGTGCTTTTGTAAATCTGTGTTTTCACAGACACATATTCCAGATTTAAAATTTTGCAAACAAATATACATCAAATAAAAATACCCGGTTCCTGCAGCTTCTAATACCTAACTTCAGGATTTGTTTTCTCAAAATATTTGAAAAAGACTGTCTCAGGAAGCAACATAAAAGTTGATAAAACCTCATGGCAAGCCATTTAGTGACATGGTTGGTATTACTTTGAAGTCTCAAACATGTTAAATATTTGCTTTATTACAAACTCCAGCAATTTAGTCTGAGATCTTCTGCTTGTAAAAATCAGCACAGCTCCATTGACCGCATTACTTTTGGAACAGAGAGCTCTTCTGTTTTAGAGCTGATAAGAGTTCAATACTTTTAATGTTGTGCTCACATTTTTCACATCTGAATTTTCTTCAAGCATCCATATACAGTTTGACAGGCTAGCTCTGGAGATTTGTACACATGAAAATTAAACCACAGAAAACTGCAGGCAGAATAAAAGAGTCAGATATCTCAAAGGTTGATTTGAAATGTTGGCTTTGAAGGGAAATGGTTTTATTTTTTTTCCCACAACTGTAGACATCAAGCATGAAAAAGGGAATTTGCATTTCCACTCACCTTAAAAGTTTTGTCTTGCTATGTTTTCCTTCAAGAAGACTATAAATGTGGATATCCTTGCTGACATTTTACCATCTGAGATATATACTTTGTGAACTATCAGAAGAGGAAAAATAAAAAAAAAAAAGTCAAGTTTTAGAGCAGGCAATATCAGAAAGAAGGAGCTGAATAGTGATGGGACATAGCAACAACAGTGTTGTTATTGTAACATCTAACAAGTACCAAGACATATTGCAACAACAACAACAACAACAAAACACACACAAAACCCCTAAAGGCATCAAGAATAATTCTGAAGGGGACTGTCTGCTTTCGACATGGTTATCCTGCATTTTTAGCCAAGAAAATAAAGAGAAAGCTTTTTAAACAGCCTCTTAGTTTATTTCTTTCCTGCTTTACCCTAAATAAACAATGCAATATAATCATTATTGTATGAAAATGAAGGGAATAGTGACTAAAGCTTTGTCATCCATTTCAACACAGTGCATATTCTGTCACTGAACTTGATACCCTATGACTTTTTTAGAAGTTCACAGGAATTTTATCACTTCTAATAAAAAAAAAAAAAAATCAAAATTAATTAAAGATATTGATACACTTTTAAATAACTACATTCTCATTTCTCATTTACTATTTTAGTAACATAATACTCTGCAAAATAGGAAATGCATCAAAAATAGTAAAGAGTAGGAATCAAAACATAAATGGTTCACTGAGACATGATTTTGACTTAGTGATTGGTGAGTGTTTTTAGAAATGTCTTTAACTTGCATTAAGCAATGAATATGATCTGAAGGCAAACTGTGTTAATGTGCTCACTGAAGTGATGAAAGTGAGAGTTCCCCTCATAATAAGACTAAAATAACTGTTGATTAGAAGTTGTAAATAAAGTAGAAATCAGAGAAGTAAGAACACAAAGATTGGAAAAGGTGTTAAATACCAAATTGAAAGTTAACATATGTTTAAATAAAGATAAATCTTATTAATCATATATCCTTCCTACAGACCATGTGGATAAACATGGACCGTTAGAATCATTTCATTAGAGGCTGCAAAAGGGTGCCCAGAGGCTCTCCAGCAAAGATACAATTAGATTGAAGCTTCATTATTCTTTAACGTGTTATGTTTCCCATTAGACAGTGATCAAAGAAAAAATACTAAAGGAGATCTGTAGGATGGGAGATTGATTACAGACTGATTCAGCAGCACAGTCACTGTTTGGTGCAATCTCAGCATGAATGGAGTCCCCAGAGAGCACATAGCTATCTGATAGCGCTCCAGTAAGAGAAAAATCAAACCACTTTTAGAAACTAAATTAGTTTGGGTTGCATTACACAGGAAAGGATTATATCTCAGGTTGTCATTCTTCCTGGCATCCAAAAGGAGGGGTGTTAAAAACATTTCCGTTTCAGTTGGAGATAAAGCCCCAAAACAAATACTGCTTCAATTACTGTAGTAGAGCTACCAGAAACAACAGATTTCTTCTTTTGTGTTGTTGGGATCCATAATTAAGATTTCAGTTAAGAGTTTTTCTTTTATTATACAGCTTAAAATTATTTTAATTTTAATTATTCTAATTGTTTTGGTTAGTCTCAAATTTCCTTTTAAGCAGTGTTATTTCCTCTTTTCCTTCTTAATTCTCTTTTACTCAATCGAATTTCACATCTGGAAAATCTAAACAGGACACGAGCATAGAATTGATGTTGTAAAGCACGAGTGTAAACTACCTGCTATTACAAATTAGCAAACACCCAGTGAATCAAACTCTACAGCATCTGTTAACATCATCCATGTAGTTTTCACTTAAAGCAATAGGATGGAAAGTTCCTCCAGAAATTTGACTCCTCACTAACAGTTCCTCTCTTTTGAGAAATAGATGCCCAAAGTTTAAAATTACTGAGGAGCCCTGAAACCTTTTGCCAGCAGAATGCTGGCAAATAAATCTCCTAGCAACAAATCTCTTAGAAAGCTTGTGTTTATTTCAGAAAGTTACAGACAATTGGAAAAAGAAGGAACAAGAATGTTTTCTCAGATATTTGCCCTTTTTTTTTTTTTTTTTTTAACTGAAGATTTCTGGTTGAATGCTGTAATGTACTTTCCACTGGATTATGGTACAAATTCTGTGCTTAATTCTCCAGGTCATTAAACATAATTCTCAAAGTGTTTTACAAAATTAATTGTGCTGCTTACATTTTGGTTGTTTTGAATGAAGCTATTTAAAAATCTGTGCTATTGAACAACACACTCTCTTTCTGTATTCTTAACATTGACCCTGTAACTCCAGTTTTGAGAGGAATGAGGAAGAATGGAAGAGAAATGAAAGCTGCTACAGACACATCTTCAAGCTGTGGAGATTCCTTAACATCTGTACTATTCATAGAAGGTCACAGGAAATTTATGTTCCATTTTTACTTCCTTAGTAAGAGAGAAAATGAATGGCAAATTGTGAATATAGCCTATGAATAAAAGCCAACACGCATTTGCTGCCACCCTTTATTATGAATGCATAAAATGTATGTATTTGAGGATAAAATGTCATCACTAGGAATGCAAAATGAACTTAAAAATTCCATTGACTGGACAAAAGTAAGTAGCCCCTTATTTTAAAAATGACATTTGATCTCAATAGGCAATGTACCTTTTAGTTGAAACCAGTATCACTTGTAAAAGCTCTTGGGAATACTTTGCAGCACCAGGAATATTGCAGCCACTTTGCAATGTATGACTTTTTTGGAAAAAGCAAACCATTGTGAAGAGTTTGTAATTGCTGTTGACCCACCTTGAATTAATAAATAAATAGTTCCATTTACAGAATATTTCATCTCTTATTGTTATTAGTTTAATAGATTGTTTGACGTTGATTTTTTTTTTTTTCTATTACCGTATTTATATTGATAAAAAATTAGCTTTTCTTTTTATTGTTTCTCAAACTTTCTGTTTCAATACCTACCAGCCAACCTTTCCCCACCTGGATTCCTGGAGAATCAGCCCACTGACAGGCCAGATACTCAACCAGACATAAGAACAGCTTTCCAGCTTGTGACAGAGCAGAGACACCTACGAGACACACAAGAAACAGAGGGATTCTCCTTCCTCAGCAAGATAATGGGATGACCGACAAGGTCAAATAACTTGGAATGCTGAATATCAGAAGAACTTAAGGAATTCTTTGGACCCCTGAGAAAAGCTAGTTGGGTTGGTGGCAACTTGAGGAGTTAGCCAAGCTCTCTCCCCAGCCAGGGTGGACAGCTGGGAAGCAGGCAAGCTGGGAAGCCAAGGATTCTGCCTGGTTTCTAGCCAACCCACCAGCCTGGGGTCCAGTTGGCTAGAAAGCTGGCAAACGTGCTGGCAGAAAATCAGATAAGCTAGCAGCTGGCTGCTTGGTCAGCTTATCAGCCTTTCTGATTTTCATCGGTATTTTTGATACAATCTACATGTTCCCAAACAATAATTCAGCTCAGCCAGGCTTTTTTCTTGATAAAGCCTGTTCAAAAAGAACCTTATCAGCTCTAGCATTTAGTATCTGGAATTAATATATGGTGAAAATATAAGGAGTATTTTTATACCTCCACAGAATTAAATATAAGTAGTTTATTGGAAATCTTCCATGAATTCTTTCTTTAAGAGGTTTCTAGTTACCAAGGATCGGTGAATTCCTCATGTGTCAGAAAATGTCTGGTTTAGGCTACTAGCCTATCTTTAAAAAATAGTTGCTATATTCTGTCTGCTTTTAGTCTTCCTGGATTCCTTAATGCTCAGTCTTTCTTCAATATAATTTAAAAATTCACTCTTAGTTCTTTTTCTTCAGTGAAAATATTACTAAGAAATGGATTTACCACCTCTCAAGTACTTTATTACATACGTCCACCAACTTCTTATTTTTCATATAGTTACTTCTTTAATTGGGTAACTAAGATACTTCATTTAACTATTTCATAATTTATATCTATGTCAATGATATTTAAATTTTTAAATATCTTTTCAAGATGTTTTAGCAAGCATTTAAGTGTTATCTTTTCAGTTATTACTCTGAAATTTTATCAAAACCAGTAAACATATTGTTGAGTTTTGCTATACTAGTTATGTTGCCAATTTTAATTTTAAAGACTGATTACAATCAATCTTCTGTTTTATAATCAAACCTAAAGGATGTTTTTGCCACTGTGTAAATTATTGAGAAAATGCCTAATTAAAAATACAAAGGAGAGGTGGCAGAAGATAAACAGCTGTCCATCACACACATGATGTATGCAAGGATTAAGAATATTTTGTTATTATACTGCAATGTCATAAAGAAATATTTTAGAACTAGAGCATTTTTTTTTTTAAGTTGTGTTTACATTTAGAATAATGGAATGGTCAGAGTTGGAAGGGACTTTAAAGATCATCCGGTTCCAACCCCCCTGACATGGGCAGGGACACCTCTCCCTAGAGCAGGTTGCTCCAAGCCCCATCCAGCCTGGCCTTGAACCCCTCCAGGGATGGGGCAGCCACAGCTTCTCTGGGCAACCTCTTTCAGTGCCTCACCACCCTCACAGCAAAGAATTTCTTTCTAATATCATCTAATCTAAATCTCTTCCATTTTAAAACTATTACGCCTTGCCCTATCACTAGAATTCCTGACCAAGAATCCCTCTCCAGCTTTCCTGGAGCTCCCTTCAGATCCTGGAAGGCTGCTTGAAGGTCTCCCTGGGGCCTTCTCTTCTCCAGGCTGAATAGCCCCAGATCCCTCAGCCTGTCTTTATAGGAGAGGTACTCTGTCCCTTTAATCATCTTCGTGTCCCTCCACTGGACCCATTCCAGTAGGTCCATGTCCTTTCTCTGTTGAGGACTCCAGAGCTGGACACAGTATTCCAGGTGGGGAAAGATCATTATAAAAAAAACAACCATGCCACACAATTTTTATATCTTGAAGTTGAAAAATTATTAAAATTATGGTGAATATTAAGAAATTTACTCTTTTGTTGTTGCCCCACTCAGTTTTAAGCATGTATTTAGTCCTTGGTATCATCATGGAATGGAATGGAATGGAATGGAATGGAATGGAATGGAATGGAATGGGATGGGATGGAATGGGATGGGATGGAATGGAATAGAGCATAATACTTCAGTTGGGAGGACCCTATAGTGATCATCTAGTCCAACTGCTTGACAACTTCAGGCTCACATCAGAAGTTTTTACTTTAAATGTGCTCTAATTATAAAACTATGATTTAAAAAAAAAAAAAGTCTAATTATTTTACCTCACCATTTATGTTGCGACCGTTCAACTCTTCACAACAGAAGAAACTTCAACTTTTTAATGTTGGTTTCATTTTAGATTTTATTCTTATGCCAAGCTGAAACATTACATAAACAAACTGAATTTACCTGCAATGAACGACAAACAAAAGCTGTTCAATCAGGCCTGGAGCAAAACTTGGTGCAGCTTTTTAAACCGTTAGAACTACTTCTGATTCTGGTTTGTGACAACATTAAAAAATAACCTAAGGCTATATCCCTCCCTCTGGTTCTGTGAAGAGAGAGTGACCAAACCTGTTAGAATTTTTTAAACGGGCAGAAAAGGAGGAGAGCAGCCAATTAATAGCATGTTCCCACATTCCCTGGGATTCACTATGACCTTCTCTAACAGAGTTTCACTGGGTCATTTCTCTCTTGGATTAAGAGGCAGATGGAGGCAAAAAAAAAAAGGTAGAAGTAAGAAACAGATGCTTTCTACAGCTTGATCCCCTGCTGATCCCACAGACAGAACAGCAGGTGCTTGTGCTACTGCAAACAGCAATTTCTTTATAGATCATTTTTTAGATGATCACACAGATCATTTTGGGCTACCTCTTTACCATTCGAGTGAAATGGTAAGACTGAGTTTTTATGTCCCTCAAAACTTACTGAAGTATTGTACTGTCTGTCAAAATTTAATAAGTTTTCTCTGCATTTTTCTTAATGAGGACAGTTGTTTTAACAGGGGATATCTCCAACCTCTGTTCTGTCATAACTCAAACAAATGTTTGGACCGTTGCACTACTCACCCCTGTCTCATGGAGAATTCAGTCTTGTGCCTGAGATGTTTTTTCCAGTGGAATATTTACCAAAACGCATTTCTCTGGAAGACTATTTTCATTAAATCATATTTTTCTACCGAAAAGCATAACTTTCTGAAAATTCTTGGTCGTCTCCGGCAGCAAGACAAAAGAACTTGTATAGCCTCTTGAATATATAGCTGTTGAATATATGGTTATTCAGTATCTGACTGTTCTAGAGACTTGTTTTATGACAAATCACTTATTTTTGTATGATTTAATTCCATAATGCTAAACAGACTCAATAATTTAGTTTTCTTTTATTCATTCCCATGGTATTAATGTAGCCATAATTATTTAAATACTGAGAATGCCTTCATATATGTTTTCCTTCCTGAAGCTGCAGAAGTTATCATTCTCCCAGTTGTTAATCATTTACTTTTCACTGAATACCAATTCCTATTCCTTCAAAGTTGCAAACTTCCTTTTCTTTTGAGTGAAACTTTCTGAGACTTACTCAAAAAAGAGCCACATAAGCTGGAATAGTTTAAATAGTAAGTGTTTGCTAACCTTTAGAAGTGTTTGACTGAAATGAGTTAGATTATCCATATAGCTGACGTAGCAAATTAGAAAGGCAATGGAAGTGTGCTGTCAGCCTGTAAGGGTATTATAGCCTTCTTCTTCAATACTTTCACTTCACAGTAGTATTTCAACGATGCTTAAAGCTGAATATTTGTCAATGTGGGTCCAAAAAACGGAACCTGAACATTTTTTTTTAATGAAGAAAACCGAGAATATTTGAATAGGTAGAGGATTCATTTGAAATTGTGAGGTTCAAAGTAATATTTTGAATGTTTTTATTATCTATGTGAATATCTAAGCATATATTTTTATTGCTGAAGAGTTACAGGGTAAGCAAGAGGACTGCTGAGAGCTCTCATGCTCAACATGAGTATTCTGTGAGATCATGGCTTCACTGTTTTCAGAATCTCTCTTTATTTCTACTGATATTGTTCTCTCTAACTCCCTGTGAGAGAGCTACTATAATTCTCTTATGGGGAACAGGATTAATAAGAGTAAGGACAAAATATTATGATATGGACATGGTTTTTACCCTGGAAAGATATTTTCAATAGGAAGATATTGCCAGCAAAATTTAATTCAGATGGATTTGGACGTCAAGTTTTATTTCAAGGTTTCTCTTCAACCACATAGAAGTGCTGCACAGAACACACACCAGTAAGGACATCCAGTTTGGTTGCGGCCAGCACCAGAAGTTAAGGGAACAAGCTACTAACACGGAGAGATCATGAGATTCACATCCATACATCTCAGTTTCACCTCCGATTTATATGGGTACCAATAACTTTTCACAGACAATTGAATATCTCTTTATTTAAGGCATTAGTGACCATTATCTGAGTCAGTATCACCTTCCTGGATCCTTCCCCAAATGCACTAAACAGGTGTAAAGTTGTTAATAGCTCATCTGTGTTTTATTACTTCTTTCCCAGACTCACCTAAACTAGAAGGGAGGGAAGATGTAGACTCCAGCTTTCAGAGAAACCTCCCACACAATGATTACATTTTCTCTGCTTGCTTTGCCAACCCACCACTGAATCATCCACTGAATCAGAGCTGTGCTGGTGGAGTCAAGGTCTCATTTTATCTCAGAACTACTGTTGGGCAGGCTTCACCTGTGACAGAGTTCGAGGTCTTGCTTGGTCAAAATAGCAGAGCTCAAACCAGTGTTTTCCCCTTTGCCACCCACTTCAGTGGTGTTTTGAACAGACAGAGAAGATGAGATCCAGGCAGTGAGCGCCAAGTCACAGCTTATCTCAGACTGTATAAAAGTGGATGAAAGGTTTTTCAGGAGTAGTTTTTTTTAAAATGTGTTTGTATTCAATGTGTTGACAATTTATAATGAAGGGATCAGAACAAACAACAAAAAAAATAATACATAAACCACATCACTACTTTGCTGTTCTCTGTGACTAAAGTAGCACAGAAAGGGCAGAACTCATTTCATTGATGCACTGTCTTATTTTCCTTAAAAGAATAGGGGAATTTGTGTTAGTTTCCTGCTCAGACTGAGAAATACTACTTTATCTCTTATCAATGATAGTCAGCAAAGTCAATATATAGTTCTACTCTATCTTAGAATATGGAAAATATGTATTTATCTAACTTATCTTTGTGATTTCATATCTAAATAGCTCTACAGGGACAAAGTATGTATTATTTGGTATTGCCATTTACAGTTTTGCATATACATTTCTAACTAGAAGCTTTTGTTTTGTTGTGATGTGGATAATGGAAAACTTCTATGGTCCAAGGAAGTTTATTAATGTCTAGGTATTAAACCTTTTTTGGGTGAATACACAGCAAGTGACTGTTGCCAAAAGTTATGAATCATTGTGTGGGATCTGGAGCGAAAGGGAATAATATATTAAGTAATAACAAAAAAGTTGCCAAAGAACTTTGACAGAAGCAAGACTGAGTGGATTCCAGCTGTGCTGAACTGCTGTGTGTGCATACTTGTCTGTATACATAATCCATATAAACTAGAAACATTTTCATTTCCTTTGATGAAAATGTATTAACATTTCACCTACCTCTGTATAGGAGCTTAATATATTGATTGAAAAGTTGAAACGGATTTTCTTCGCTGAACTCCTGTATTCCTACACCAGTTTTAGCAGCAACTTAAATGTCTGCTGTAATGTATATATAATACTCCAGGAAATCAGAAGTAATTTACACTCTTTATCAATAAACTACAAAAATAACCCATACCAAACATATTCTCTCATGTATATTCTTTGCATTTATCAGTCTTGAAACAGGTATTCTCTTTTCCTCCTCATCGATTTTGGCACATCACAGCACTTCCAAAGTTTGGTATTGAAGCAGCAAAGATGTAAATAAAAATATATTACAGTCGTTCATAAGATAATGGTGTGTAATATTTTTAGTGTTGGTGTCTTTATCCCTCAAGCTGTTTCTTGCTGTGACAGTTACTGACACGTGGCCTGATGGAAATGGAATTTTCTAGACAGCACAACTGAGCAGTTGAGCACTCAGCGGTTACTGAAATCAGTGTTTCCTCCCCAAAATAAAGCCATGGGGATAATAGTCATTAATTCTGTCAAGATTCAGCCCAAAACATTTATATAAATGGCACTTTATTGGTGCATAAACCTGCAAACTTGGATACTAATTTGAGTAAAACCATTGTGGCTACCTTTGAGCCAATCAGTTGTCCCTTATCACAACTTTGTGTCACATTTTTTTACGTAATACAGACCTCTTGTTAAAGTTTCTTTAGAACATTTAAAAAAATCTATACTAGCTAGTTCTTCAAGTCTTTCAGAATTGAGATGGTGAATTCTGGGGATTGGTGCAGGGGACTAGAGACAGGTTTATTCCTGTGCAGTTCTGGGCATCCTATTTCTTAATCAGCTTTATTTGGAAAATCAGCCAGTATCTTGGACTTTTGTATATTCCCTATCTATTGGGACTATTCAAATAGTCTGGGAAACATAACAAAACTTGGTGACTATTATCAACCCCTGCAATGGAAGAAGGTTTGGAGCAGATGCATACAGGTGATGTACTTATGAAGCTCAAAGAAGAATGTAGGGAGAGACCAAAGCTGTTAGAAGTTGAAATATCACAAGACATAGGAGACCAGCAGGTGGGATTTGTTTTAGATAAATATGTGTTTAAGTTAAGTAAATCAGCTGGCTGTTTCAGACTAGTGGATGAACTGGTTGTGTGTTTACACCTTCCTTAAATTATTTTCCTTTTAAAAAAGTAGGAAAAAAATGCAAATGCCTTTCTGAGAAAGGCAGACTAGCATGGGGGAATATATATATAGTACAATAATATAGTACACAATATATACTATACATAGTATGTATCATTCAGAACAACACAAAACTGAACAAACAACAAAATGAACTTTGAAGAGAGCAATGGGTTTCAGCTGGCTTCAACCCATGTATTCCTTCTTGGTGGCTGAGGACATCCTGTGTCATGATGGTGAGCAGGTGAGCATAGCTCTCTGCAGGGCTGCTCTTCATCCCCCAGCCAGGTTCTTCTCACAATTTGGCTTCTAACTAACTAATTTTAATTGAACTGAATCTCTCTCTTGGTTCTGAGACACGAGAGCCATGAATTTAATTTAAGACACTCTGTGTGTTACAAAACTCGAGTCCCTTTTTTGAAACAAGTCATTTAAATGCCAAATAACTAACTTTTCTAATCAATATGCATGAACCACTTCACCGGTTGATTTTTACCCCATGATGCATTATTAATATTTATATGTCCTTCTAAATGAACGTTGTACGGGCAAAAAGCTCCCTTTCCTGAAGAAATAATTTTATTCTGCTTTTTTTTTATATATATGTATATTTTTCTGTAGCTGCAGTAGACACTGATCATACAAGAGAAGTGATTGTTAAGACTGAAATGCTTGACTGAATCAGTGACTATCCAAGGATGGCTTTAAAAGAAGAAAGAGTAGATTTGACTGCATTTCATAGAAGGATGTTTCAGAAAATAAGATGAAAGATGACAAGTCAGAAGCTGACAAAGAAGCAAATAACATATTCATATCAGATAAAAAAAAAAAAGTGAGATAAGGGGCAAAATTGGGCTAGATACAGAAAATCCTCTTAATTGTAACTTCATCTTGGAATAAGTCATGCATTGTGCTTTTTGCTTTTTGGTTATTTTCTGTTTTCAGGGAGGGGTATTCATTTAAATCTAAGGAATAATTTTACATTTTCTCTTCATTCAGCTTAACACTGACAGGTCGAGTAGAACCTCATGTATATTTGCAGTGCAGTGCTCCATAGCACAAAAAGACATGGAATTGGGTGGTTCCCAGGTAGTGATCTACTCATTTTATGTAAAAAGTCCCACTTCACTTTTGCCATCTGCCCTTCCCTCACTGGAGAATTATCGATGGAAAAATCATGCCAAGTCCTCTTTCTATGCAGAGGGTACAGATGTTGCTCAAGTCTTCAATGGAACCTAAACTTTATTCTCTGTTCCCATCCTAGATCTATTCATCTTATCCAGAGCCCACCTTCTCTGAGGAAAGGATTTTGAAAGCATGGTGAAGTCAAGAGCCATTTTTTATAGGGATCAAAATCTAATGTTAGCAAACAACAGGATCGTCTAACGTTATCACAGACTTATTTTCTTTGTTACTTTACTTTATCTATTTTATTTCCTCCTTTTGAAATCAAGAATAATAATAACAATGATCAGTTACTCTATTTTTTCACAAGTTTCATTAAGAATTAAGAGCTATAATAGCCTGAGACCTTACTAATTATTATAATATATATATAATGAGACTGATGCAGATAAAATGAATTTTCATATTTTCAAATGTCATTACTTTTCAGAGGAAGTCAGTAGCACAGACAGACTGGTACTCTATGTTTTTTATTATCTCTTTTTCGATATAAACAGGAAAACATAGAGTAACTATTTGACGATACAGAAAAATGTTTGCAATGTTTATTTTGACATGACATATGTCTCGGTGGTTATTTGTAGAAACCATAGCAATACTAAACATGATAGAAATGCAGAATGATAAATTAAGAGAAAATAAAGCATGATAGCACATATTCTGGTGCAAGCAAATGATATTTTGTTTGTGGTCATGGAGCGATATATAACATGACACAGCAGGGTCTCTAATTATGATATTAGTATGCAGTTCCTTTTTTACTAAGAGTTGCAAAATATATATATTTTCTCCCACTGCCATGTAGTTTTGGGAAAAAGAAACATAAAACCCCCAAATAAATACTTTTAGAAAGACTTCATTATTTCATAAATGCCTTAATTGTGTTTAACTTAAAAACACCCAACAAAACCGATCAAAACCCCAAATCTAACAACTCATAACCAATATTGTAGGATGACATAAGAATACTTATTGACTCCTAGATCTTAAATTTATCCCTCCAAGGATATTTTCATTTATGGTTATCAGGAATGACTACTTGCTTTTGGAAATGTACAGAGAACAGATTCCTTACTTTACCACATTCAGCCATTTTAAATTCCAGCAGATCTAAGCACAAGCATGAAGCATGAGAGTGGATATTTTAATTAGCTTTTTAGGGTAATTTTTTCTGAAAGATAATCCAGGCTATCAAAGCTGTAATTAAACGTTTCAGAACAACGACTTTTTGTGCATTAGTTGATAGAATCCTGTGTTGTCTCATGCTCATTAGATAAAGCATTTAAGGAAAAAGAAAGAAAAAAAATAATGTGTCCTTAACGTCTTCGCAATGATGTATCTTTTCACTACTACAGAAATGCATCCTCTAATTACTTCTTAACTATTCTAATACCAAGGTAAAGGAAAAAAACAACAACAAACAATTAAAATTTTCAGCAGCATTTCTTAACATCAAAATTACTTTGGTATAAAGTGTGCAATATAGATTTTTCTTAAAGAAATACGGAAACTTCATGACCCACTTCTCTAAATGCGTCTGCTTTTCATTCACTGGCTGCTCAAAAGAGTCAGTGCCTTGGAGACCTCTAAACCATATTGATGGAATGCTCTCCTGAAGTCTAATGTTCGCAGCTGCTTTTTAAACCTTGCAAGGAAAGCATAAAAGAAGCAAACAAAAACCAAAAGCTGTGGTGGAATTCTATTTCAGATAGTTAAGCAGTTGTTTATGAGGCTGTATTTATTTATAGTAGGTGTTTATAGCATAGCATGAAATTACTAAAGAAGTATTGAAATTATTCTAAGAAAAAGTTAATGATTATTGACAATTTCCTGGCAAAAATGAAGAATAAAACATACAACAGAGAGAATTCAATGGTGTCCCCATCACTTGCCTATATGCAGAGAAAGTAATTGCTAACACAGCTTGACTGAGGATATGCGATAGTGTTTCAAGCAGCCTCTTGTACCTGTTTAAAGTTCTCCTCTTTCCAGAAGAGCAATTTAAGTTATTTATGAGCATGGTATTTCTTAAAAGCTTTAGTAGGC
The DNA here is from genome assembly GCA_013400375.1 of Thinocorus orbignyianus. Taxonomy (NCBI): domain Eukaryota; kingdom Metazoa; phylum Chordata; class Aves; order Ciconiiformes; family Thinocoridae; genus Thinocorus; species Thinocorus orbignyianus. The sequence goes on from VXBW01008341.1 coordinate 275,968, forward strand.
ATATCCTGTTCATTTTATCTTTAAATTCCACCTTCCTGAAAATTATTCGTTCATCTGTGTTACCATGTCAATTCTCACACTTGCAATACAGTTCTTAGGAAGTTCGCATTGGCTTAAGGCTGTGGACACCGAGGCACACAGTGTTTCCAATACCCAGGATTTTTTTGGAGACAGACTATACCCTCTTTTCTAGAGTCCAGAGAATACAGAATTAAATCTTAATTTGTTTTCTAAGTGGATTTTTAGGGTTCAGATTATTGAGTTAAAAAAAATAGGCTGTTGAAAAATAGGGACAGAGTACCCCTAAGGTGCTTACCATGATACAACCAAGGCCTTTGATCCAAAGTTTATGGCAATACTATTATCGCTGTCTTCCAGGTCTATTAAGAGGACGACCTTATACTCCCACAATTCATAGCTGACTTCCCCAAACCAACCTATTGATTATTCCATACCATTGAAACGCACATATTCTACAAAAAGCTTCATTGGGCTTTCCCATGAGAGAGAAGTGACTTTACTGAACAATGTCTGGGTACCTCCAATTACTTATTTGTTAAGTAAATATGTTATCTGGAAACTGTTGCACTTAAAATCTCGATATGGGCAAAAGGAAACACACCAGGTATGAAGTTATGAGCTTATCGGTGACCGATATTTATTTAAAAAGAAAATCAGTGTAGCAGTTGGAATTATTATACAACCCCCTCTCCTTCCCAGTATTTATACCTCTCCTCTGGTATGATGCTTGCTCTTGCAGTGTTCCTCTAGTTCCCAAGGCCGATGCTTCTGCCTTTCTCAAGCAGACTGTCATGGGGAGATCATGACATGATGTCAAGGTGACAAGAGCACCCTGAGGTCTTCACTGACAAGAGTATGATGCTCATGGTGGAAGTTAATTTCTCTTCTTTCCTGAAAAGATCATTTGCTTCTTCCTCAGTCTAGCAGTTCGCTTATGTATATATTTATGTTTCCCAAATGCATTTTGGTTTATTTTCACACAGTTTACAAGCTCCACAAGGTCCCCAGCTTCAGGTGACAGAAAGGATGATTGTTGTGCTACCTGAGTTGGTCAGACCTTCACGACAGTTGGTTTTCATCAGCTAAAACAGATAAGGCCATAGTCACTTTACCTGGATAAAGTTCTTTTTCCTTTTATAAGATATTTAAATAATTAAATAAAGGGAATATCCTGTAATTATCAACATTATCTTTGTTTAAAGTACATTCTTTATTTAGAACAGTAAATGTGCTTTTTAAATGCACATGGCTTTTTGAATGTTGAAAGGTGTCTCTTTTGAAGTCTCTTTCATTCTACTGGAGATCTTGAGCTCAGCAAAATTTTTGATACTCGTTTCTGTCCCATCAAATGAGATCTCTGCCTTAGTGAGGAGTAAAACGATCATTTTTAGTTCAGTGTATTTAGGCTCAAATCGTAGCTCTCCTTTTCGTTATTAAAAATAGGCTATGATACTGTCGTTCTTTGAATAGTTAAACACTAAATAGATTACTATGGTTTAAGATGGATGCTTTTATTCATAAGAAGAGGGAAAAAAAAAATCTGTTGAAAGAGTGCAACAACAAAATCCACTTTCACAAGGTTTTGATATGAATTAATCCCTCCCGGGGACCATCAAAGTGTATGATTCCCATGTGTAAAATATATCTTCTTCTCTGGCTTTGTGGGCCTTCTTGCTTCATCTGTAAGAATGGCATTAGACATCCTTAAGAGTAGAGAGAATGTTAGCAATTAAAGGGGGTCAAATTTCAGTGTTAAGCTCTACGTTTACCCCTCATTCTTTCACTTGAATAACAGACTTTTCCGATTATGAAAGGACAATCAGAAGACCATAAGAACAAAAGATGGATCATTTTCTTTCTCTCAAGATCACACACAACCGAAAAGGACTGAGTATGCAACGAATCCTTTTTCACAAAATTCATTCCATGCTTTATTGTTACTTCTGAAAGTGAATAGTGAGATACCTTTGGAACTGAAGTTCTGGAACCTGAGTGGACTGGTGAGTGGAAAACTTCAAAGAATCAGCTTTGGATAGGGAGTTGGACTATCAACTGCTGATCTCTTCAGGGAATGGAATGATTCAGCCTTCCCACAAGAATTTCAATGATGTGTAAATGTTCTGGGGAAGATTTCATTTGAAAGGTAGACTCACTAAGGGATAAAAAAAAATAAAAAAAAAAAGGTACTGGGAGTGTGGAGATGGCAGTCAGAGGAGCTCTTTTAGAGTTTTCTCTCAGATAGCTGCAAACATTTGTAATTTGGCCTTTGTAAGAATTTTTGGATGTTGTTCGGGTAATAAAATGCATTAATCTTTTGCTTATATTAACACTAAAAACCCTAGGTCACCCAGCTGCATTCTTAGAAGCACTATGTAAATAAAATAGTTAATGTTGATTTGAAGGTTGGCGAGTGGTTGTACACAGAATTAAAATAGCATAAAAATACTTTTTAATTGTTCAATATATAGAATCATAGAATGGTTAGAGTTGGAAGAGACCTTAAAGATCATCAAGTTCCAACCCCCTGCCATGGGCAGGGACACCTCCCACACACCAGCCCCATCCAGCCTGGCCTTGAACTCTTCCAGGGATGGGGCATCAACAACTTCCCTGGGCAACTTCTTCCAGTGTCTCACCACCCTCACAGGAAAGAACTTCTTCCTAATATCTAATCTAAATCTCCCCTCTTCCAATTTAAAACCATTACCCCTCGTCCTGTCACTACACTTCCTGACCAAGAGTCCCTCCCCAGCTCTCCTGCAGCTCCCTTCAGATCCTGGAAGGCTGCTCTCAGGTCTCCCCGGAGCCTTCTCTTCTCCAGGCTGAACAGTCCCAGCTCTCTCAGCCTGTCCTCATAGGAGAGGTGTTCCATCCATATCTTCCATAAGAACTAATTACATAAGAACTGTCTATGAAAATTGATTATAACAGTTGCATTCTGCTCTCTGTAGTAACGACAGTGTATAAGCTGTGAATGTCCAGTCTTAAATCTAGATAGGCTAATAACAAAGATTAATAAGATTGTTTCAATATAACGTAAGAGAGATCTCTGACAAAAATATAACTGCTACTGAATTATTCAGAAGTTCATAAAGTTGTTTTATGTTTGTTTGTTTTTCCATTTATTAATTGAAAGGTTGTAAAAAAAAGCAATGATCCAGGTCACCAGACTATAAAAATTATTTTATCACACAGAGAAAATAAAATTACTTAAGAGACATCCATCATTACAATGACAACATCAAGGTGTTTGATTGAAAATTGCTGGCAAAGCATATTTTATTAGTAGGTATGCCAGAAAGAAGTAACATAAGTACATTTGTAAACTTTATAGATTACCACAAAATATTTTATTCTTTAATGAAACACTGAATATTTAACAACAACAACAAAAACAGCAGATGAAAATAAGGAGTGAAGTTTAGAGATAATTGATAACTCTCAATATAAGATGTAAGATAGGAAATTTATATATCGTAAATTATCTTAAATAAGATAGATTATTTAAATATTCTACTTGTAAGTGGTGAAGAAAAAAATTACTTCTGGAATCCAAAACCAGACAAGGATGAAGGAGAAAGGCAATATAAGAGCAAACACAACAGTAACAACAACCCCTACAGTGATGGGGTCAGGCATTGACTTGTTAGTTCCTTTCCTTTCAGTCTTTCATTTATCTATTCATTATATGTCAAAAAAAAAGTATCAGGTTTTTCCTGCTACAGTGTTATTGCTGCTTTTTGCTTTCCGAAAATCCAGGTCTCCATGCACAATAATACCTGATTCTGCCGTCATCTGCCGTCTGCTGCCCTGAGCGACTGACAACATCGCTTTGCTTAAAACCTCTCTGTTGCTGCCTATTCTGGCAGAAATCTCTGCTGCACACATCTTCAAGGAAGCTTGTCTTTACTGCTTGATTTCTACTAACAACAAAAAAAAAAGGGGGATATAGACTTCTGCCTTTGTCTCATAGACAACCTGATAAATAATCCTTAATTTCCAAATATGCCAGTTATTTTCCATGTTGTAGATGCTGCTCTAGAGTTATAAATTCCAGTGCAGACATGGCAAGGAACTGCTCCAACATAAACTGCTCCAACAGTTCAGAGTCCATCATTGCTAAGATCTGGGATTCTTTTCCTCTTTACTGTCAGTTCCGAAGAAATTATGAGAATAGGGTGAAAACTAACAAATTGTTAGGTTTCTTCTATAACGTAGTTGATTTTCATTTCCTTTAAGGCTTTTTTTCTTTGTTTATTAATAAGTTCTCTTGTAAAGAACACACAAAGGTTGGGGGTTTTGTTTTGGTTTTGTTTGGTTTCCTTTTTTTTTTTTTTCTTTCGTTGTTTCTTTTAATTTTTTTAATATATATATTTTTAATTATAGCTACATTGCATATTCTTTAAAATATATTTGGGATTTTGAGTAGGAAAAAAAGAGCAACCCAATACACAATCTTCCCTCCCATTTAGCCACAGGGCTCACACGATGCCCCTCCTCGTGTTCATAAGTTCCTGGTGTTGTCAGATAGAACTTGCTTCACCAGTTATTCAAATTACTTACAGATAGTTTGTTCCATCTCCAGCATCATAAGAACATCTGTCACATTATGCTGCACAGAAGTCAACACTGACTTTGCTTCTAAAACTTACAGTAGCAAATTCTGCAGCAATTACAGGCTGATTATACCTCCCCAACCTTTGCAAAACCCGAGTTTTAATTGAATCTTGTCAAAGATTTATCAGAAAGAGGCTGCACGTAGAGGCTAAAAAATGTGCTGTATTGATGATTCTAATTAAATGTGCAAAAAATTAAAATCCTGATCTGTTAAACCTAGAAAAATTGCAAAGAAACCTTGTATTATAAAACTCCATCTCTCCTACAGAATTTTGTGTAGATTATTCCAGCTCTCCTGTTCCACCAGCTGAAGGTGACAGATATCCTCTTGGTAGAAGAAATGAAAGTTCGTTGTATTAGTCGTGTATACTGCACGAGTGTATGATTTTTATTTTTATTTTTTTAAAAGGGAAGACAGAGGGATGCAGAATTATCAGCTTTTATACTGAGTGCCAATATGCTCTCTAACATATGGTAGCTACAGTGTGCTCTCATAGTCTGCAGAGTTTATTAGCACGACAGTAAACATATGGCAGTTCTTTCAACCTTTGCAAAAGAAATGGCTTTAAATTTAATTAAATAATTAAATAACCCCCTCAAATCAATGTTTATCACTCTTTTCTCTCACTTTTCAAGCAGTTTTCCTATTTTACACTGTGCAAAGTGGGGGTTGGGGTGGGGGAAAGGTCGGGAAGGAGAAAGTTAGGATAATTTTAGAATCAACCTAATCAGTGGGGAAAGAAGGAAAAACCTTTCCTAATGCATATCAGAGTCAAAAAACTGTCATGTTGATATGTAAGATCTACTCATATCTGCACCCCGTCCACTCTGTGCACATTTCTTAAGCACTCAACCAAGTAGTCAGTCGCTAGAGGGCATCAAATCTGTGCCCTAAGAAATAAAGAAGGAAAAGCTGCAGCTGTTTTAATGAAACTAAGGGAATTTACATCTCTGTGGCCCAAGTGCAGTGCTGCAGATCGTAAACCAATTCACGTGTGCTTTTGAAACCACTTTATGACAGGGCTTACCCAGCTGATAAAAATGTGAAAGTAGGAAGTCCTTAAGGAGAAAAAATAAAAAAATAAATTAAAAAAGAAGAGAAAAGAGAAGAGAAGAGAAGAGAAGAGAAGAGAAGAGAAGAGAAGAGAAGAGAAGAGAAGAGAAGAGAAGAAAAGAAAAGAAAAGAAAAGAAAAAGAAAAGAAAAGAAAAGAAAAGAAAAGAAAAGAAAAGAAAAGAAAAGAAAAGAAAAGAAAAGAAAAAGAAAGCAACAATACTAATATTATTAAAGGGCTAACTCACAGCCTCTAGACAAAGATTTATATAGAGCTAGAAGGTCGAAAGGCAAGAAGAAATAGAGTATCTTCTATTCCTGATTACCTTCAAGTCAAGGTAATTTCAGAATGACAAAAAACACGGGCAGAGACACATATACCTTGTGTATGTTTCACATCCTTTGTTTACTGCCTTCTAAATATATGTTTCTCTTCAAGGCCAATAAAACTCCCTTTGGAGTACTCTCTAACTCTGGACTCCCCTCTCTCTCACACTTATCTTTATGTTCATTCTTTATACATTATCAGGTATCTTCTGCCTTTCAGGATGTACTTCTGGAGCTGGACATCCTTTCATGAACTACTTTTATGTATTTACAGAGGCCTTAATGCCTAGAACAATACTCTGCAAAAGAGCCCATATTTTATAGGGAATAAGAAAATTGTTGAATGTAATAATGTTTTTGTAAGGTAGATGTCGAACAAGTAAATTGATATTTCAAACGAACTGGGTAGTTTTAGATGCTTTACTTTCCACAGGATTAATGTTTGCCAGATTTTAATAAACAAATCTTGCTTACTTAACCAATAAAACAGAGCATTTCCAGTAGTCTTAAAATGTTCCAAGGTAACATCAATCATATTGATTTTATATTGTTTCTCACTTTACTAAATCCAGAGTTAGATACACAGGCACTAATTTATAAGCCAAAGTTAGTAGTTTTTTGTCCTTTTCATTGTTTACCTGGTATATTGAATTTTAACCCTGTAGGTTTTCACCATGTAAATAATGACTCATTTAATTTGAAGTTCCAAGACATAAAAATATCAACGGCGTTTCTGCATCCAGAATAGTTCAAGAATCCCAAAACCTTCTAGGAAATGGTTAACACCAAATCAGAACAGGAGGAAATAATAATAAAAGCTCTCAGGCAATATACTATACTTGAGGTGAAAAAAAAAAATAACGAAAACAATTGTGCTACTATTTCTGTTTCTGAATTCTTTGGGAAGATGCAGTACATATATTACACATGGGATATAATTATAGAGGACTCTCAGGTAGTAAAAGGTGACTTTGATAAATATGAAGCATAACCCACCTCTCAAGGTTTCATTTTTGTCCTATATCTCTAACTGTCAATAGAATCCAAGTATTTCAGAAAATCTTAAGGGAGGCTGTTATTCCTTGAAGTTTTAAAAGTTATTATCCAGGAGAGCAGAGAGCTGATAAATGCTCTCTGTTTCTCCTAAGTTACTGCAATGGCAGTATTTCTTTCTCACTTACTAGGACACCTACAAGGGGACTAACCCTATCACCTTTTCAATAAATTTTCATACCCAGCATTTTGCCCTGCCCTGTAAAGTTTAGAAGTCAGTATTTTAAATTAAGAAATACCCTAAGAGTTTGATTTTTTTCTTTTTTATTTACAGCTAGCCTAACTGTGGATATGAGAGTATATATATGTGGTATCTATATATATATATGTGTGTGTATGTCTGTGTATATATGTATATTATAGAAATATAGCATATACAGTATATAGATACTATATATATATATACACACACAGTATATACAGTACATATATATGTGACCTTCTAGCAGCCTTCCCAGGATCTGAAGGGAGCTCCAGGAGAGCTGGAGAAGGACTCTTGGTCAGGTAGTGGAGTGACAGGGCAAGGGGTAAGGGCTTTAAGTTGAAAGAGGGGAGATTTAGATGAGATATTGGGAAGGAATTCATTGCTGTGAGCATGGTGAGGCGCTGGAACAGATTGCCCAGGGAAGTAGTGGCTGCCCCACCCCTGCAGGGGTTCAAGGCCATGCTGGATGGGGCTTGGAGCAACCTGGTGTGGTGGGAGGTATCCCTGCTCATGGCAGGGGGGTCGGAACTCGATGATCTTTAAGGTCGCTTCCAACTCTAACCATTCTATGATTCTATGATACTATATAGAATTTCCATCTTATGCATTACTTTTATACTTATCATTGCAGTTTTTACCTATCAATGACATCCCCATTTGCTCAGTTTCAAAACAGATTTTGGATAAAAAGTTCTCCAAATGTCTACAGATAATGCACAAGTGACTTTTTAACACTGATAAGAGTAAATTGTAGATGTATTATAAATAATGAAAGCTTTATTTAAAACTTAAAAAAGGACATGCAAATTCATCTTGCAAAGTTTCATAAGATTCCACTTCTTCTATATATATAGTAATAAAAAGACATCATATAACACTGAAAGCTGTTAGAAAGTATTGCTGTTCTCTAATCTAAAGCAAATCCTCATGATAGACTGCTTTAACACTTCTATTTCTGACTTTTCCATTGGAGCAGATGCCATTTTCCATCTCAACAGCTGAAAAGCATACGGAATACCTTCCAAAGAAAAGAAATTAAGGATAAATCAGACATTTCCTTGTCAGCTTTAGTTAAGCTGTGTGGGTGCAATTTGTATATTTTACCAAAGAAGACAACTCTTTTAGACTGTTGCATAGAAAAAATGCTTTAGTTCTACAAGTACAGCAAGCTCAACAAATACTTCATTGATCTTTAGACTGAAATTCCACATTTTGAGTTTTCATACCTCTTTTGACTGTATATTATTTTCTTCTATCTTCATTTGTAAACAGTAACATATGATAGCTATCTGACTAATATTATATCTCATGCTCATAATTTTAATATAAGTAAAAAGAAAAGCAGAAAAACTCTAAGACAGCCAGTCGGAATGAATTATTAAAACAGACTTGCTGAAAACCTGAGTTAGTTTCTTGTATTTTCTTCTCTAAATACCTACATCTAGAAAGAGAATTTCTAGGTTACAGCACTACACTGCAAATGAGACCTATCCTTGAGACTGACAGAAGGCGGCACAGCCGAAAGTGTAGTCACCCAGACTAAATGGGCACTCACATTTTTTGCTGAGTCTATCTCGCTCTGCCAATTATTTTGTAGACATTTGCAACCCTTCTGCTGGAATTAGTCCAACGATTCATTTCGCAAACATCAACACTGGGCAGTTAATAATGACTTTTTGACACTGCTGACCTCAGGTGTGGAGAGACAAGTTCATGCAACATCAAAAACTTTGAACCTCTGGCTGGACAAAATTCTGAAATATCTCTTCATGAAACTTGGTTAGTTCCGTGCCACCAATTATTAAAATATGGCAATGGGACCACATGATTTAATAATTACTAGTGAAGGGAATAATGGGAAAAGGTTACTTAAACAGGTGATGAGGTGATGCATTTATTTATTTCTGTGTTTTCTTCTAACTTGATCCTGCCGTGAGTAGCATAAAAATATACCCCAAAAAATTACATCAGAAAATAAGTAAGCAAACCAGTGCAGAACAGTTATTGAAGTACAGCATTTATTCAGAAAGACAGTGTTTATAATTCTCTGAATACAAATTAAAGCCCATCAAAACTCACTGTGCACACACATCTTGACTCCTTGCTGAGAAGCAGTGAGATTGTTAAAGGAAACATGAAAAAGGCAGCTGAGGCTGCTCTGAAACGCCCCATTTAAATTAAGGTTTAATGCTGAGGAGTGTGCTTTGCTAAGTTCTAAAAGGCTGCAGGATCACAGTTGGATGATAAAAATTCTCCTGATAAGAATCAAAGATTATAGAATTTGTTTTCTAATTGGTTCAGTGAACTTTTTTGTGGAGTCCTTGACCACAAACCTTAAACCTTAAAATGAAAGAAATAAAAAAAATAAATATTTAAAAGACAATGGTTTATTTAATTAGCAATTAGCAATTTTATTTGTGTCGATCCAAAACCTCATGAACAACAGTAGAAAAAAAACATTCAGAGCACTTAGAAAATTTGTGGGTAATATCCTGCACTAGGAAAGATTTCAGACCAACCTTTCCAACCCTTGCCATTTGTAGCGTGTTGATTGTGCAGGGGAATGCAGAAAAAAAAGTATTCAGTCACAAAATTATAGAATCACATGAAGGTTTATTGAAGGGATCTCTGGAGGTCCCTGGTCCAACTGTTTCAGGTCAGGTATGCTCTTGTCTACCTGAATCTTGAGTCTTGCATAAGTATAGCGTCTGACTGACTGAAGCCTCCAAAGCTGTAAATTTCCCAGCTTCTCTAGAAAATCTGTTCTGGTGCTGCATCAGCTTCCTGATGAAAAAGCTTTTCTTAATTTCCCAAGATGCCATTCCCTCTTATTTGCCGTTTTTATATTGTTAGCTTGTGCTTAGTGCCTACAGTTGCTCCCAGATCAAGCAAGGTGATGACCACACTATTTATTTCCAGTTCTTTCATATATTCAGGGGAACAAAATCTTACCCTTTCATAGAAGAGAGATGTCAACTGTTGGACAGATCATTTTCCGTTATCCACTGTGACATCTAATGGCTTATCATCATTTTGTTCTCTTTCAGACAGTAGCCCAAAATGAGCTTCAGGGTTTTATCTGATGTGTTTGCATCACATGTACACTAGTAAAGCATGAAGTTCAGTACTCGAAACTCTTCCAAGTGAGAGACGAAAACTGATGCTGTGGTTCTATTTGCAATAACATAATGTCACCAGAAGTGAAGTGAAAGATGAAGTGTCCTCTCCTCTCTATGTCACCTCTACAACTGCTTCCCTTGTACCATACTACTTTTTGATATTTTACTTACTGTTTTCTAGCTCTGGTTCTTCAATCTCTTTTCTGAACGAATACAAAGAACTCATCCAATAAAAAATTAGCCATCTTTTGCATGTTTTTTTTTCTGTGTTGATTTTCTACCGAGAAAGTGGGTTAAATCACCTCAGGAATGAGTCCACCCAATGAACAAGACACAAGATACATGCAAGGCATATGAAATTAGAAATGGAAAAGTAGGTTAGAGAGGGATAAAAGGCAGAACTGTGTCTTTCTGATGGTGATAAACTGCTAGATTATCTCCCTATGTAGTGAAGACATGATCTGTATCTTAAAAAGTGGAAATGACTTCAACAACTACTCAACTTCATAGTGCCTTCAACAACAATCACTTCAGCAGCTTACTGAAGTAGAAAGTTTCCAGTAAGTCAGCAAGGTACGGGAAATATAAAAAATGCATTGGAATGTAAGAAAAAAAAATCTAAGTAAGGCATATTATGAAATCTTAAATTTAATTTAAATTTAAAAGATCTTTTGAGTAAGAACGAATGTGTGAAAGCGAGTACAACTGAGTACAAGTGTTTGTTCCATCTAGAGAATTTGAGAATGACTCGCATAAATTGATGTGCTCCTCCAAAAATATGTTTTCTTTACTAAATGCAGTCTCCAGATGAAATCAGACCAGGCAGATGAACTGGTCTATCAAGGCGTTGCCATTAAATCAGCACCCCTACTTCCTTTTCCCTTTCTCTTGGTGAATGTTATGCCTCATTTCTTGTGCAAGCTCTGACATTCATTTGACCTCTTAGTGAGCAGTTCCGAATCATTACATCAACAATAAACTACTTAGGTTTTCCTGGATTATATTCTGTTATTTTAGTGAGTGGAATTAGCTCACTGGGGATCAAAGAAGTGCAAGGGATCGAGCCAGGAGTGTGGAGATGCAAAAGTAGCCATTTCTTTCAGTAGCAATGAACTATAAAATCAGCTCAACTTATCTCACTGAACTCTTCCCTGAACTGACTTCAGCAACTTAGAAAAGTCTATAGAAGTCAACCGGAAAAAGGGAATATCTTCTCTTGTCTCATTGATGTACAAGTAGATAAATTCTTCACCAATGCCTTTGTAAACTATTTTGCCCACAATAAAAGTTTCTATTTGTAAATTTATCTGAACACATCTAAGGAATTCACAATAAAAGCTACAGAGTAAGATGTGTTTTTTTCTGCCAAGGAGTGTGGCAAGTCCGGACGCTACAACATAAGGAAAAGAGTAAATATCGTATTTCATGGAAAATCTAAGAGGAAAAAAAAAAGATCTTTATTAAAGAATGACGTGGCAGATTTGATTGCAAGGATAAAGAAATAAGTGTTTTCCGAAGTCTTGGAGTAATAAGGACTTTTTTACTTGCAGAAAAATATCGGGGATCTTAATTTAATATTAAGAATTTTGACAGAATTTCCTTGCATCTTCTGGAGAAAAGGAATAAGTAAAGTAAAATACTGCGTTACCATGGAATAGTCTCAGCCTGTTTCTTAATAGCACGAAACATGACAGAGGAATCACTGAACATCTAATACTTTAATAAGAACCTTGAAGACAATGGATGTTTATATGTTGTGTTTATTTTTAATTAATAAGTTAATTTACAGCTATGATTGAATTATTGTGCATCCTTTCTTTTTTCTAGCCTTAGTAGTAGTGCACAGTTTTTTCGTAGGGATGTATCATCAACTGATTCATGTCATCTAAAAATCAAATGGAAGATAATGAAAATATTTCATAAACATAAGGCATAAAATGAGACATAAATAGCTGCAAAAATAATATTTTATTCCTATCTTCCCATGAATTACCATTAGATAAGTTTTTGTTAAGTATAGATAAACATTTTTTACATTATTAATTGATATAGATTATATTGTGCTTTTTCAGGAGTCGTCGTAATAGGGATCACAGTGATTAAAATTAAAGTTGAGAGAGCTCACAGGTCAAGGATCCAATCAGTGTCTGTTTACAAACCATTCGTTGAGTGCCAAAAAAGAGCAGTTGACTGAACTCCTGTCACTGAAATTGCCCGTCACCAATTTCAAACTCCTCCCAAGAAATTATGAACAAATATAGTGGTCAGGCAGATGAAGATACGTTTGCAATGACATCAGAAACAATATGCATGACCTAAACAACTCACAAGACCTATCAAAAAAAAAAGTTTAGGGTTGAGATGGATTTTAGGAACCTTTCTTACAATAGATTTCTTTCCATAAACAGTGAACTTATTATTTGTCAGATGCAGAAAAGTTTTTAGGCCAGAAAAAAACAGGACTATTTCAAAGAATACGGAAAAAAAACCTCTAATAAACTAAAATATGATGTTGGTTGGCCAGCAAATTGGCAAATAGAGTTCAGAACAGAGACATAGTTTTCATTTTAGGGTGTTCCCTTACCCTCTAAAGCAGGTAACAGATAACACAACCACAACAATAATATCACCTAACTACCAGGCATGAACATTTGATCATTTAATTGCCATTTAAGTGCTGCAGTTAAATTATATTGTCAGTCTGGTAATAAAATTTGACGAAGAATTTATATCTTTGTGAACAGAATAACAAACTTGGCTGATTTTGATCTCTTAAATTCTATTTGAAGATTTAAAAAGGTGCAAAAAATCTCCCCATCAACATTAACAATTTACATTGCTCATGTTTAGAAATAATTATAATTTCATTTTTTATATAAAAGTGTTAGGAAAAAACAAAACGAAAGTAACAAAATTAACAGCATTCCTTGATGTTATCTTAATATGTAAAAGTTATGTGCAGTTTTTATTATTTGGAGAGTATGGCTTACCTTTTAGATTTTTTAATAAATTAATGTAAGATCTCGGTTGTTTGTCGTAAAATAGAGCTTTCAGTCTTCAGTAATTCTGACAATAGTTTACTTTTTTTCATCCTCCCTCAACTCTCAGATACACTTTCCCTGCAGTGTTAGGCATATGGTCATGATATTCTAACTCAGTTATGAACATACTGCATTGCAGAACATAAACATAGTGATTTATAATCAAACCTGTTATAATAACTTTAAAAGAGCAGGCAGAATCATTATAAATTACTATTGATATATAGTAAAAGGAGATTTTTTTTTAAAAAAGCAATATTTTAAAATGTTAACTTTTTTTTTTTCAATGTGTTGAATCATAAGGAGACTAAACTGTGTTCTTCTAAATCATGCTCTTGTCAGAAGAATCATAATAGGATTTTGCTAATACCAAAATATAGGAATTATAGCTTTATTATCTGTATTCAGTCTCATGCCTGGATTTGAAACAATGCGTTTAAACTGTCTGAGAATTTTGAACTGACATTAGATTTTATTCAAATCAAAGCCAGAGACACCTAATTTTCTCTGACCTTTAAAATTGCAAGTAAGAAAAGCTAAAGCGAAAACGCATTGGCTGCGCTTGATTTGACTTAGATTGAAATATGAAAAAAAACCCCAAACAACATCCAACACCTTTGTGTGTAGAACAAATATGAAACATTTCATTTTGCATTTCATTGCCCAAGCGTTCTGCATCACATGAATGCATGGGCTCTTTTTGTCCTCATTTTCCTCTTTTGGGGGAAAAAATAGTGCAGTTGATTGGGCAATATATCTAAATAGAAGGTGGCTCCTATATATGGCAGTCTTTTTCTTGTTTCCAAAGCAGACAGCCATCCATAGGTATTTAAAATATGATACTTTAGTCTGAATCCAAAGTCTCTTATGCACTGTTGTGACAATGACACATTTCAGGATAAAATTGTTGGGACAAAATGCTTCTTGCCTCTCCATTTGTACCATTGATATATATATGGTTTTTGTGAAGATCAAAAAAAACATACTAATATTGTATGTTTGATAACACAATTTTTACAGTGTTGTAAAACTCTTCAGTATTTAGTTATCAAGTAAATCCATTTCAGTGAAAACTAATGTACTGAAGCATCAGCAGTACGAATTCCAAAGGAGTCATGCCAAAGAGTGCCCAAATCCCACAGAGCAAAACTGGAAGGGATCACAGTCATCTCAGGTGACTTTCATGAAAATGATCTTCACTTGCAGCATTAAATAAACCCCAGAAACATCAACACTGTATGTTCTGAAGACTGAGAAGATAAGAATATAGGAAATGTTATTGAATTCAATGCAGTTTAAGAGAAAGCTCACCAGACAAAATGAAGATGTGTTGATTTGTTTTCTGAGGTTGCTTGTATTGGAATGAATGCTGGTAGATTCAATAAGACTATGTTTTTATGTCAGCTTTTATAAACTAAAATTCTGACAGCAATTTTATATTCATAGAATCATAGAATTTTTGTGGGGTTGGAATGGACTTTAAAGATCATCTCATTCCAAAGCCCCTGCCATGGGCAGGGATACCTCCCATTAGACCAGGTTGCTCAAAATCCTATCCAGTTTTGGATACATTTCAAAGCAGACAAGGACTTACGTAACCAGTGAGAAAATATAAAATGTTTTATCTTTTTTTTTTTTCAGTTCTGGAACTAACTTGTAAACATAAGCCAAAACTCAGAAGATTCAGGACATCTTCAATCTACAGATCCACAGGTCTTGTTAAATTCCTATTGATTCGTAACTGGCCTCCAGACCATTTTGGGGATCTATGCATGTTCTCCTGCATGGTGGTCAAACTCAAGGGAAAAAATATCCCTTTTCCATCATTACATGTAAGAACACTTTCACCTTAACTGGCGTTTATCTTACCTGCAATAACTTACCAATTCTAATTTCTCAAGTAGCTTTAGAGAGTTGATGCAGTCAATTTTCACTGGTTTAATGGTACTAATCAATTTCAGTTTATTTTATGGTCCATAAGATTGTGTATAGATGTATACAGATATTTATATAACAGAACATGTGTGATTGACAGGGAGTAGAAGTGTGTGTATAGGCAGATAGATAACCCTGATTATGTCCTCTAATGAGAATAAGTTATTTAGCATAAAAATGCTAATCTCTTCATCCGTGTTATTGACTGCCCAGTTATGTGGATGTCTATATCAAGGTATTCTAAACTAGATCTACTCTTATAACAGTTTATTGTCTTGAAAGGACAGGTTCAATTTAATCAAGAATAAGTCTTATATTTGTTCCAAGTCTTTCTGCCTTGATAATTTAACTGTAACATTTTTAAGAGTTTTTTTCCATAATGTTTTACATTACATATCTCGAGAGGATTGATTCTTTAATTTGAATCTTGCCATTCAGCTCAGATCTAGTTTGCCAAACCCTGGCTGAGAACAAACAGCCAATTGCTCAAAGTAGCTATACACAGTTCAGAGCAAGGCAATCCTAGACCTTGCTTTTTCTGATCCATACAAAGACTGTGGCCTTTTATTAATAATGGTAAAAAATTGTATTACCTTGCCTACAGTGGAGACCTTCTTGGTTGTCCTAAACATATTCTCTGTCTTGGTAGGTTGCTAAAAGTAAGTAGAGATTTCTCTGAGCCTCTAGAGAAGCCAGAGTTATGTAGAAAGATGTCTTCTTCATTTGGTAACAGACTATCTAACCTATTTATCAACATGTTTATATATAATGTTAAGCTTTACTGATCCTGGGGAGGAAAAAACAAAAAGCACTTTGATAATCTACAGCTTGAAACATCATTTTTAAGCAGGCACCAACTCCTTAGCTTACTAACCTAGTTTTGGGTTACTTACTTTACGTTACTGCAAATCCGGGAAGCAGGCAAACCTTCCCTTGCACATGAGCTCCAAAGGCTGATCTTTCTTGAACTGTTCATAATTCATGCTTGCCATCTGTTTCTGCTAGAAGAAACCAACCAATTTTCTATTTAAAGATAAATTTCCGGGCAGAATAGTTGTTAGAAAAAGATTGAAAACGTGATCCTTAAAGGCTCAAGCTTTGAAACAGTAAAAATAGAATATTAAAAATGATTGAAAAAGCAATAAAGACCTTAACGTCACGTTGATTTGATTACATATCCTGTTTTTCATAGATTAGAAATTGTTCCAAATACACAGAATATTTTTACAATGACAGTTTACTTCTTCCATTATACCATTGCTCTATTCATCTAGGCAATTATGCTCATAGATTTCAAGGGATTTCCCTGAGGATTAAGGAGAATCCCATAGCATTTAATAGCAATGAAGTATCAGACAACCATGTTATTGGGCAGGTGAATGGATTCTAGCTTTTATTTCTCACAGGGGTGACAACTTCAGGAAAAGTTAAAACTTTACACCTGAACAAAGGAACAGAACAGGAAAAAATAGTCTCTAAATATTATGCCAAGTAAATGACCTTCTAATTGTTAAATTAAGGGTCAAGGACTTTGACTTCTTGAGAGTTATGTACTAAAAAGCTGTTCCAAAAATTATTCCCTTCACTAACAGCCCTTTTTGGTTCAAATTCCAATTTTGTTTCCATTTAATGGAAAATTAGTCTAAGGAAGAATATAACTTAAAATATATATGTCATGGTGGCTAAAAATTTATTTGTCTATGTGATCCTTGAGAGAAAAATCCAAAATAACACCAAGGATGCAAACAATTAATCATCCTGTTAGTCTCACCATACCTCTGAGTGAAGTGCTATTTTCTAAACACAGATCATTTTGTAGTTGATCTATCACAAAACCATACAGGCCAGACTTCCTACCTCGCCTACGGTCTTTTAGCTGAATTATTTTTCAACAGAATAATCTAAAAAAAATGAACCACACTCACAAGTGTCACTTGTGCATTAGTCAGGAAGTCTTCTCACATAAATTCTTTTCTATCCCACCTTATAACCCGGATCATAGGAAACTGAAGATTTTTAAGCAAAATAACTAAGTAAAAGCTAAGGATATTTTCATTTAAATGTTTTCTTTACTCTTGTCTAGCTCAGCTCCTTGCCTAGGTGAAGTCTCTCAGATGATCTTTCTGAAAGCACCAAGTTGAAGATTAATCTCTTCATATATAGAACTCTTCTACATCTACTTTCTATTGCACAGCCCTAACCTCTTGTGTGAAAATAAGGATGTTTATAATTAGCTGTCTTTCTTATCTTCTCTCCCCCCCTCATTTGTATTAATTCTCTCTGTAAATACAAAAATAATCTGAAATGGAATAGGTCTGTACTGTGTTCACTGCCATTACAACCAATGGAAGTTTTACAACTCAAATGTTTAATGTAGACATTTGGATAATGCATATTTTTATCTTTATATAAAATGTAACAGCCAAACCCACTCCTAATAACAATACGAGCTCAAGCCAGATGTACAGATTAGTACCCTCAAATATTGTGCTTTGAATATGGATCCTTGGTAGATGTCTATAAAGATGACTATAAATACCATTAGGTTTTCTTTATTCTCAGATTATTTGTATTTACAGAAATATGTTGACCTGGATCTGTTCAAAAGGTTTAAGATATTACGTCCAGCATCTAAATTCTAGAAAAGAATACCAATAAAGCCACATGCAGAGACTCAGTTTCTATGATTTTGCAAGAGGATCTTATTTTCTTCATTTTTACTCCACCCACAAAAAACTAAATACGTTTTTAAATACATTTGTTTATTTACCTCCTTTTTCGGTGATTTTATTGTCTTAAGACAGAAGAGGGGGGTTGGAACTCGATTATCTTTAAGGTCTCTCCAACCAGAATCATTCTATAATTCTAAGAAATGTCTTATCAATGGCATTTTTTGTATAGAAGCACATAAATAGAACATGACAAATAGAAGAATCAGAGTAACGTAGTCAGACTTGGCTTGATTAAGACTCAAACAGGTGGCTGTTTAAGCAAATTACAAGGTCCTCATTCAGCTTCCGGCAAAGAGTCTGACTGCTGTCCGAGATCTGCATCTCTCTGACAAAATCATGCAGAGCGCTTTTTAGTAGATAGTGTTTCAAGAATGAGATAAAAAATAAAATTTGCCCATCTCCTTTTTGTATTTTACTGGGCAGAGTTTTCACCTAGAATGAGATCATGACATAGCACCCTTTTCAAAATGTATCTTTATATTTACAAATCTTTGTTGAAATTCCCTACAGTCTCAGCTGTGCAATTTTTGTCCATTTTCCCTTGTCTTGTTCTTCCTTGTGAGCCTAGTAGTACGTTCAGCTTTTTGATAAAAGGAAAGTAGCAGACAACTGTTATTGAGCTTGGGCATTTTGACTCGGTTGTTAGCTGAAAAAAACCAAACATTTGCTATACCTCTATTTGGCAGTCATTTACTGACCAGTTTCCTAACTCCATAATTTGAGTTCATAGGAAATTGCATCCCATTCCCTATTCTGCCCCTTTTCAAGGTCAAGGTTTCAGAAGGCTGAGTTGGTAAGAAACTGCAGGAGTAGTACACAAAGAACTATAAATAAGAAATAAGCAATTGTATTTCTAAACTAGAAAAATATTGCTTTCCTTTTTATTTCTATTTGCCCTCCCGTTTATTTCATGTCTCTTTCTATACACTGTGTGTGCTGCACGTTTTATAGTTCTGTAGTTTCTTGCAATAAAAGCATCTACCTGATACTTGCAAACTATTCTTGTGTTCATGCTAATTCATCTCAAATAAGTCAGCATTCCTGCTATCACTAAGCCTTTCGTAACTACTTCTCTGTTCATTCTTGTTTTCAGTGATTGGTAAGCACTTCCCATCTTGATATTCTTGGATCAAGGTGTCAAGGGTGGAAACCCAATTGTATCTCATCCATCTTCTTGTATGTAATTATTTACACCTGAGAGAATTAAAAAAATAAAAAAGAATTTGTTTCTGTCTGCAATTCAATTAATCACTAGCTCTTATAGTAGACTACATTTGAAGCATTCTTCATCCCTTCTGTTAGAGCTGTTCCCAGAAAGGAAAATGAAATGTATAGGAAAAAATGAAGACAAACAAAAGGCAAGAGGAAGCATGACTTCAAGACAGCAGGAGATTCCCCCAAGACAAAAAGGCCAACAGGTATTTTTCTTTTACTTTCCTAGGCATTTGCAATCTGAAAGCAAAACAAATAGTTTCTCTTTAAAAATGATTCGGTTGAAAATTTAGATACTTTCTGGGAGTGGAAGATGCTGAATGCAAAGAAGCACATTTTATAAACTTCCAGGTTTTGAAACCTCGCTTTAGTAAAGAAAAAGGAAAAGAAAAAAGTTAAAATTTGAATTCTGTTTTATTTCATTTGTGTATATTAATAACAGTAGCAATGTAAAGAAGACAGAGAAAAGCCAAAGAAATATATCCTGCAGTACTATATATCTTAGTGACTTCCCTTAACCGTCTGAAAAGCCAATGAACTTGTCTGACCTGGACAAAGCAATGAATTGGATTCTATATGAATCTCTAAACTGGCATCTACTGTCCACTTGTTAACTTTTAATTTCTTCACTCTAGATGAACTTTTATATAAAGGCATGAGGGAACTTTTGGTTTATTTTCTTTTGGTTTTCAGAAAACTACTTATTTTACAGAAAACTTTTTTTTTTTTTTTTAGCAACTAAAAATTTTTTGTCTAATGTTGGATGGATGCATCCCTGATTTGTTCTTTTAAAGATGTACTATCTATAACATATAAGAATGGTATATATTTTTTGCATATATTTTTTTCCTCCAAATTTTGGTAAAGACTTTATCTTAAAGATAAAATAAAACAAATTAATAAAAACTTCCTTGCAACAGCATTTCCCTTTTTGTCCAGCTGATGGTAAAGGATATCATTCTTGCTGATATTATTGCGACTCTTGCTTCCCAGTGGTCTCTTCTACCCTTCAGTGTAAGTCATCATTCTTCCTTTTCTGTAAATAGTTTCCCAATGATCAAATACTGGCCATAGCTGCAATTCTATGTTGCTGCCCACCCACACTGGGGAGTGTAGAGAGCACAGCTGGGATGTTTGGTAAAAGGAACCAATTTCCTGTTTCACAATTTTAGTTTTTTTAGCTGGGCCTCTTCTAACTAACTAAACTCTAAAATTAGCAGCACATTCTTCAGAAAACTGTTCACTCTCTCAGTGATGAGACCTGATGACACCAAGGGACAGTGCAGAGAGACCCTTGCTTATACTTATTACTAGATAAAACAAGGGCAGGGAGTTGTGTCATTTGCCCCGTTGGAGGGTCTGTAGCAGAAAAGTGCAGAGGGGTCACGTCTGCAGGGAGGAGCAGACAGGACAGGGGACCCAGAACTGACCANGGATTTATTGGAGCCCAATGTGGGGCTTGAAGCCACAACCCTGAGATTGTTTCTATAAAGTAGAAAAGAGGTCCATCGTACCCCTGCCTATACATGTATGTGAACCAACATAACCAAAGACATGAGTCACTAAACTTCACAGGGTTTAGAAACCACAACCTTAGCTAACGTACGTATTCTGCTAAGCTGTTGATATTTCATCCAGGTAGACCAGATAGATCAATTTCAAATTGTAATTTCTTTTTGAATACTTTACTTATAGTAAACTATGACCTCTATAGGCTCAGTTTCAAACCAGAATATATTTGTTTCATAATCAGACTGTTCAATATTGCTGGACACTGAATTGCAGGTATGAATGCAGCATTTAACTTTCAATGGCCTAATTTGGAAGTGCAATAACGAAGCATTTGATCATCAGAGAAAGCAGTCTTTCAGGCACAAAAATTAAAAATAAAGAAGTTCCCTACCTTTTCTCTTTACTTCTTTGTTTTTC
>VXBW01008341.1:297239-315277 GCA_013400375.1 Thinocorus orbignyianus
TTTTTTTTCCTTTTTTTTAATGATTGATTTGGTTTAAGGAAGTCTTTCAAATACTTAATTAGCTTCTGTGGAATGACATACCTATCATCAAACATTAAAAGCTGCCCACTCAAATCCCCAGTTAAAATAATAACTTTAAAAGGAGTTTAAAGCAGCCTACTAATTTGTTCAAAACCTAAACACATATCAAAGCTACAAAGAGGCTTATACTGTAAGTATGTTAATTAAACAAAATAGAAAATGATCTAATTACCAGTATTACTCATCCTAACTTTTTAATTCTGCCTGCTCAGGAGCAGTAAATATTCAGAGTGATGTTCCTAAATCACTTCTTTCATTGGCTTCATCTCATAAAGATTTCTGGGCTACCTATATGTAGCCAACATACAAATTTTCTTTAGATTTGTGTTCCACATCATATTTATCTTTGCAATGTCATCTCATCAAGAAATTTACGGGCTAGTATTTTGAATTAATTTCCTGATGGAACAGCAAGCATAAAAGTGTGTAATCACATGCACTCTCAGTTAATATCATCCTTCAGTAAGACCTATATTATCCATTAGCATCAACTGAGCATCTCATTCCCTAATACACTTGAACTTCCATTAGTTTGTAAAAGGAGAGGGATCAACGTTCTAGAAATAACAACTCCGTACTACGTTCAAAACACTTGAGATCATCATGTTCTCCTTTTTTTTTAGAAAGAAGCAAAAGTCAGGGACTTATTTAGTTCCAAGTATGTCTCAGGCTGGGAAAAAAATAGTAATAAGAAATAAGACAGAATGTAAACTATGGTCTTCCCACTTTTATTGACTCTATTTCAAAAGGCATCAGAGAAAGGAAAAAAAAAATCCTTAAGCAATTTTTTCTCCTAAACGATTTTTTCACATTCATGCTGTAATATGAGCATAATTAAAAAATAACAATAAGAAAAAAAGGTTAATGTTTATTCTTTTTGTTCGTCATCATAATCAGACAGCGTGAATAAAAAAACCACAACCACAGAAACACTAATTTGTTAAATTAAATGACTGGCAACTCAAAAGTATTAATGTTACCAGCTTAGATCCAGATATGACACTGCCTCTATGTATAGTATCAAACTTCTACTGATAACAATCCACTGCAAAGTAGGTGAGTTTGGGTTTTTCCTGCTTTCCTCCCTCTCCCCTGCTGAGTAACAGGTTAATTACCAGGTTTGATATCAACAAGGGAGGGGAAGAAGGGGAAAAAGATCTCCTTTGAGTATAACCTTGCTCAGTTGTGCCTGAGCAGAAGGGATCTTCATTGTTTTATTGTGAACTTTCAAGAAACATTTCAGTAAAGTTTCTAAAAACTTCTGTGTACGCGGCACTGCCAGAATTAGTTTGGGCACTTGCCACAAGGCAATTCACAGCTTTGAATAAATAATTTCGTAGTAAATCCTCGGGGGGAAAAACATAATCAACAACTCCTCCCCCACCCTGCCACCCTTGAAAAAAAAAAACCCAAAACACTCAAACCCAGACCCAAGCAAAACCCAACCTTCACCCTCCCAAAAATGTCCCTTTAAATGCCCACTTTTATCAAATCTCCTTTAAGGTGAGTTTGGAAGAAGAAATTAAGCTGCTGAAAAGCCATCAGAATCTTCTCTTCAGACAGTACATTCTATAAAACATCATCTCGTTATTTTGCAACCGGGTTTCAGCTTAATTTATGCCTGTCATGAAAAAAGCTTCCTGATGTCAGGTCTGGCTGCGTGTAAGGCTGTGCAGGGGGGATCAAGCTGTGCTACTGCTTAGGATCCCTGCCAAACAAGTGACATTTCCCAAGAACATAAGCAGAATTTTAAGAAGTTGTCTTTGTCTGTCTTAAACAGTAGGGCTAAAGGGGACCTAAGGAGAAGAAGAAGAAGAGAGAAAGAAGACTTAACCTGATAGGGGACATGGATGGCAAGAAGGGAAATAACAAACCTATTCTGAGCAGGGAACAATGTTTAAATCAAAACTATGGAAATTAAGAGCTTGTCCTTTGCAAATGGCTTAATTTCCTCTTGTAAAGTGCCAGGCAATTAGAATATTTTTTAAGACAAGCACTTAAATATTTAGCAGCAACTATTAAAACTGTTGAAAAGAGCAAGACTAGATTTAGAGTTTGCCCTGTCTACAGCATGGAGGTGAGGTCCAGTGACACATCAGGGAGAAGATCAACAAGGATGATACTATGATAGATGACTTAAAGATGACCTGTAATTTACCTTTTGAATATGCATAGCATCATTTAACTTTCTCATTTTTTCTATTAAAGAGCACCAATAAATGTGTGTTATGAGAGGGAAGCCTCTCTGGTTTCCCATACTGAAGGTCAAAATTGATAATTAGCTCATCTATCCTTCCATCTCGCTTCAATCCTCCATGAAGCTGAAGGAATAAAACATTTCAATTCATAGAAGTCTAACCTGTGTGCCACTGGCAAAAAAGTGAAAGAGAAAATGTTAAAAATGAAAATTTGCATTTGATAGGAACTAGAAATGGTGAAGGGGGAAATTAGTTCCATTCTGAAATGAAGAAACTTCTCCTGTCCCCAACTTTAAAAGGAAATTACAGAAGATAATTAAAAATTTAAGATTAGCCAAGATATTTAAATTCAAAACCTTCAAAAGGTGATTAAAAACTGAATTTCTGAGTTCTGAACATTCAGTTCTGGTTCCCACAGTTTTGGGGAATAAATTTAGTACTGCTCTGGAATATTTTTGATGAGAGTTTTGAAAGCTGAGCTCCCGTTAGCCAGAGTTTACATCCTCTAAGAGATGAGTTTGGAGACCACTCTAGAGACTAAGAACACTACTTAGAGTCCTTAGAAGGGAGCTAAAAGCTGGTATTGGATGAGTCTGCAGATCATCAGAAGAGCTGGGCTCCTATCTCCAAAGCATGGAGCTCAGTCTCTGCTTCTCCGGTTGCAGTTTTCATAACTTCTAGATTGTCCTTCAACAATTTCATATCATACATGAAATTTAGAATCCCTGGCACAAAATAGAGACATGAGCCTGAGCTGAAGTCAGGACTTCCAATTTCAGAGCTTGGAAGATTGCTCTTGCAGCAGAAAGGAGACTCACATTATTCAATGCCACATCATAACATCTATTTATTTACCATCTGCACATCTATTTAAAAGGTATTTTCTGCGCTAGAGATGAGACACACTTTGAAACCACTAATCTGTACGAAGACCTATACTCTTTGCTTGACCTGGGCAGAAACCAGGCTCAGTAACCCACAACTTGCTGGCTGTGAAGTCCAAATCCTACCCAGAAGGTAATACTCAGCACATGGAACAACCTCCCTGAGCCAGGACTGCCACAGTCTTTCAAAACAAATAAGAGTAAAGCGATTCAGAGCATGGATCTTCTTTCTGCAGAAAGACAAGCTCTGCATAATAAAGAAAGAGGGACCTTTCTGCAATAAGCAAGCTCTCAGAAAACAAATGTGCAAGACAAAGCAGCAAAATAATAACCAAAAATCTGTCTTTTGGAAGAAAAAGAATTCTTAAACCTATTAATGGTATCAAGATGCTGAAATTTTGTGTTTATATAATATTTTCAAACATCTGTTTAATGTGTTGTTATATTAACTGCATTACAGAACATGTAATATGCCAGATACACATATTTCTGATGTTTGAGATTGAGAAAATCTGCTATAGGAAAGTATTTTATAAATCAAATACTGGGGAAATTAGAGACTGGTAAGAACAAATAAATATCCCACCTATAAAAAATGAAGATCCTATTTTAGGGAATTGAGAATCCAGCTCTTGATTGGGTTAAGTTTGCCTGACAGTTTATTGTTATGAGTCCTGCAAGGTTACTCGTACTCTTTCATAATCCCTCAGAGGGTGTAATTACAAGTGAAATAATCAAGATAAGTAAAACAATTACAATTGTGGTCTATGGAAATTAAGCGACTCCCAAAAATAGTATGTGAGACTTATTTCTGTGATTATCTATTTTATCAGTATGTATTTTGGGGGAAGTCTTTCAAGAGACCTCAGGTTATGAAACACTGCTGATTATGAAAGACCTTTGATTATGAGGCTCTTCTAGATAAGTCAAGACCAGGGCTAAAATTTTCAGTGAATCATCTTTTCATGTATAATTTATCATCAAGTAGATTGTAAATGAAAAAAGTAATTCACTAGCTTATTCAATATTAATTAAGAAGAAATTAAAGATTTTGTAAGTAGACAATGTGAGAAATTTTTGCTGAGTCCCATAAAACAAAGAAAATAGATTTTAAAGAGCTGTATTAAAAAGGAGAATTTAATTTGTATTTATATATTAATGTCAGATTATTAAAGGCCTCTCTAGATCTTTCTGTTTAATTCGTTTCTTCCCTCAGCACTCCTTATAGTGTTTGTCAGATTAGTGTCTGCTACTTTAGAGCATGACAATATTTCCCTTTCAAATAACTGAGGAATATGAACAGCCAAAATATGTAATTCTTACAGACTAGTAAACTTTGTTAAACTTCCTGTCACCATGCTTTGACGGTGATTTGAGGCTACAGAAGCAGTTCTGTACAAATAGGTTGTTTCTTCTTGATTCATAAACAGTGGACAGCATAGAAAACCAGACATAAATCTTATGAGCTTTGTACATTATTTTTCTTGTTTCTTGCTTTTTTTTTCTGTTTGCAAAATGTAAAAGTATTAACATAAAAGTAGAGCAAAAAGAGGAGTAAAAAAATCCAGAAAATTAAAGCAAGACATAATTAAAATTGTAAATAGAAATTACACTGTTGAGGAACACGTTAGAAAAGTAAGAAGTGACAGGTTTCACAGCCACAAAGTTCTCTTACAAATGTGATAAAACCACAATTCTTTCAGTGCTGATACAGACTCACATAAAAATAACAGGTTTTACTCAGTTTAAGAAATACAGCAAGTTTCCTAGTTTAATTTTAGGAGTAATCATACCTAATTGTCACTTAGATACTTTAATTAGGAATACTTCAAGGAATCAAAATTCCTTCAAGAAAATTGAAAATCAAATGCATCTTTATTTAATTCTTTTTATGAACTGTACTGGAAGGGCAAAGTCATTTCTATGCATGGCTAGAATCCAGCCATTCTAATTTAGATGAACCTCCATTTGAAATGCTTGACCTTAGAAGAGCAAAATAGTGGTATTTACTCTGCTAAAAATACTTTCCTTAATTCTCTCTCAAGGGAACGGAGAAAG
Source organism: Thinocorus orbignyianus (assembly GCA_013400375.1). NCBI lineage: Eukaryota > Metazoa > Chordata > Aves > Ciconiiformes > Thinocoridae > Thinocorus > Thinocorus orbignyianus. Next base: position 302,461 of record VXBW01008341.1, read on the forward strand.
AATCAGTTTGTATAATTTATGTATAATTATTTTCTTCTCTGTATTTTTCAAAAGGAAATTTATCGGTAGTAACCATTAGTAGCTCTCTTCTCCTTTCATTCAAAATATGTAAAAAATGATGATTATTTTCCTGAGGTTTCCTTCACTTGCGATCAGAATCTTCACTCTTTCCCAAAAATGGGAACCAAATGTTGCAGAACTGAAGACATCAAACCTAATATTTTCCTATAGTCTCAGCACATAAATCTGGATTACATCCCCCAGAAAAATGAGCCCCTAGCCTTGACGTGTACCTTAAGTACAAATATCAGCCATCCCTTCTATTGAAACTGAGTCACAAAGTTGTTTAAATGATATAATATAGTGCACGTGCCTTGCTTTTCCAACGATATCTAAGATTCCCAATCCCAGTGTAGAGCTCTACCCTATTCCTTCTCGGGCAAGCAAGAATATTTCATGTAACTTTGAAAGTGGTATTTTGAAAACGTCTTTGTCATTGATCAGAGCTACTGCAGTTTATTTAAATTAAAGAGGTGGAAAGAGGTCCACAGAAAAAAAAATTTGAATGTCTCATTTAACCTGTATTTCGAAGCACATTATTTCTGTTCCCATCTGTATTCTTACTTTAAAGCATCTGACAAACACCACTCATGAATTTACTTTCCAGTGCTCTACAGAAATGCATACTCCTATTAACTGTAAGTTATTTAAAATAGAGATAAAATTATAGGTATTTTTTAAGCAAAACTGGGAGATACTATTTCTCTGGGAGTTTCCAACCCTTGTCCACTTAGTGAGGAGAATTTAGAATGAAATATCTATAGTTATAAATCATAATAGGAATTAGGTGCTGCTAATCTGTATCCAATAAAATCCCTGTTAAACTCAGATTTAGACTTTTTATTTATACTTCTTCTTTCCTTGTTTTCATAGAATCGTATAATGATTAGAGTTGCAAAGGACCTTTGAGATCATTGAGTCCCAATCCCCCTGCCCTGGGCAGGGACACCTCCCACCAGACCAGGTTGCTCCAAGCCCCATCCAGCCTGGCCACGATCCCATATTATTACTTAAATTTCTTACCTCTTCCACATCAATAGTATGCTCATAGAGTTCAGCCAGCATCATGCAGAACTGGAATTAGCAGAGACAGTCAGAGCAAGGAGTTCAAAACACTAGTCAGGGGATCAAGGGCTGGATCCTGCTTTTTAGAAAGGCAGATTTGAAAATTTTAGAATTCATACATTGTACAATCTCCCTCAAAGCTTTCTCTTTGTGAAACATAATTCTTTTCCCACTTAATGAAATTTTAACCAGGGAGGCTTAAAAGATGCAAGCCAGAGTATTATATTACTTCCTTTCATTTTTCTGCCTCTGTACATTAATACTCAAACGAGTTACTGCTTTTCATGGAATGCAGAGTGATAATATTAAAGCTTAAGAGTTGTGTTCCCATTCTTCTCTGTCAGAGGCAGAAAGTCATAGCAGAACTGAGAGCGCTGCAGATGGATGCGATGAGGTGAGAATCTTGTTACATGTGTACAAGCCAAACAATTGTAACTACATTTGAGTATGTGACTTACTGTTTCCGCTCTCCCTTCAGTCTGGCTATTTGGGAAGAGGATTTACCATGTCACAGCAACATGTGTAGTTGGAAGAAGTCAATAGTTGTTCAAAAATAACTGATTAGAAGCTGCAGAAAGATGACGAATAATTCTGCTGTTGCTGATTTCTACCTTCCACTTGCACATCTGTCCATGAAGTTTGTCATCAAGGCTGAAACCTTCCATAACCTACTCCCAAGATGGGTTTCTTGAAATCATTCTTATTTTATTCCCCATGCATCCTCCCTCTCAACGTACTTGCTAAACATTGATAAACATAATTCTGTCAGCTGCTTATGCTTTAGTTTAGATATTAAGAAGAAATTCTTTTCTGTGAGGGTGGTGAGACCCTGGAACAGATTGCCCCGAGAAGTTGTGGAGGTCCCATCTCTGGAGGTGTTCAAGGCCAGGCTGGATGGGGCTTGGAGCAACCTGGTGTGGTGGGAGGTGCCCCTTCCCAGGGCAGGGGGCTGGATCTTGATGGTCTTTAAGGTCTCTTCCAACCCAAATCATTCTTTTTTTCTCTGATTCTAATATTTCCTAAACTAGAGCTAGGCATTTAAGGCTGATTACTTTTCTTCTTAAGAGTAAATTTAGGTCATCCCATCCTGCGAATCACAAGAACAAAGAGACAGGATGATCAATGAATAATGCAAAGCGTATGTCCACAAAAATAATTCACATTGCATGTGGCTAACATATATATGCACAAATAACTCAGTTCACAAGTGAAAATAATGACAAGATTAATACAAAAGGAAGAAGTTTGGACATTTCAAAGAATCATCATCTTTCATTATCAATTCATGTAATCTAGAAGGTAGCTCTGGTAATTTTTCTTCAGCACTATTGTGGGCAGATTCGTCTGATACTGAGTACTATCTCTACCTCTTAATTGGTTTGAGATTAAAAAACTCCAGAATATAACTAACCAAACCAAAACACAACAATCCCCCCCTTTTCTATCTCTTCTTCTAAAATACTTATGGCCCGAATCTCCTTTAATTAAAGCTCTATGCCACTAGTAGTTTAAGGAAAACAAAACAAAACAAAACAACAAAAAACAAACAGAAAAACAAAAGCAAAAACAAAACCAAAAACACAACAAAAAAGCTGAAATATAAACAAGAATGAGGTTCTGAATAGAATAAAAATAGAACCTTTTTTTTTTTTTTTCTGGGACTGATGACTTCTTTTAGGCCTTTGCCCTTAGTTTTCTCTGGTTGGGGTTTTTTGATTTCTGTTTCAGAAAGTTGAGAGGGCAAATGTACCTATTAACATAGGCTAGATTCTAATTGATTCTGGACATCATAGCTTCTGCCTTGTTATATAATTATTTTCAGGAATATACAGGTAATTATTTTCCTTTTCTTGCTAAGTTCAAAGTCAATAATAAGATAAATTGCTTCTGACTGCTGTATGGATTTAATTTATCTGAAAATACTCCTTGCCTGCAAATGATTTAGTTTATATTCTATTTCTTTGTATAAAGCATTCACTGACACTTCTATAAGAACCAAAATATAAAAATAGGTTTTTTTCTACATATCTAAGAACCAGTGAGCACATGAGGTAAAAATCTTGAAACTGAAAAGTCTTCTACCTGAACTGATAATAAATGCATTGTATAAAGTTATTTATCAAGTGTAAAGCAGGCTTTTATTGACGTTTAGCAGAACTGACTCATGAAAATTGATTTTTCAAAGTATTAAAAAATATTGTTAATATTTACTTGTTGCTATGCAGCGTAGTTAATGTTAATTGTACAGTTACAACTCCTTTGCTACTTAATTTAATTTCAGATTGTGCTAGGATCACATGTGCTAAAGAAAAGATCATTACTATTTCAATGAAGAAAGCTAAGCTTTGTGACTAGAAGCTCTAACATAATTACATTATTTAGAGATAAAACAGGAAGGAAACAGTCACCTGGGTTACAGTTTCTGTGATACAGATAATTCCTACAGATATAATTTGTCTGTTCTGAAACAGAAAGAAATAAATATTTGAGATAATTGCATAGTTAAAGTGACCACAGGGATACTCTCTTAGGAAACACATTATTTTCCAACATTTTAAGCAGTGATCATGTCCGAAAGTAGAAAATTAACTCTTCAGATCCTTATAAACTAATGAATGCAAATATTGTTCCCCTAAAAGCCATAAAACATTTTACACCATTATCCAGAAATACAGTTGAAATACACTGGAGTACCAACATATACAATCTTAAATCCCTACATAGACATAAAAAGTGCAAGCATTTGAGTTACAACATTTCTAAACTCCTGAAAGTTTCTTTGAGTTCAATCAGTCTGTAGATGTTGAAAAAAAAATGAAAATTGAACCACTGGGGTTTTTGTACTTAGACGTTTAACCTAACTGCAGGCACAAAGATCTAAAGTGTTAACTTGTGTGTTTCACTAGAGACACATGCATTTCAGCAGAACCTTCACACGAGTAAAGTAACGTTAGAAGACTATGAGGAACTAAATTAATCATTCAAAGCTGTGTTCTTTTCTGGTTGTCTTTTTAAAAAGGTCAATTAGTATCTGTCTACAGAGAGATTCAGCTCAAATCTTTGTTACCGGCTAATTTCATCTTTCCCATTTCATTCACCAAGCTACTCAGATATAGGGAAGCTGGGAAAACAGGCTAATATAGCACATAAAACGCAAAAGTAAACAATAAGTCCTACAGGACTTAGTAGTTCAGGCCCAGCAACAGACTGATAAGACTCTATGATGCTTTGACATGAATTACCCAACAGTTTGCCAGCAATAGGCAGAGGGCTATTGATTTTGATCTTCCAGTCGCAGGTCTTAAAATATCTTTTGTCTTTCTACAACCATCCAGGTATATAAACATAAAGAAGAAGAAAAAAAAAAGCTGACAATACCCTAAAACACTAAATCAAACCCAACGAAAAAACCCTACAAAACCCTCCGACTTGCTGTCAGAGCTCAAATACCCTATTGGATAATGAAAATGTAACAACAAAACCAATAGACAACTAACTAAGCATTTGTTATTGATAAATTGTTGTATGGAATTATAGGAAACAGTTACAGGAATTCCAAACAATCTCAGATATCACTCTAATAGAAAGCATTTTATCAGTTTAATTTGCTTGGTGCCACTTACGGACATACTCACATGAAAAAATTTAGACACATAAGGATATTTTCTAGACACATTTGGATGCTTAGGAATTAGATCCTTATACCTCTTCTGAAAACACTTTAAAACTGCAGACAGCAGACCTTCATCATAAAGACTGTTTATGCATAGACAAGAGAGGCGAGGTGAAAATAAAGATTTACAGAATCAAATCTTTTTTTTGAAAGAAGTGGGACTTCTCTTTGTACAATCCTTCCTTAGAAAGTAATATAAAAAGAAAAAAAAAATATTGCCTAACAAAATGAAAAGGTCATGTAATACTTTTCTTCCTGAGAATAGGAGTAGCTTCTTATTTAAGGTAGCCAATCTAACCGTATTAAAGATAGTAAAGAGACAGCACAATAAATTCATTTACCATAGGGTAAAACATTTCAATGTATGTACTACGTTTTCAACACTGGCAGCATTTTTGCTCCAGCAAAAAAGAAAACATGACCTTGTAACAATTATTCCCTTCATTGTCAGAGCTTGAAACTGTGCACAAGGTATCGCTTTAGCAATTGTGTTTGATCACAGCTAAAATACCAGCCTGGTATTATTTTGTTAGAGTTGAATGCAGCAGGAGAACTGAAGGACAGAAAAGGAAGAACTAGACGTTTTCTGAGTATATCAGTTATAATTCGTTCTAGTATATATCGCAGAAATAATTTGGAAAATTATATATTGTTCTCAATTATTTGAAAGGTATTTGAGATATTATGGCTATTTAGTAGAGAACAGATAAGAAAGTCCCTTGACTGTGAGCGAACTGCTAGCTCTGATCACTGTTTCATCAGTGAAAGAATTACAAACAGCTTTTTTAGGAGTGACTACAGTTTAGAAGGTGCAACGATCCTATTATGAGATCCATAAAGTTTTAAACAGTGAGTAGTGCAAGCTAAATCCCCAGAAGTGCCTTGACTGTGTTATCAGTGTTAGTCTGAATATGTACCGCTTTAGAAGGAGTGTACATATTGGAACAGAACTGCCTGGCAATGAAGAAGTACATGAATTTTCTCAGAAGCGGATACCTAACTAATACTGGCATTAAACGTCAGCACGAATAAAAGTAAACGAGCCTGCACTGAGACCTGTGTATCTGAGATGAGACTCCGCTTGCAGTTCACGGGTTGTTTAGATCTAGTTTGGGTTGGTTTCAAAAGGCTGAGGGACTCGGGATTTTTTAGTCTGAAGAAGACTGAGGGGGGAACTGATCAACACCTATAAATACTTCAAGGGTAGGTGTCAGGAGGATGGGGCCAGGCTTTTTTCAGTGGTGCCCAGTGACAGGACAAGAGGGAATGGGCACAAACTGGAACATGGGAAGTTCCATCTAACCATGAGGAGGAACCTCATTACTTTGAGGGTGGCAGAGCCCTGGAACTGGCTGCCCAGAAGGGTGGTGGAGTCTCCATCTCTGGAGACATTCAAAGCCACCTGGACATGTTCCTGTGCAACCTGCTCTGGGTGGACCTGCTCTGGCAGGAGTTGGCCTAGATGATCTCCAGGGGTCCCTTCCTACCCCTACAGTTCTGTGATTCTGTGGTTTACATAGAACTACAGTACTGTAGTTGTGCAGATAAATACTAAATGAGAAACTAATAGACTACAATGTGTTACTTGTGATTCCTCAATGGAATATGATTTGGTCTACACGCAAGATCCTGACCATAAAGAAAGCACAGAGGTAGAGCACGTAACATTTTAAGGCCAACACAACAGCATATGGGAATAGAAAGAGGGGTATAATATATTAGGTAGAATCACACTGAGCAACATTCCTACCCAGATTGAACAACTTCCTGGAGAAGTCATATTTTCCTAATCCTTTAATCTGTCTGGTGTGCCATTAACCCACACCAGACTTCAAAAATGTGTTCCTCTTGGCTTCTGAGTGCTCAGCTGCTGCCTTGGCAGGGAATCACATCAGCTCCTGAAGAAAGCTTCCTCCCTTTGTATTTTGAAAGTGTGGTGTGAAAACATGAATAACTACCATTCAATTAAATTTCAAAGCCTACATTTTATTTAAAAAAAAAAAAATCATAAGGAAAATAAATCAAGACCTTAGAAGCACGTGAGTCCAAATATTTGACATTAGAAGAAATGAATAAAAACCCGCTATAATTAAATCAGTTTTACACAAAAGCCGATATCCAATAATGAATGGATTCAACACGCAAATACAAAAAGACAGAAGAAATAATTAACTATAAAATAAGAGGATGAATGACAACCCTGAAGCGGTAACAGTGTGTACAGAATTAACTACTAATTGTAAACTGGTGGACCCTAACAGAGTGCCACACATACCTGGAATGAAGATCACTCTCAGCCTTAAGAAACAGTTCAGAATAGAGTTTAATAGGAAGGTATCGGGTTATTTTTGTATACTCAAGCAACAATTGGCTACTCAATAATTATTTGCTCTCCTAGAGTAACACTTGAGAAAAAGAAATTAGAGTATGTAACAGATTCATGAGTAATTTTCCTTTACATGTGAAAGTTTCAAAAAATACTTAACGTTTACTTTTAAGGTAAAAGAATCAAGCAGAAGAAGGCACTGTTTAGCATGATATAAGAGGTTTCGACCAAGTGTAATGGCATGAGTAAGCAAAGGAAAAATATTGATGTTAACATTAAATAGAGAAGGCTATTTTTCCCTTTATGAGAAACAAATATTCCAAAGTGATAATGATATAATGGCATATCAATGTGCCCATAAAAAATATAATAGCACCAAGGCTGAGCAAGAATGTACATGATACAGAGAAGTGACATACTCAGGATAATCATTCTTATTTTATAACTATCCCTATTCTTAAGGGAAATAATCAGAAAAACGTACAATATTCTTGATAGCTCCAGCTTGTTTTTGCTTGTTTGCTTTTTCTTTTAAGAGAAATCCAAAAAGAAGGTATCAGATAAAAGAATAACTCAAATACAGCAGAACAGCCTGGGTAATGAAGACTATCAATGACAGGAATTACAAGTGTTGTAAAGGCAAGAATGTAATAGGGAAAAGACAACATGGATGTACAAAAAGACCATCATACTTCACCATCTTAAGGCCTTTTGTGATGATGATGGTGGTGGTGTTGGCATTCCTTCTGTTTTTTTCAAGATTTGGCTGGTTAACACCATGGATTAACTAATTCAGTCCTGGTCACTTTTGTGCTTTAAACAGAAAGATGGTCTAGTTGAATGGAAGGGACCTTAGGTGGTCCTAGTTTCTATGATTCTGTGACTGTACTGACTTATTTTGATGGAAAAAAACTGATATCACTTATATAACTGACAATATATTGTTTTTAAGTAGATAATACCTTTTAGTTCAGCTTTCTGCGAATTGTTCAGTTACTGCTGTAATACTGGTGCTGAACTGGTTTATTATTATTATTATTTTATTCTGACCATCTATACTTAATAAATTCTGCAAACAAGGCTGGATTCAGTTGAAATGACTCAGTTTCTTATTCATCTCAGCTTAATTTCAGTCAATTCCACAGAAAAAATAAAAAATGGTCTTGTCCTCCACAAAATAATTCTTACTTGTTTTTTTTTTTGTTTTGTTTTGGTTTGGTTTGGTTTGGTTTGGTTTGGTTTTTGTTTTTAATCTGCTGGAGTGCATGAATTCCAAGTGTTCTTAGGTTTTGTAAATTTTGCTTCCTAACTGATAACATTGTGTCACTTTTAGTTATTACTTTGCTACTTGAAACTATCACATCCTGAGTCTCCACTGGTACCCTATCTATCAGACCGAACTGGTACTGCTCACGGTTGTTGGTATTATAACCTGCTTGGCCTCCTGAGAGATTCATTGATTCATTTTTCTTTTTCCCAGCCTGTTCTCAGATTGTCAGTATTGTTTCTTAATCTAGTTCATATGGACAGTGAGAGTCTCTGTGGCTTAACTTACTCACGCAAAGATATGTGCAGCCAGCCACACAGGATTCCAAGGAGAATTATCTGCTCGCAGCTATAAATCCTCAGATGTAACCTGGTATAATGGAGACACTGAAACAACCTTTATCTACTTTATTTCTTTATAACCGTTGACATTGGGGTTCCTTTTGTCTTTCTGTATCTAAAACAGTGCCCCCATATCTCAACAAGGTAATTTAAAACTATGTTTTCACCACAAGCCAGCAATTCAAATCACCCGTTACATTTGATGAGAAAAATTAAAACTCTTTATGGTAGGATGTAAAATATAAGTAGATGTTCTGGCTGTGGCTGTGTCCACTTTAGCAAGTGGAACAATAAAATAGGTGGGGATCTGTAGAACACAAGGTTATAAGGTTCTGACATCTATGATGCATATGGTTTGTAGAGGCTTTATAGCCCCAGTGAAAGTTCTTGAAACAAAACTTTGAGACTACTCTCATCTAAAAGAACTGTATTCCCCCCGCCCCCTTCCCCAATTTAAACTGTTATTTGAATTTTAAATTTATCCAAAAATATCCCCAAAAGTTCTGGTTAGATTCCTTCTAAAACTAAATGTGCAAAGAAATGCTGTCATTTGTGTTATGTGATACATAACACAAATGATCTCAAAGGTGATCTCAAAGAGTTTAAAGTCAAGATTGGAACTAATGATATCAGGTATCAACATTAAAAATAAACTCAAATAATTGCCACTCCAAACTTTTCACCGTAACTCCTTATTCTCTGTTATATTGGATGTAAAAATATCTGAAAATATCTAAATCAGAGGTCAGAAATGTGTATGAAATAAGTTAAATTAATTCACATCATTTTAAGATTCACTTAAATCTTCATTCAAACTTATTTGTAATAAACACTTGGCTTTGGCTGCATATTTGACTGCTGCATGCATGAGAATAAATGTATTTTATTTATAGACTAAAATTGAGCTTCACCTGGTTTTTATTAAAGTATCCTGTGCTGGAATTTTTAGTTTTTTGTTTTCTTCTGAGTTTGACATTTGGAATGAATGTTGAAGTCATACTAGAAGGGAAAGATGGGACAACAGGTAAAGAAATTGCCTTATGGAAAGGTAAATTAATCAGTGTTATCACAGCTTTGATGCACTAATATTTCAGTGTGTCTTGGTGGAAAAAACCTGAAGTAGAAAGACATATTTAGAAAACGAGCAATTTTGGACAGAGAACATCTTTGTATCTTGCAACACTATCAAGATATCTTTTAAGTTAATACTGTCAAGGCAATTACTTGAATAGTAGGACAAGTATTTAACCCTGCAGAATGAATCATGATCTATCAGAGAAAGAGAAGAAAATAAGGTTAATTTTCATTCCTGTGAAATTAAGACACAGATAAGATAACATATACACTTCCATCAAGTTTTCTTTGTCCATTTTGGAAGAACAATCCTAGATGCCCAAACTGGATTATTTCATAATTGTATAATTGCGAATTTAACCAATTACCTCTACTTAGAAGACTTCTCAATTCTATAATAATCAATACTTATGACAAAATATTTCAACTAATAAAACCAAGAAAATGCAATATTAAATATCTTACCATGGACTATAGGGCATATGAGAACATGGTTGTATTCTGCTGTAAAGGAATATTTGGAAAATATTACACACATGCAATTATTTTCTTACTGAACAACCTTCTAATTTAATTATTCAGTTGCAGTTTTAGATGTATGCAAATAAGAAAAAGTATCACTGCAGATAAAAATCTTAAACTATGCCAACACTGGAAGCTGTATGTGCTGAGTGATTGTCAAATTAGAGAGTCTCCTTCTTTGGAATACGGAGATTTGTTTGAGAAGTCTGAAATATCTTCCCTGACATCATACCAGAGAAACAACTAAAACAAGGATAAGTAATTAAAACGAACTATAAGTATGCAGCAGATGAAGGCAAAAGATCTCAATCTGCGTCTCAGGCACCAACATGTATAAATTCAGTGGGTTTTTGGGGGCTTAGCAACATCTAGAAGAAATCTAAGTAACAGAAACCGTTGATTAGGGAATTCATGCTTGATATTTTATCCAGTAAATAATATAGTTTTGTGTAGATTGCCTTTTGATGAAAGGCAAATAAGAGAGGATAGAGTCTCCTAACTGAACATCACATCACAATGCATGCACAGAGCTAAGCTTAGTTTTATATTTCCTTACTCTTTAACCGGGATATTTTAATGTATTTCCATTATGTTGTGACTCAGGAGAAATACAAAACACCAATTTCTTTTCTTTTCGATGTAACAGTTATTTAGGAAACAGCTATTTGCTCGTTCAGTCTTCTAGACACCAACTGACCTCATTCTGGTACAAACTGATGAGAAAGTGCTATAAAAACTATCCCTCTGAAAAAAAAAATAATAAAAAGTCATTTGTACAATCAGCTGCACTAGATGTTTGATTATTGAGAAAGATATTCTTAGTGGAAGATCATCACTGCTAACAGCAGGGATACAGAGAGATAATTCAAAGATATTAAGCCTATACTGAGTCCACCAGTGTCCCTGAAATTGGATAAATTGCTATATCTAGTGAAATCCTATAGTACTTGCTGTAACTATTATTTAACAGTGTGGATATATAAAATATAGTTCTTTACATATAAAACTGACAATAGGAGGCAATGCAGTTTATCAGATCTTGTAGCTTTCTCTCCTCAGATGTTAAAAACCCCCCACAAACCAACAAAGCGCCTCTCAATCAGGTCAATATTTGATAACACCAGCAATTATCCTACTTTATTCCCTAGAAACAGGCCAGCTAAAACCCATCTGTCCATCTTTGGATTGACATTGGAGTCATCCAGTATAATTATAATTGTAACTTAAGAACAGATTACTCAAATCACAAGCCACATGGCTGACTGGAGGTATGCACCTTTTGCACAGCTTGCTGGAAGCTCTGGGTCTTTCCCCTCTTTGGCAAGCTGGGCCATCGTAATATACATAATTGCCAAAACCCAAAGAAAAGAAGCTTTTGTGATGCTATTATCAGCTTTTCTCACAGCACTGCAGGATCACATATGCCATTGTTTTTTCTACAATATGTTAGACTGTACAGTTATATCCTATCGTGTAATAATATAATTCTGTAAGTTATTAATGTCACTGTGAAAGTTGATGTATCAGTAGATCATGTAGGGAATTGAGAGTGTAAATATATATATTTTTCTATTTTCTTACATTATGCATTACTTACACCATAAAATAATATAAAATAACTTGTATGATCCTACAAAAAATACATTTTGCATTTCGGTTAGTTTTTACTTAGTTTTGAAGTAGGTTTACAAAAAGCTTTTGAAGAACAGCTGCTTATCAGTATTAAATGTTTCCTAACAATTACTACTTACTCCAAACAGTGCAAATACACTTCACTTTTAAAATCCTTTGCATCACCATGAAAATGAATGTCAGGCTGCTGATGAATCTGTGGTAGATGTTTTGTCCCAACTATAAGATCTTTTTTATTCAAACGTTGTCAAACATATATCAAATTAGGAAGGCTGAACCTTGACTAACTGGGTAGCTAAATGTTCAAGTTGGAAAACACTTTGAATTTTTTGCTTGCTTACTCATCTTTTTTTCTTTGCTAAATTACTTATTTAATGTCAGACCTTGTCCATTGTAAAAGTCATATAAATTCAGTTTCTCTTCCTTTTGAAAGGAGACAAATGAATGTAAGCATTCTTTTTATCCCTCTTTCATTGTGAGAATCTGAGAACATGTGTTTACTCATTCTACATTAAAGAAATGTCATAGTAATGTAGTATTGTACAAGTATTATTGTATGAGATGAATGTGTATTAAAATAATTTTATACAGTTCAAACAGTACATAAGGATCTTATAATGTCAGTAATATATTTCTTTAAAATTATATGGAAATTATAAATTGGGATTGTAATCTCTCAGGACTTCTAATTAAAATTTTATCAGAACTTCAAATTTGGTATCTAGAACTAAATTGTGACTTATGAAAAGCAGTAGTCACCCAATTCAGGATATTTTCTTGTGTTTACACTGTGGTCCTTATGTTCTTCTGGGCCTCTCCTCTAAATGTGCAACTTCATTTCCTTCAGTCAAGACATC
>VXBW01008341.1:315387-348279 GCA_013400375.1 Thinocorus orbignyianus
CAGTCAAGACATCAAGACACACAGCATAGAAAATGTTTTGGAAACACGTTCAAGTGTTCAAGGTCAGGCTGGATGGGGCTTGGAACAACCTGGTGTGGTGGGAGGTGTCCCTGCCCAGGGCAAGGGTGTTGGAACTCGATGATCTTGAAGGTCCCTTCCAACTGTAACCATTCCATGATTCTAAACGAACCTTATTGTAAGACAAAAGGAATCCTCTGAGGGCTCTGTGGTCTGGACAACAAGCTCTACAGAGTACAGAGAACCCTCTCTGAAACAGTTTTTGTCTTGATTTCCATTTGCTCCTGGAGAAGGAATCATTAGTGCTTTATCTACCCTGAACAAACAGCTTTTATTTATATATCTGTCTACCTGTAAACTGTGTCCACCTCTCATATACTATTTTTACGTTATCTAACTATGTGTATATTTTTTGATTCCTGCGTAAGGACATCTTTGTGCCAGCTCTCTGCTGAGCTGCATTTCTAATAGAAACAAGCACCCTGAAGCAAGCAATGTCTGTTTGTCCTTGTTCTGTCTCTCTGACTGAAACAACAGCAAAGAATCGCTTCTGCATTTAGTAAAGTATCCTCTCACGACTGCATCCTTTAACTGATATCACTGAAGGAGAATGATATAGGAAAAGAAATCACACCTCTGGAACTCTAATAATATATGAATAAAGTATGCAGTATAGATCTTAAAATTCCTTTTCATTGAGGGTTATACTGAACTTCTGCTTAAGCTATTTCTGAATCTTTGCTGAAATTAGAAAACGATGAAAATTTGTGTTCCAACACAATACTGGAAGGAAGATAATACCTGAACATACCAGAACTAGCACTAAACTGTTCAAGTATTCAGCTAAATAGAGACAGAAAAATCACAGATAAAAGGGATGCAATGTGAAAAAATATATTTCTGGTGTAATAACCAAGAAATTTGGTGAGTTTTACAACTGATCTTCTCCAAGAGAACTTTAGATACGTTTAGTATACTAGCAAAAAAATTTTCCAGCCTCCTTACCTTGGCATTCTTCACACTTAAAAATAAAGAAGCTTAGACAAGTCTTTCTTGTCCCACATTTGCATGGCACTTTCTCATAGAAATTAGATTACACACAAGCTTGAAGTAAATTCATGCAGTTAATACATTTATCTTTGAAGGACCAGATGGTCAATTTAGTATTTAAAGTGCAGTTTTAAAATTTGAATCTTAAATGAATTTGACACCGCTGTTTGTGTATTTGCCTTATAAATATTATGTTAGATGTAAAATAAGCAATATTTAAGTTCACCATATATTTGGAAAAAAAAAAAAGCCCACAAAACAACAACCCAGAACTGTATATTGCATTCTATCTTACATCTTTATTTTTTTTCTCTCTCTATTGTAAATGTATGGAGTATTTAAACACCGTGCCTTGCAAGCAATTTTTAGCAGTAGTTTTATTCCATTCAGGTTGCATCATTATTTATTTGCTGCAAGACAGTACGTCAGTCTTCATCTTTCTAATCTTGATTTTTTTTGTAAAGAAGAAGGAAAAAGGTAAAGTGTGCTTTTACCTTCTTTCTTATTAATCGAATAACAATAAATTAGTTTACCCCAACAATGCTTCTCAAAAATAATACATATATTTAATGAGCAGCTTTCAATACGTACAAGCAAACAGACAAGCTTTAGCCATAATAAAGTTTGTTCAATGAGCACTGGATACGTAATTTGACGGGAGTATGTCCAGAGGAGAGCCACCAAGCTGGTGAGGGATCTAGAGAATAAGTCATATGAGGAGAGACTGAGGGAACTGGGCATGTTTAATTTGGAGAAGAGGAGGCTGAGGGGAGACCTCATTGCCACCTACAACTACCTGAAAGGAGGTTGTAGAGAGGTGGGTGGTGGCCTCTTCTCCCAAGGGAACAATGGCAGGACCAGAGGAAATGGTCTGAAGTTGTGGCATGGTTCGGAGGTTCAGATTAGATATTATGAAGAATTACTTTAATGGAAGAGTGGTCAGGCATTGGAATGACCTGCCCAGGGAGGTGGTTGAGCCCCTTCATCCCTGGAAGTATTTAAGAAACAAGTAGATGTGGCACTTCAGAGCATGCTCTAGTGGCCAAAATCGTAGGAGGTTTTCACGCATGCATGATTTGACTTGGTGATCTCGGAGGTCCTTTCCAACCATGACAATTCTGTGATTCTGTGAACAAGACCTTATTTAAACACTGTGATTTTAAGGGAACAATTTGAAGTTCACAGAATAAAAGCTTTTTTAAAAAGTATATTGTTAAGATCACAATCTTGCTACATATTTTTGGGGTTTTTTTTGTTTACTTGCCTTCCAAAATTTGACCTCAGTTGTTTCCTTTGGGCTGCATTCCAAGAGACTCTGACTGAATCGAGTTTTCCTTGTTCTGGCAGCCAAATGAATGGGACGTGGAGGGGAAAGAGAACTGTGTTCCAAAGGGCTGTGCTTTTTCTCTAAGAGAAAAATGAAGAGCTCAAAAATATAAGGAAGGCAGAACCGAAAGATAATTTGTTTTGTCCTTTAAAAAGAAAAGGAAATGGATTAGAAATGCATTTTAAATCAATGTCTTTGCTTCTGTCCCTTTTATACTCCTTCACAATATCCCTCTGCAGAGATCATCCCCATCCCTTTCAAATCTCCAAGGAACTTTTTTTCCCTGAACTTTTAGCTAGTCTATCACAGCCACAGTCCCTCAGGACAAGCAAGGGAAGAGGAAATTTGATTCCAAATTAAGCTCGTGGAGCTCGTGGGTGCATCTGAGAGGCTCCATAATTATCCAGAAAAGCCTGCCCCTTAGTGTATCTCCTGTAATATCCCTAGGCAAGGCATTTTTAGCAGAATTCCCCAGAAGTTTTAAATACTCAGGAAATCTGTCTTTTCAAATAAACCCCCCTATATAAAAAAAGCCATACCATTTCCTAAGTGATAGGACATTAAATGACCATATATTGTAAATGGTATAAATGAAGCAAAATGGTATAAATTCCTGACTTCTTGCTAGTCTCCCTTCAAGGGAAAACTGCTGAAGAGATGGTATCAGAGGTCACACCGAAACAAGCTTAAACAAAGAAATATTAAAGAGAAATATTTTATTAAACTAATACAACAAAATATGTTCATCAAAACATATATATTTCAGAAATATATATTAATTATTTACTTGGAATGCAAATAAAATGGAACAGAGAAATATCACTGCTCTCGGATTAACTCTTTTTTTAAAGCAATTGGTTTTGGATGAAAAATACATTTGTTTTTGTGAAATCTTCCTTACTGCAACCGTCAAAATGCTAATCGTTTTTTTGTTGTTGTTGTCATTTTTGTACTGATTTTTCTTGGTCTACTGAAGCCACCATTTACACCCCACATTCTTTCCTTTCTTCCTGAATTTCCTTCTACATGGATTCCAGATTAAGCTTATTGCTGAAAACATCATGTTTTTATGTTTGTCTAATATAGCTGTAAAAACAGCATTCCAATTTTAGGAAGCCACCATGAAATTCAGCATTTTTGTTTTCGTCTCTCATGTCCTGTAACATCTGCTGTTCAAAATTTGGATGTTCAGGTCTTCTTATTAAATTGAATAACTGGGTAAGCAGTTCAATATAGTAGGAAGGGTAGTATGTTAATAAATGTCAGTACTTGATAAGATTCATTGTGTTACACTGTTCACCGTTTGCTCAGTAGCAATGTTTTCTTCTATATTTGTTCTTTGTGCAGACTGTGTAGGCTCAGTAAATGACCTGCAAAATATAGATTTTCTTTTGTCTTGATTGGTTGCTAGAGTGGAAGATTCCTTAAAAAAAGAAACTCCTAATACTGTACTTGTCAAAGTTGTGTAAAAAATAAAAGACAAAGTTGGAAAGAAAAATAAACCCGTGAGGGACTAGAGCGAAACAGAAAATGGATGAATGAGAAAAGAAAATTATATTTTAAAGCACTACATGTTAGAAGAAAAAATAATAAAAATAAAAAGTCAAAGACTGAAAGCTAGAAAATTGAAAGAGAAAAAGTATTCCTTTCATCAACAGAAATATAAGGTGATCTATGGATCTGCTTAAGGTTTGTAGACATAGAATCAAACTTGAAGTGGGGTCACTACAGCCATTTCTTTGAATACGACTAAAATTCAAGTTTGATGTGATTCTGGATAAGCCTTGGTTTGAGTTTGGGTGGCAAGGCTTTGGTAAAGGGAGGCTTACAGGGGTGGCTTCTGTGAGAAGCTTCTGGAAGCTTCTCCTACATTCAATAAAGCTGATGCCAGCTGGCTCCAATACAAACCCATCACTGGCCAAGACCAAGGCCTCCAGGGATGATGGTAGCACCTCTGGGGTAAGACATTTAAGGGGAAAAAGTTGCTGTACAACAGGCACTGCAGTCAGAAAGAGGAGTGAGAATACGTGACAGAAACAACTCTGCAGACACCAAGGTCACTGAAGGAGGGGGAGATGGTGCTCAAGGTGTGAGAACAGATATCTACCTGCAACCCATGGAGGACCACACGCTGGAGAAGGTGGATGGATCCAAAGGAGGCTGTGACCCCATGAAAAGCCTGTGCTGGGACTTGCCCCTGGCAAGACCTATGGACCCATGGAAAGAGGAGCCCACACTGGATCAGGTTTGCTGGCAGGACTTGTGAACTCGTGGAGGATCCACGCTGGAGCAATCTGTTCCTGAAGGACTGCACTCCAGAGGAACATTTAATTTCTTTTTCACACTTGCAAAAATTCAAGCAACGAGCACACGTAAAAAAGCCCAAGAAAAGAACATGGAGCTCAAAACTGAGTCAAATTTTAAAAATTGAAGGAAACTGCCTGACTTTCCCTAATGCTGGTGACTTCCTTCAAGCAGGGATGACAAATGCTGCGGTATGAGATAATAAGCACATCTATCTTCTTTTGGTTTAATGGAAACTGAAAATGTTCTCAGCAGTGGGAAGGAAAATATCTCAGAAATAAACAAACAAACAAAAAATCCCGAGAAAGAATAAGTGGAGAACATATTTAAAATCATAATAACAACCTACCACAGGTTACAAAATGTCACTCATTTATACCACATCTCAGGCTTCTAAATGTGAATATAATGACACCGATCATTTGTTAACACTAACAGCAACACTTTTAAAAGTTTATACCTAAATTCAACTACTGCATGTCTAAAAGAAAAAGTTGGCTTCTGCTTAGAAAATGTAGACTAGATTTCAGATTAGATTGTATGTAAATTTTTTTAAAAAAATCTCATCCCTATGTCTAAGTATTCACAGGAGAGTCCCATAATTGCTGTGAGGCTTTTCCAAACCCAAGGAAGAGCTGATTTGGCTCAGCATAGCCTGAAGGTTGGAAACCAGTGCTCTAGGCAAAAGACATGATGGATGTTCATCTATTAACGTAGCCCATGTCTATGTGTGCTGCACCATTTTTAGCTGGGAGAAAAATAAAACATAAAAATTCCAGAGACTTTATTTTTAGTTCGATACTTCTTGAGGGTTAGTTTCTAGGTTTAAAATTATTCAAAATAGTTCTTGTTTGTCAAAGAGAAAAAAAAAAATGGGCTGGATATGTATAAATTTACACTCAACTGAATTCCAGTTAGCAGCAGATGTATATTTATTAATGTAAAGAAATAAATTATTCTAAAAAGTTCGTAGCAAAATTATTAATGCCCTTCATTTTTAGTGACCTGGATTTAACTTCGTAAATTAGCTTGTCATATTTTAATAATTATAAAATTAGATTATACAGAAACTTCGGAGCGAATTCCTTAGGTGAAAGCTATTATTTATAGGCAATAAGTCAAAGCAGTCAGGGAGAAGTTGAAACAAAAATGTATCTGGTTTGGTTTTGTACAGACGTAGCTGTCCTTGCTACAAATAGTTAGGTAAGTTTTCAGTAAAAGTTTTGAATTTATGTGAATATTCACAAGTCGGTGAGACAGCATGAGCACCCAGTTATACCTTCAAATTTGTGTCCAAAGGGAAAGGAAATATTTGCTGGAAAATGGAATGGCATTGGAAGAGAAATGGAGTTTCTTGCAAGACCGAGACTGTTTTCCCTGAACAAATTGCTAGGAAGTAAGGAAAGCTGTAAAAGAAAGGGGTTTTATGTCTTGGGATCTTTAAAGGTTTTTTTTCTCTTTCACTTTGGGGTTTATGTTTAGTAATCTTTTGTTTGTTATTTTTTCTTTTTCTTCCCCCCGCCTTATATCAGTTAAATTGAAGTGAAGTTTTAGCTTATATTATCGAGGCTTGTATGCTCATCTTTTCAATAAAAAATAAATTCCAGAGGGGGAAAAAAAAAAAAAGTTATTTCATTTCATTTGCAAGGCCTGGATTCTCAAAGTGAAAGTCGATGGTTCTATCTTATTTCTTACCAAACGTTACTAGATTATGTACCTTGTCCTCACACCACAGAGCACTGGGAAAAACCTGGCATTCTCCAGACCCCTCACCAGCTTCATTCCCCTTCTCTGGACCCGCTCCAGAATCTCAATGTCTTTCTTGTAGTGAGGGGCCCAAAACTGGACACAGCATTCAAGGTAAGGGGCCTCACCAGTGCCCAGTACAGGGGGACAACCACTTCCCCACTCCTACTCACCACGCTGTTACTGATCCAGGCCAGGATGCTGTTGACCTTCTTGGCCACATGGGCACACTGCTGGTTCATACTCATTACCAAGTTTTTTTTCCACCAGGCAGCTCCAGCCACTCTGCCCCAAGCCTGTAGTGTTGCAAGGAGTTGTTGTGACCCAAGTGCAGGACCAAGCACTTGGCCTTATTGAACCTCATCCCTTTGGCTTCAACCCATTGATTCAGCCCCCCGTAGAGCCTTCCTACCCTCAAGCAGGTCATCTACTCTCCCACCTAACTTCGTGTCTGTTATATTTTGATCTTTCAGTTTGTGGTCTTTTGTTGATCTGCTCAAGAGAAACCATTGGGCTACTACATACAGGATTCAGGCAGGAAAATAATGCCAGCATTTCTGAGATGTGACCATGGCACTTCATTTACTTTAAGGAGTCCTTATGAGAAGAAATCCTTGTCAGCTTGGTAACATAGCTTTTCTAAAGCAATTACAGAATTTCTGGACCTGTCCTCTGCTCAACAGATACTTGTTCTCCATCTTGGTGTCATTCACTCAGTAACTCTTTCCAGCTTTTTCTCCGTGGCCACGAGCAAGCCATCTTGACCTACAAGAAAATCAGGCAAATGCATTTTCTTTATGAACTGTACTGGATGGAGGCCAAAGTTTCTCAAGATCAATAAACTACATGAGAATAATGAAGATTGAGAAAAAAAAATATGAATAAACTAAATAGAAAATCAAAAAATACTAATGAAAAAAAAAAACCAACCCAAAAAATAGAGGAAGCAAGAGGAGTTTCTCAGAGAAGTGAAAATACAATTTCGATAACTGTAATTCTCATGCTTCTTGACTGTAATCAAAACACATTGGTAGTCATCTAAGAAAAGCTATTATTTTCTTTTTTTATATTTTTTTTCCTGTTCTTTTCTGTTTTGTAGCAGCACTGCTGTTCTGAATGCATAAAAAACTTTTCCAGTTGCCCTCTTTGTTGCTTATATTTACATGACTTACAGGTAATGACAATGAATCTCTTAAATATTTAAAAGTAGCTGAAGCAAGTCCCTCATAAGCAACCTCTTTGTATTTGCTCCCCTGAGGAACGAGTTCTTGTTGCTGATTGTGGAACGAAAGGGCTCTGGGTTCTGTTTCCCTTTTTTTTTTTTAATGTATTCATGTTTAAATATAGACCTGTGGCAAAAGTCTGTGTGTGGAGGAGCTGGATGTCTCTTTATATAATAACATGTATTTTTCTTTGCTCTTCATGATTAAAACAAGTTCTAAAATATTTTTTTTTTTATTTTTTGCTAAACTGCTTCTGGCTTTTACCAATCAAAAATTTATCCTGAAGAGACAGGCGTCCATATGTATGTACATGATTATTTATTTATGGGGGAGAGTGGCTAAAATAGACCTAAATCTAACCAAATATTTGAATCTGGAATTAGAATAATTAGTTGAAAGTGGAGAGCAGCTTCTGTGCTGTATCTCCTGAAAGATGCATCAAGGAACAATCAGCTTAAGAGAAAAAAACTTAAAATGAAACGGCCAATTTCTTTTTATTTGTAGGCAGATGAACTCACTGAATAATCTGTAGTTGTCTGTAATAGAAAAATTCAGCCTTGTCATCAGTTTAGCTTGTGCATATGTTTGCAGCCACATTTCTGTCTGCAGGTGTGTTTATCCATGTGCATACAGTGCCCCTCACTTGTCTGTTAAGCAGAACAGAAATACCTTACGTTGAATGACAGAAGATCATAAATTAAATAAGCACGACTCTCTCTGGCAAAAATAAATGAATGTGTTTTGCGAATATTCAGTTGTAATACCAGGAGCCATATATCAAGCTATGAGGTCATGCTGGATTCCTGTAGGAAATTATACTGCATGGATAAATGAATGGCAATGGACTTCAATTCTGTCAGCATTTTTCCTGAGAACAAAGAATATTTTCTTGTTGCTTAAAGCAATGTTTTCATACATATATGAAATAAACACATATCTTGTCACTAATGGGAAAAAGCTTGATTGGATTTTCTGAATTTAGTATTTTTTCTTTTTTTCCCCCCTTCTATTATTCGTTTATTTCTTAATATTCAGTGGAATTCATGTATTTCTTAGTTTAGCTTAGTTTAGTTTAATTTATTTAAAGTCACCTTTTTCTTCTACTGTTTCATCAAATTATTTAACCAATAATATCTTAGTAAAACAAAGGGATTCTTTCTTAAAACCCGTGGAATAAGATTGCTGAAGTGATACAATCACCTCTGAGAAGGTTTACTAACACAAGAGGGACATACTGAAGTCAGGGAAATGATTCCTAATTAATTATTAAAGCAATGGAAGCGAACAAATGAAATTAATTTTAAATATTTTATGGGATCATGCAAAATCATGACCTTGTGGTCACATTTTATAAAATTATTAGTTAAAAAAAACGGAACCTTCCTATTTAAATCATAGAGATTGTGATTATTTTTAAAGCCATTTTGGTTGAGAAGCAACATTTTTTCTTCCTCAGATCAGACTTTTATATTTCTGCAGTTTATGCTTTGTGGTAAAATTTGGCTTTAGACCGGAAAGCACAGCATATTCTGTTCTATAGCATTATCTTCCTAGAATATTCTCCATTTTTGTGAATTACCAACTCAGATATCCTTTATTTCCCTCCTCAGTTTGGGGGTTTTTTGGTTAAGTTTATTGATACAGTGTTAAATTTACCCTTTGCTTAACCTCTGGCTGTCAGAGTTGTCCTGCATATATAAATAACATATAAATATGTGTATATATATGAAGTACAAAGTGTGTATGTATGTAAATAATCCAATCTGCATTTAAGTCAAAAGAAAATCAAACAAAAATGTAACAAAACCTCCTGTAAAAGTCCAAGTTTATAAAAACTATATATTTGTGAACTATATATTTGGTTTTATCAACTTCTAATGCCAGAATTCAATCATGTTAGTTCATTTTTGTCCCCAGACAAAATTATTTCTCATAGCTTCTACCTTCTGTATTCTTGTCTTTCACAGTTCCCAGGTCATCTGTTGTGCTCTACATGGCAGACCAATATGCAAAGCTTTTTCTACTCTATACCTCTTGATGCCTACTGGTGGCTATCGAATTCAGAGGAAACTGATGAGTTTTCGATGTTGAATCGATGGCAGAGACCACAGACAAGAAAAAGCAAGTTAAATACTCACCACCTATTAATCAAACCTTAAATTATTGATGAGATCTATGTGAAATTGTAAATACCTTACATTTTTAAACTCGTGGAGATGACAATTGAAGTTAATATGGTCTGTGATAAAATAGTGTCACAAATTATATAAAGCTCAAGTTTCAGTGTATAAGCTATTTCTGTAGACTTAAGCATTTCAATCGCATTTCCCACTGTTAGATTTTTTCCACTTTCCTGAAGAGAAAGTTATTTACTTTATAATTTAAAAGGTTTAAACGTCAGTACATATTTACAAATGACAAGGAGGTCAGTGAAGTCTGGTTTGAAATTGAAATATCAAGAAGTGATGTCTGAAAGTCTCTGGCAGTTCTGTAGGATTTAATTCTACAGGATTTGTATTGGTCAGATGGAAAGCTTAATCCCTTTCCCTGGAAGACTTACCTACCTTCATGCCACAGTTTAAGATGAGGTGAAAGCATGGAGAATAAAAGGGCTCAGGTATCAAAACACTTTAATCACAGACTTGTGCAATTTTAACGCATGACTTCCCTTCTCCGTGGGGGAAAGGACACAGTTCAGGAGACAAACTGTGAGGCTCAAAAGAGGTGCAGCTGCATGTTGTGTAGTCCTGAATTCATACCCAACGTTAGAGCCACGACCCACCTTTCATACACAGAGAAAGTGGACATGAGGGGATTGAACTGAACTTTCTGATCACCAGATATTAAGAATTCTCTGTAGTGTTTTTAAAAAATCTATAAAGACGCCCTGAGAACTTAACATCTTGCTTTTGACATAGCTGAGATTTCTGCAGGATACGCAGCCTGAACATTTCTCATCTGTGGAGCAAAGATTTTGTTCTTCATATCTGTCCTTGCCTGTGAGAATGAAATTCAGGCATAATAAATAAAACATAAGAAATATGCCATAATAGGAATGAAAAGATGCCTACATATACACTATGTGTATTTATACTGTAAAAATATAACAATATTATTATTATAAAATATAACAAATACAGAGTGATGTGTTTAAATACAAGTATTTGCATTGTATGTATATGTGTCTATCTATATGTACCTCTATCTGTACATATGTATAGATCAGTATGATTTTCTGTTACTTCATAGGGAAAAAAAGAAATAAAAAGAAAAAAGGAACATCTGTGGTTTAACCTGAAGGGAGGTTAATGAGGAGAAAAACTTACATATTGATGTTCATGGTCCTTACTGCCCAGACAAATGAGGATGGGAGAGTCTATGCAGAGGAAAAGGTACAATTTCAGTCTTTCAGAAAGTATTTTTCAATTTGTACTTCTGTCCCTACAATAGCTTTTTCTCAAGCATTGGACCGTGTAAGTAATCATTTATTTATATCTTTTACATATATATACACACTTTATATATCAATTTATAGTCTATGTTTTCAAGATACAACTATTCCATTGTTCCTTCCTTTTTTGCCTTTTTTTTTTTTTTTAAGTTGCATGAAAACCCAATATTTTGAACAGTTCCCCTGAACATATATTGCGAGGAAGAATGTAAATCTAAATGTTGAAATTATAAAACCTACCACTCCAAAGAAACCACTGTTTGTATAACAATGTCCAGGATAACGGTCTCACTTCCATGCTAGAATTAGCTCAATCAGGAGTGGCAGAAGAAGATAATTATGTCCTTTTTAATTATACTAACATATAATTACAACAAACTGAACCAAGTAACAATCTTGGATACCGTACCATAGACGTAATTAGGGTTTAGCAGTGGTTCAACACAGTCTCAGAACAAGAAGCCAAAAGTAATTCCTAAAAGGTCTTATAAAAAGTTTTGGACTAGTTAAACCAGTTAGAAATCCTTGCCGTATACACGGCTGGAGCCCTGAACAAGCTTAATGAGAACTGAGAACTCTTATTTTACGGGGGCTGCAAACCACACCAGAAGGACAACTAATCCCAGTAATAACAGTTCTCATTCTACCAGAAATACTAAACTTTGAAAATAAATCAATCATCTACTTTCCACCTATTTACACTGATATTATACTAATAATAAAAACAGTTCCCCGGAGCTGTTCATTGTATACATTTCACGGGTGAAAATCATGGAACAAGGTATCTTTAAATTTCAAAGTATCTTCCAATTTAGGTCCTCAAATTCTGATCAGCTAAGTGAAATTTGAGGGAAAAAAAGTATTAATATTAGATATTTTCATTTACAAATGAAAGTCTGGAAGGAATCTTCAAGGTGCTACTCATGGGTAATCAGGACAGAACTGAGGATTACCTGGCTACGTAGAAGCAAAGATATCACTCCAGAGACTCTTGTTATGTATTTGCTTTGATAATTTCATGCTAAATCTAAAGAATTTTTGAACAGCAAATTTATTTTATGTAATTTTCTGACTTAGGGATTAATGGTTATGAGCTGAAACTACCAAACATTTTTCTTGTAACACAGGCAGGGTTTAAGGGAGATCTCTGGAGCTGAAAGTAACTTTTAATCTAATTCACGGCAATACTTTGCCCTGAAGACCTTTGGAGTTAAATCATGTTCCAAAACTTCAACAGATGCAGCACAAATTAACTTAAAATTTGGCATGGGTAAAGAAAACTAGGAATTCTCTTTAGATTACCAAACTTGTAAATTTTGTTTAGAGAGTAAAGAGGTTAAGTTTGAATCTACTTGGAATTCTAAATAAATAAAAAGGAGTTTGGCAACTCTCACATTCTACATCAAAAAGTATGTAAGGTTTCTCATTTGCAGGAATTTGTTTCAAAATATTACATGAAATGGGTACTTTATTATTTAATGTAGGTATACTCTTACCTGATGCTGCTCCAGCTTTTCAGGTGCACTTTTCAAACAGATTATGAGGGATTTTAAATATAAACAATAATAAAAAGTATGAAAATGCATGTATATACATACACAGATGCAAACATACAGATGTGAACATATACATTCACACATCTGAAAATATACAGAAGGTTGGGGTTTTTTTATCTGAGCAGCTTTTTCTTGCCATACTTATAATGGAATATGTGGTAATTCTCACTAAATAAAGCATTTCAAAATAAAGGAAGTGCAATAGTCTCATCAACATTCTTTCTGATGATGACAAACTAAAATAAACATGGATACACACGCAGAATCCGTGTTGTTATCTCACATTTTATGCTAGCACTGCTTGTTCTTGGCCATTGATAGCCTTTTTTTACTTTTACTTACCATTACACATTACAGATACAGCTTTAGAGAAAGAGAAATAATTTATATGTAAAATAAAATAAAAGCTAATTATTATATGATACAATATGATATCCCATCTTGGTGAGATGAGGTGATGGTGCAGGAGGTTGAGGTCAGAACACAGAGGTTTCCTTCTGCTACTCCTCACTTCTTACTTGTTTTTCTCTGCTCCAGTGTTGGTCATCCATGGGCTTTAGTCCCTCAGGAGAAACTCTGGTGTGGTTTGGGTCACCCATGGGCTGCTGTTGCTTGGGGGACACCCTTCTCCAGTGAACAGGACTGGCACAAGGTGGTTCATGGTGTCCTCCCACACAGAACACCCTGCAGTCCTCCTTGCTACTGAAAACCTGCTTTTTACGTTCAGTTCAACGTAATAGGCTATTTTCAACTGCTTAATAACCTTGTGTAACCTAATTACATCATTTTTTTTGGCAGGAAAAAAAAAATTGAAAACCAAAATACTAAAAAACAGGAAAAGAAAAACCGAAACTAGGTCTTTATTGCATTCTCCAACACTGATGCTTTGAAAATATAATTAACCAAACTTCTCAAGCAGAACCTGCTTGTTGTGCTGAGTTGAAATCTGTTTACATCATCTGTTTTTCTACATGAAATATTGTAGACAGTTTCTGAACATATAGTTTTGCTTCGTACTATAGGTTGCTGAAATCCTAGGAAAATATGTTTATATCTGCCACCCTCAAAGACCTGGAGGGGAAAAAAAATGCATAGAATTTATATATGTCTAAACACACACCTGTTCTCACAATCCTGACTGATATAAGAGAAGACAAAATTATTTCTACATTCCTTCTACAATACTTTTAAGAGATCCATGTAGAAGCAGGCATGTTCTTATATTTAAGGCTGCAGGACTCTTGAAACCACACGGAGAATGCGGTTAGACTAATTGAGACCTCTGATGGATGTGAAGCAGTGGATTAAAATCGAATGGCTGAAGCTGTTACTGCCCTCAGCACTCCTCTGTGCCCTTCTGACCAGCACTACCTCCCTGGAGACAAGGATGGCTGATTCGCTTGTGAATAAGGAGAATCACCACATTTTCACCCTCTTTCTTACATTAAACTGGCTCCAGTTTTGTTTAACAGACTGGAAAGTGAACTAAGCATGGAGCTGTTCTGTGAGTGGATCAGATGGACTCATCTCAGAGGCAACTGTGTTTGTCAGTGGGGTGGAAAAGATGAGTTGGGGTGTTAGGAGCTGCCCCCAGATTTATATCTGCTGCTTAATGTCTGTTAAGAGCCATGAGAGGAGGCATATCTTCTTAGATGACTTTACATCCCTCCCTTGTCCCTTCTTGTTCTTCAATTCTTTATTTATCACGAGTAATACTCTTATTCTACCTGAAGTAAATCTTTGTGATTGGAACATTTTTTGGTTTGTGAGGTATTTAACACTTTATTGTTGCTCAACATAGAAAATAGTTGTAATGCAATGTGGTAAGAAATTAATAAGGTGTCTGTGGTGGCGACCTGATTCTAATTCATGACCTTAACAACATAAAATTCTCAAGAAAAGATTGAAATATAGTTCAGGAAATTGTTTTGATCAAGCTGGGGATTTAAGGACTGAGAAAAGTTATCATATACACATGTTAAGTTCATGTAAAGGTTACTACATGTTATGATACCACCTTTCCTCAAATTACCTTGTACTTACATGAACTTTGTACAAATTTAGCTGTTCGTCATACACAGGACCCTGAGCTGAGTTTCCTGGGCTGGATAAGGCATTAGTAACATTTTTACCACAGAACTTTTCTATATAAAAAGATGAACAGTCAGAATACAATCTTCTCGATTCTCCAAAGAAAGTGCAGGCTGTGTAATTCCTACTCAGAGCCACTCCTGAACACTTAGGGTGATTTAATTATCTAAATAGTAATTAGCAAATTAAATGGAGTCGAAAGCTTGCATTCCTTCGAGGCCTGGGACTTGGCAAATATGGAAAAAAGTCAGAAGTTTCTCGCCCTGCTTATATCCTAAGGGGTATGTGGTAACATACAACTTCAGGAGAAAAGCTTTTTTTTTTTTTTCCCCCAAGACACTAAAGGGGGCATATTTCAATTCTGCTGTCATGAAAAGAATATGTATGTTCCATATGGATACAGGTAAGCTTGAAGACTGAAGCTGATAAAAGCGACTTCAACTTTCTTAATCATAAGCAAAGACCAACATTTTTTCACAAACACCTTAAACTCCAGCTCCATTAAAACCAGTTGCTTATCCTATGTACGTTGGGTCGTCCAAACTTGAATTATGTTTATTTGCACAACACGAAGGAAGGAAGAAGTCTATTTAGGAAGACAAAAGACTGCAAGGTAGCCAGAGATTCACAGTAAATGTATCTATGAAGGCATTCCAGAGATAATTACGTACAGAAAAACCTTGAATTTGTATGGAATGCATTTGGCAATATACGGAAACAGAAGTGTGGGTTTGAAATTCCATGAGCCCACAAATAATTTAAGGAAGGCTATTACTTGTAGCATTTATAGAATACTCCAGCTACTGTTAATAAAGATTATAAAACTACTTATTAAATAGTTTCTATTCACCAGCTAGAAATTTAAATATAATTGTTATTTTATAATACAAACACATATCAATAATTTAAAACTTTTCTCATTGGCTTACTACTGCAGTTTAATAATTAAATCTAATATTTGCATGTGTGTTGGAACACAACTACACCCTTTAAAAACAGTATCTGTGTTCTGTGTGATGTCTCTTGAGAAAGACCATCTACTTCCATCGCCAAAATGTTGTGTGCTGAGACAATGGTGATCACAGTATGTGACCTAAACCTAATGCAGCCCAATTAATGAAAGCAAAACGAACCTCTTGGAGCATGCCCTCCATCAACAACTGTTCAAATGTCTCAGTCAGCTTCAGGACAAGCCAGTGTTCTTAAATGCTGAGACAGAGGCGCTGAAGCTAAAACCAGTAAATGTTAAGTGCTTTGTAAAACGCATCTGGGAGTCTTCACTGGGATTCTGATGGCTGATTTTGGATACAGAAACACAAACGTTTGGAATCCATCATTCTTAATGGCTGGAGGAAGAAGAAGCAGTAGCTGAAGCTGCAGAAGCTTCTTTGGCGTTGTAGCCTAGTGTCAAAACACACACCTGAGCACGGGATAGAAGAGTTCTCTTCACTTCCATAACTCTTGTATCCCAAACAGACAAATTATAGGTTATTCTAAACCCTTATAGGCCCATATTTTTTTTTTTAGTCTCACTGTGTAAGCTAGATTTGGCAGTGAAGAACCGTACCAAACAGTCCCTCTACTGGGTGCACATGACAAACTTGTGGTAATAGGACAGGGAGATGTGCTCACAGATGTCTCTGTAAGAAGAGGTCAGGGGCTGCACCATGCTGGTTCCAATCTTTTCCAACTGGTTTTGCAATGGACCCCCCACAGAACACAGCTGAACCTGGTGCTTCTGGGAAAGCATGCTTAAAAACCAGCTAAATTCCATATAGGCAGTGAACAGTGATGAAAAAAAGTGTGAGGAATAATCCTGCGGACAGCAACTTCAGAGATTAAGGAAGGGCAAGAGGTACTTCTAGTGCTGGAGCAGCCTGTGGAGAGAACCATGTGGGAGGAGGCATCCATGTCACAGTCCATGGAGGACCTCACACCAGAGCAGGTGGATATTTCCCAAAGGGAAGGCCACAAATTTCCAGGGCAAAAGTAAGGAGGAAAGAATGGCAGATAGTAACTCTTGTGGACTGACCATGAGCTCACCATTCCCCTTCGCCCATGTGCTGCTCAGTTTGGGGAAGAAAGAATAGATGGTAGGAATGAAAGAACACCAGAGAATTTTCTTACCTGTGCTGTGCTGCATGTCTTTGTCAGAAAATATGTTAGAAAAACAGAATCATAGAATCATGGAATGGTTAGAGTTGGAAGTGACTTAAAAATCATCCAGTTCCAACCCCCCTACCACGGACAGCGACACCTTCCACCAGACTAGGCTGCTCAAATAGAGATCTCTGTCTAAGTTCTGACAGCCTCCATAAGAGCATGAAATGGAATAGATCCTCATAGGCTGTCTTCAGCAGTAACTAACAGAAAAAAATATATGTAATATGTCTACATATTATATATAATATCTCCGCTTCATTTGAGCGACTTAAATTGTCACTGAGCTAAAGGGGAAAGTCCTGATTAATTTCATGAGACCAATTCTATAGATCAACAGTTCTCTTAAAGGAGATCAGGTTTGCTCTTACTCTGGAAAAATGTAGTTCCTAGTTTTAAGGCCATGTTCCACTAAAAATATTGGATTTCAGATCATCAGAATTGTAACTGTGAAAACAAGACTAATAAAGTACTTTGCCTTAGAACAGTCAACAGTTTTGTACATCAAAATGGAACACATCCCTTTTTTAAATAATTCCTTTCTAGACAAAAAATATTTACAGATAAAATTTGTACAGCTCCCCCATGTCCCAGTTTTACAAATCTACCCTTTATTCCAATAAAGGAATTAGGAGTGTACAAAGTAGGTGCTACTGCCTAGAGGCTTTACATAATTCATGGAGAGACTCGAGCACCTTAATATTATAAATAGGAAATATTGATTGAACAATGCATTGAACTTTGATTCAGTATAGTTTTGAAAGGATAAACATTCAGACAAGAAGCTCCAACAAAGAAATTTTGCATAATCTAAATTAAAATATCATAAAACATTTACAAACCTATGTAAAAATCCATACTTGGAGAGTGCTTTTAAACTTTTCTTAATCAAAGATTTAATTAGCTGAGGTTATGCAAGGGTCTGTGCTGGGAGAACAAGTGTACAAGGGAGACATAGTTTCATTCAGTACCTAAATGATGAAATACGTAGTAAGATTATTAAGTTTGCAGATGATAACAGCCTGGGAAGAAAAACAAATACATTAGAGGAGAAGATTAGAATTCAAAATTACCTTCATAAATGGAAGATATATTCTTAAAACTGTTACATTATGCTAATAAAACTATGCTAAAAATGAATGAGTTCAAGATAATACATTTAAGTTGCCAGGCTGGATGAGGCTTGGAGCAACCATATCTAGTGGAAGCTATCCCTGCCCATGACAGGGGGCTTAGAACCAGAGAATCTTTAAGGTCCCTTCCTACCCAAATCATCCAGTGATTGCAAGATTCTAAGTCAGAAAATTAAAAGTCTACATTCAGATTAAATAACTACCTAGGTAGGTGCTCTGTAGAAAAAGAAACTAAATATTGTTGAAGTTCTGTTGGAAATGAGTCAACAAAAGGCTGCTGTTTGTTTATACATGGCCTAAAGACAAGTGAAATGATCTTTCTGTTCCATTCATCGTCAGTAAGACATCAATAGAGGCATTATGCCAAGTTCAAGACAGATGCAACGTTTCGAGATCAATAAAACAAAAGCATGACTGTCAGTTAAAAGAGGTGGAGGAGGTGAGGAGATCAGAGAGGTGGTATCTTGAGGTATTTCCCTGAGTCTGTTATAGACATTATAAGCAAAGATTTTGAAAGCAAAAGAAGCAAATAAATTGTTTAGTTTAATTTGTAGTTTTTTTCATTCTAAGCTTCCAGTGCACAAATCTGGGAAAAATATTAAACCTTCTGTGGTTTTGTTACAGAATAAAATGTCTGTACTGTTCTGTAAGCAGCACAGTCCATCACAAAATCACAGATTTCACAATGAAATCATTCAATGTGTATTCCCAAGAAAAAATGAGGGAATGTTGTGACAAATTTTGTCTCTATGTATTGAAGTAATCTAAAAGTCCAAGCTACAAAATTACTAACCGATTCACACTCCAAACACAACAGATAGAAACGTTCTGATCCTGCTTTGTTACCTTAAAGAGAGATGATGATTTCATTCACTTTTCTCCACTAATTTCTTTTTTTATTGGTCAGCTTTCAAAGTTTCATTTATTCTATTCCAAACACTTTCTCGATTACTGAAGAGAACCTTTCTTTTTGCAGCTTGAAAACAGAAAGTGTTAATTGAAGTTGACAGAGACACCTACAGTTCCTCCTACAGAGTTACAAGCACTGTAGCTTACTTATATTTGTCCTTATTCAGAAGTATTTATTGTTACCTCTGATACATCGGACTACTTATTAAAGAATGATAGAATGTTTAAACTCAGGTTGAATTAGCACTGGATTTACCTAATCCTTCCTTCTTGTGGTTTTTATTGACCAAATGCCTGTGGAGGCTCACACTTGAAATGTTAATTAACTAAATCTGGGCTTCGGGTTTTGCATTGCTTTCTAATTATATTTTTGTAGCAGGAAAAATAAAAAATAATAATAATTAAAAAACCCCCACAAAACAAACAAAAAACACAACCACACAACAAAACACCAAAACCACCTTCACATCAGTTGCTTTGCCTCAATTCTTACTGCCAAGCTATGTGCCCTAATGTATTTTTCCTTAATAAAAGTTTTCATCATCTAGCTCTGGTCTAATTTAAAGATAAATATGTTTCCCCAGTCCTACAGGCAGGGGCCCAGGTTAGCTTTGTCCACTCAGAAGCTCAGTATTCTCAAAAAAGATAGAAGAAACTGTGCTTTCCCCCCTGTTGTCTATTTTAGGATACTGGTAACATCCGCTTCTTTGGAAAAGTGTATGGATCTTGCTAGTATTTAGCTCTATTTTCAGGTTCTCAATGTGCTGGCACTTCTGTCGTCATTCAAGGAGCAGTGACTGTTGGCATCAATAAATAGAGGAGAGACAGTACAAAATAATTGGGATACAAAAGCCTGAAGATGAATTCAGGGCACCTAAAGCTTCAAATTAAATGGCTCAAAATGAGGTATTAACATGAAATGCTGGCTCTGCTAATTCCTCGGGAAAAGCTGTGGTTGCAGCTGTTTCTAACTGACAGGTGGAAATTATAGCACTTTTTTTTTGTGGGAAAATTGCCTTGTTGTACAGGCAGGATGGTGTTTACCAGGAAAGATCGTATTGGGAGTCCCAGGTCCAAAACTAAGGCTTGAATTATTTAAATTGTTAGACTGAATGTCAGAAAACTCTTTGGTGAGGACTGGGAAAATTGAGGGGGGAATCAGGGAGGGGAATCTACTCAGCACAATTTTCGAGTGGTATGAAAAGAATATAATTCCTGGGTTGTCTGAGGATAAACCACAAAAATGGTCTTCTGGAAGGATCAGGGAAAGAGAAAACAAGGTTTTCTAGTGAAAGTCAAAATTATTTTCTCATTTAGAATCAGCCAGCTGATGTTACACTCAAAATCTTGTTATGGGTAAAAGGGAATACGTTGTGTACACGGAGTGAAGAATTTAGTGTTTAATTAAACCTTTAAAATCTAATCAAAATATAGCATTTTTTCAGTTACAACAATGCTAATACTCACAGACCAAATGAATATAGAAAAGCTTGGAAATTGTTATACATAAACTTAACCACTAACATCTATCTTTCTCTGGTGTTATGCTCACCTTCCCAATACTACTTTCCATCCTCATCAAACAAATTGAAGAGTTTTATTACAAGTCAAAACCATCCTGACTTCTTTGGCAAAATGGGAGATGATGTCCAGGGTTTAATTTATTTTTAATTTATTTTGTCTTAAGACAAAAGATTGTCACTGGTTTCCCAGTAACTCATGCTTGGGTTTTTTGTTCTTCATCATGTCTGAAACTTTTTATGTGATGCTCAAGGCTGCATTTTCTAGCAATGACCAGTAACTGATTGAAGTGATTTGTGTTTAGAGTTTGAGATTCCTGGTATCTCCACTCTTCCACCGCACTTTTTATTATAAGATCACACCTACACTCTTCTCCAGCACATTTTGTGCTGGTATCAGAGACAGTTCAACCTACACAGAACAATGACTTGGTTTTCCTATAAGCTAAAACTAAACTAAACCACTTTTTTTTTTTTGCAACAACTACCCGTCAGTTAAAACTAGTTAAAATCAGTTGAGGCCAAGACAAACTGAAAGAGGATCCAAGACCTGTACTGTCAAGTTAATGTAAGATCTATGAGCTTGATAGGGCTGCACTAGCACTGGAAGAGGTTGCCTAGAGAAGTTGTGGATACCCGATCCATGGAAGCGTTTAAGCCCAAGTTGGATGGGGCTTTGAGCAACCTGGTCTGGTGGGAGGTGTCCCTGCCTAGGGCAGGGGGGTTGGAAATTGATGATCTTGAAGGTCCCTTCCGACTCTAATCATTCTATGATTCTATGATTTATTTAGTGATTAGTTTTTCCGGCTGCCCAGTTTTCATTCCTAAGCACATGTGAATGCTGAGACTTGAAGAAAGAATCACATAATACAGATTCAAGATGGTTCTAAATAGTAGCTCTGATTTTGTTTTATGTCAGCACATTATTGGCTCAAGCATTGCAAAGGCACAAGATTACTTACACTGATCTTTGTCACTTGCAATCCTTTGTACTGGGCTTAAATAAGAACAGAATATAGAAATAGTGTATAAATTATTTTAAAAATTAATTTAAAACATTATTTTATATTAATAAGCATTCATCTATATGTATTTTAGTGTTTTGACTTGGTAATACTGTCAAGATGATGCCACTAAGATGTTGCAGCTGAAATTACTTGAAACTAATACAAACCAAGTAATGTATTTTGTTTAAAATTGAGTAAATCTTCAAAATGATAGTTCAGATTTATTTTCTGTTCAAAAGACTAATATTGTTTTGGATGTGGATTAGGGCATCAAACCTCAGAATAATAATTAAAGTTTAATTCAAAATAAATTTTTAAGGAGTTAGGGTTCAAACCAGTTCATAGTTCAATTTTAGTTTGACTTCACTCCAGAAGCAATTGCTAATAATCTTGAAACATTAAAAAGTTATTCACTGAGATGCATCTGAAGTCTATGAAAGATAATAATATGATTCTGTGTGTGTTAATTTAGATTTATGTGAAACTCAAGCAGGAGTACAGAGCAGTGAATTTCTTCTTGCAGTGAATTCGCAGCCTTACTTTCGGGCAACAATTTATCTTCACTGTAAACAGGAAGGATTTCACATCCCTCCTTTTCTCAGGAGCATTCCTCAGCGAGAGTTCTAATACTCTCTGTTCTGTGGGTTGAGAATTTAATGTCAAACAGACTTTGTAGAAAAGCACTGAACAGCAAAACCAACAAAACCGCCAAAAAACTACAAACCCTGCCACCCAAACCCTGAGAATACCCACTCCCCAAAATTATTATTTAAATAGTGCATGAAAATCCTGCTTCTCTTCAGAAGCAGAGATTCTTTAGCCCTGCTTTTAACAACTTTATTACTAGTGCCTTTAAAAAGGTTTGTACTTTCAGCCAATATTTGCAATTAGCAGTCTCTTGGGCAGCCTTGAGAAAACGAGATATTTTCAGAATATTTTCTTTTTTCATCCTGAAAAAAAAAAAAGACTGAAATGACCTGATTAAGCTGCATCTCAGTAGCTCAGAGGCAGGATTTCTACCAGAAAAACAGGAAGTCCTGACAGAGAAAATCCATTTACTGTAGGTGATAAAGCTGTCGACATTGACAGAAAAAGAACCTGAAAAGTAGCATTTATAGATTTTACATCACATATGTCTGACAAAGTGCTTTTAAGACCTCAGTGTTGTGAAAAAACCTCTAATTATAATATTGAAATTTGTAAAAACCTACATGTAAAACCCCCCACCTAAAAGCATTAGGTGTGATCTGATCCACTTTTTTCAACTTCTATTAAAGAAAATTGAACAAATGATAAATTTATGTCATCGATACACAAATGAAAGAGCAGTTGCTTTTTCATCATTTCCATTTCCCTAGAAAGTTCGAATTTCAATCCATTAAAGGGTTAAGAGCAGGAATAATTTTAATTTCAGCCTACAGGAGAGGAGAAAATCAAGCTAGTGATATTTCACTCTTCAAATGATTTAAAAGTTTGATTGATAAAATTGGGGCACAAATGTAATGCAACAGGGTGTGTATTCAGGATTTGACAGGAAGTCGTCATATTAATGTCAGGAAATTGAAATCAAACAATAAACTGACCGCTTTAACACTGTACAAATGCCAACAACTGCAAAGGTATATTCAAAGTAAATTGAATTAAGTGCAAAAGAAGGTATTACAAATTAGATAACAGTCACACTGGGATGGATCAAAGGACATAGCAGACAACCCAGCATGAACTTCATATACTAAGGTATCAAAATGGCCTAGATCTATAAAACGTTAGCAACTATGTGTTGCAGTGTAGCAATTATAGTTAAATTAAATTAGAAAGATTAAAAAAATCGTGCATCATCCGAATACTCTAAAGACATTTCAGAAAAGGCAAAAAATTGTGCAACCAAAATACATGTAGACTGTATAGAAGATTGACAATTCCGGACACTGAGGCTGATAAGCATCTTAGTTTTCCATAAATAAATAAATAAATACATTGTACTTCTAGATAAAAGACATTGAAGGTATGATTAGACATCTGGGAAAATTCTACTTGAAAATAAAGGAAAGAATTCTCTTTGAGATGGTTGCTAGTCTTGACTGACTGTTTTGACTCCCCGGTTCAAGGGAGATACTAAACAACTGGAGAAGGTCCAGCAAAGGGCCACCAATGTGATTAGGTGATTGAATGCCTTGGCACATGAATAAAGGTTGAAGAAATTGGGTTTATTAAGCCTAGTGAAGAGGAGGCTCAGAGGGGAACTACTAAGCAGCTAAAAGGGAGTTACAGAGAACTTGCAGAAGTATTCTTGCTAGGCTGCAAAGTGACGGGGCAGGAGACAACAGGCACAGCTTGCTTCAGGGTGAGGTCTGTCTAAGTATGTCGTGGTTCAGGCCAAATTGGAATATAATGAGGACAGATGTTTTCCCCCTCTTCTTGCACCAAGGAGATGTGGAGGAGAAGTAAAGTGCTTTACGACTTTAGAAGGAACTAAACTACTTTAATGAAATCTTAATAATAACATTAAGTAATGAAATAGATACAATATATACAAAAAGCATATATCAAGCTCCCAGTATGATACCACCAGCAGGCACTGGGGAAGTCCCAGACTGGACTCAGTGACAGATGAGAACTGGATTCCAGCTCTGGAGTCAGGAAAGCACAGATCAAGATCAAAGGCAGATAAACAGACAGGGTGCTCTTTGGATGTCAGCTACTGAAGAAAGAGGTTGACCCTTTGATCCCTCAGCTTTTATAGTGAGCATGGGGCAGATGGGATGGAATACCCTGTTGGTCAGTTTTAGGTCACCTGTCCTGTCCACTCTTCCCACAGGTGGGATCTCCCTATGCTTTTCTGTTTCTGACCCTCCAAGGGGGCAAATAAAGTGAGTTGACCTTAGTTTTTATAGCAATAAGAACCTCTCTTCATACTGCTCCTTGGCATGAAGTACAAACATTAGTCTTATTGCTCTAAAAGCAGTTTTCTCCACAACATTCTGTTAATTTCAGAGAGTTAGGAGAGGCTTAGTCAAAACATAAAATTCCCAAACAGAAAGCTGGTTCTATTTTACCTCAAACAGGGAAAATTAAAAAAAAAAAGGAAATCATCAGGAGAACAATTAAACATTGAATAAGATTGTCCAAAGAAGTGGAATCTCCTTCACTGGAAAAATTCAAGACTCAGAACCCTAGAGAACTTTGGTCTTGTTTTTACAAGGGGTTTGGAATCAGAGG
The DNA here is from genome assembly GCA_013400375.1 of Thinocorus orbignyianus. NCBI lineage: Eukaryota > Metazoa > Chordata > Aves > Ciconiiformes > Thinocoridae > Thinocorus > Thinocorus orbignyianus. The sequence goes on from VXBW01008341.1 coordinate 340,102, forward strand.
GTGTGCAGAGCTCCCTTGTAATCTGGGTTTTCTCAAGACTCTGTGACTGTTTTGATGTTGCAAAATAGTTCTCATGGCACCAATCTGTAAACAAGAAACAGCTCTGTGAAAGATTTCATAGATTAATGAAGTGTTTCCAATTAATTTTTGCCGCAGTGCCTGAAAAAAACCTAAAAGTTTGCCTACGCATAAACTTTGGTGCCAAAAACCTGTGAATATAAACCCCAGGAAGAGTAATTTAAGTAAAGTAGAGGCAATGTTTGNACAAACATTAGTCTTATTGCTCTAAAAGCAGTTTTCTCCACAACATTCTGTTAATTTCAGAGAGTTAGGAGAGGCTTAGTCAAAACATAAAATTCCCAAACAGAAAGCTGGTTCTATTTTACCTCAAACAGGGAAAATTAAAAAAAAAAAGGAAATCATCAGGAGAACAATTAAACATTGAATAAGATTGTCCAAAGAAGTGGAATCTCCTTCACTGGAAAAATTCAAGACTCAGAACCCTAGAGAACTTTGGTCTTGTTTTTACAAGGGGTTTGGAATCAGAGGGTGTGCAGAGCTCCCTTGTAATCTGGGTTTTCTCAAGACTCTGTGACTGTTTTGATGTTGCAAAATAGTTCTCATGGCACCAATCTGTAAACAAGAAACAGCTCTGTGAAAGATTTCATAGATTAATGAAGTGTTTCCAATTAATTTTTGCCGCAGTGCCTGAAAAAAACCTAAAAGTTTGCCTACGCATAAACTTTGGTGCCAAAAACCTGTGAATATAAACCCCAGGAAGAGTAATTTAAGTAAAGTAGAGGCAATGTTTGGTACTTACTGAGCTGATATAAAGGAAAATAGGAAATCTTTGTGAAATTCCATGGCGTTTTTACTGCAGTTGTACTGGAGAATTACCACATCTTTGTATGGGATACAGTTTCACAACCTCTCCCTATTAGAGATCCAAATATTATGCAAGAGGGAATGAGAACAGGTTTGGGGAAGAAATGGAAGAACTAGGGTTTCAGTGGAGTATTAGGAAAAAAAGAAGTGAAGAACAGTTATTTTCTGCTCCCTGTAATGTTTATTATTTGGATATTTTTTTCTAGATGTCAAAGAAATATTAGGACAGCAAGATGCATAATCCAGTAGGAGTCTGTCTTGGACTCCACTCTTCTTTTACTGATTTTATTTTCCTCTCAATTCAAGCCTTATTTTGCAGATATTGGTACTTAGAGCCTGAAGCTTCAAGAGCAGCTGAAATGGACAAAGATGTGCAACCATTTGCATACTAAAAGATATAAACTGTGATAGTCACGGCCTATTTCTTTCATAAAAGAACTACTGAGTAATAGATACTGCTACTATGACATTGTTTCTAACTACATCTCTGAAACAATAGAACAACATGGCAAAGCTCCAAAGAAAAATTGGAGCCTGAGGAGGTATTGTTAGTGTGGAAATATTGCCATAAATTTTAGTTCCAGCTTTCAATTTTGTACGTAATATCTCTCAGAGTATGTTCAAAGACCAATATTTTTTCAAAGGCAACTTTTGAAAGTAATTTTGGACACCGTTGGTCTTGAGAGTCCAGTTTTAGATGACTTGCAGGAAACCTGAATTCCAGTGACTGAGTGATTAATAACTCCTTAAAATCTTGGTTCCATTCGCCCTGCTCAGCTTTAAAAACTGAACTCAGAATCTTATTTTAAAGGCATTTAAAAATAGGTAAGAATCTGGTTGGATTTTTTTGAGGAGTCAAATGTTTAGACATTTCTAAAAATGTTGTTTCATCCTTTCTGCATTTTTAAATATTGGTTTGTAGAAAACAATCTCCTACAATTAGCAGCATATTTTAAAATAGTACCTGTACTTATAATCTGTCCTCTTTCTTTTTTTTTTATCTGTCCATACTAAATACCCAGAATAATTGCATTTATGCTTGTAATTCACAATCTAGCTTTCTTATTATTTTTTTTCCCCCCTGAAATAGAAAAGAGAGAAAAAAATCATTATACTGTGACTGGACGTTGCATCCAACTTCAAGAATCTGCAAGGAAAAGGATTTGGTTTGGTCAAGTTTTCAACATGTGGGAATTTCTGCAACATGAAATGCCTGCCTATAATCTTTCCGTACCAATAATTTGATTACGTTAATTAGTTGCCTGGTCAGGGAGAGCACCTTCCATCTCGTATTACAATTTATCTTTAGCTGTAATGTTGGAGAGGTTAACTTCTGAAGACTTGTCATGGATGGAGCAGGTAATTCTCCCCCGAAAGCAGTGACTACGCTTAGGTAATTACAGCAAATGTTGTCAACTGTGCTGAAAATCAAAGGTCTGTTAAACCTACAAGGAGTATTTAAAATAAATGACCAGTGGACAGCAGCTTCAAGGAGCAGGCCTTTTAACTAATGAGTGAAAAAGATGACAGATCTATAAAGAGATTTGAGTAACATGAACTTGGGGCTAACATAATTAACATCGAACTTAAATAGCAATTAGGTTCTGTGTATGTTTAGTTCACCCAGGGTGACCATGCTCAGATCATTAATAATTTTTGCTAATGCTTCTGTGGTTAACCCCTTTAACAGAGCAGCTTTTCTTTACCGACCCATTGAAATCTGGGGTACAAAGTAACACAAACAAATACAAGAGAACACAAGCTTGGTAAACGGCAAAGAGCTCATCAATAATTAAAACTGTACTTTTTATGCTATCACTCTCAAAATTCATACCTTCATCATCAGGACCTGCTAAGGTCATCAGTTTTGTGTCGTGTACAAAAAGCTCTCTCTTAAATTGCGCAACATAACAAAATATTTTTTTTTTAATAATACATCAGTAATAAATGGGTGGATGAGCATGAGAGAGGTTTTAAAATTTCATGATTGCATTGATTTCAGCGGATCCTTGCTGATTTATGCCAATTACGAATCTGCCCCTCAAATTTAATGGTTCTTTTTTTGTTTTTTTAAATGTAATACTATTTTCTGTGCTAGAAATGCAATGAACGTATTTGATATTGTTTAGGTTTTCACCTTACATTTTTTTACAGGAGATTTAAAGTCTCAAATAGCACAGAAGTAACCTTGGCACAGATAAATATAAGGTTAGATTAGAAACCTAGGGATATTTCTCCCTCTCTTTTCTACTGTAGGGAAAAAAAAGAAAAAGAATAAATGCTGAAGATATGCGTATCTATAAAAAATGTATTTTTTAAAAAAAAAAATTACATTTTTTTATAAAACTAAGAGACTTTGACACCAGGAGGATGAAATATATAGTTCTTGTGGGTTGAGCCCAGCAAGCAGCCAAGCACCCACAGAGCTACTTGCTCATTTACCTGCCCATGGCAGGATGGGGAAGAGAATAGGAAGGAATATATGGGTTGACAGGTCAGGTAAAGCAAACTCTGTATGCACAAGCAGAGCAAAATAAGGAATTTTTTTAGCGTTTCCCACAGGCAGGCAGATGTTCAGCTGCTTTCAGGAAAGCAGGGCCTCAGCACACCTAGTGCTTACCTGGGAAGACAAACCCCTTAAGCACAAACATCCCTTTTCCTCCTTATTTCTCCAAGATTTTATTGCTGAGCATGACATCACGTGCTATAAAAATATTCCTTTGGTGAGTTTGGGTCAGCTGCCTCAGCTCTGTCCTCTCCCAGCTCCTTGCTCACTCCCAGTTTGCTTACTGGGAGTAGGGGGAGCAAAGTGGGAAAAAGCAAGCCCTAGGGCTGCACGACTGCTATTCAGCAGCAGCCAAAAATGTGATGTTGACATTGTTTCAGCCACAAATCCGAAGCACAGCACCATACAGGCTGCTCGGAAGAAAATTAACTCCATCCCAGCTGGATTCAGCACAACAGTGAGTGGCAGAAATACCTGAAGAAAAAATATCTTGAGCAGTGGTATGAAACTGTCAGATAAACAGGTGATATGAAAGACAGGTGCACAGATTTGGAGAAAGTAAACAAAGTAAAAGCAGTTGTATAAGGGCCAGAAAAGCCCAAACTTTTACTTTATTTTTATTTCTTTATTTAGGTCTTTTATAGTTGGCTTCTTTGTTTGTTTTTTTTTTTACCTCCCTACCAACCAGGAAAAAGCACTGAGGAAAGTAAACACAAAACCCCAAATTAGGCTCTATCCTGTAATCACATACTTCAGCATTTCCCACACGCACAGAGAAGAGCATATAGCTCCTCAAGCAGCCAAGCAACAGGGGTGCTCACCTTCTCTGCAAGAAGAGGGCTGCCACGTTAGAGAGCTCTAGTTACAAGGTTAAGCATGGAATCAATTTGGAAAAATAGGAACAAAAATAGGCTGAGAGAGGAACTACCATTAAATATGACACATTTCCCTTAAACTTTTATCCATGCCTTTCTTTGCATGGTAGGAACTTTGGTTTATGATAGTAAAAATAGCCAGGTGTTAAACAGAGAAGCTTGTTAGATGTATCTCATGGTCTCCTGCATCTTGGGAATGCAGAGAAACCCATTAGTCCCAGTCACAGGTTTCCTGAAGTTTGTCACAGCTCATTTTTTTTCTGTGGTGGCTTCTTGAAACACCACAGAATGGTTTGGATGTACCAGATGTTGCCTTGTCTCAACCTTGAGCATGAAATGATGATCAGAACCCTAACGGTCTTTTGTATCAGGGAGTATTTTTCAATCTGGAGCATTAAAGGATGATCACAGCACTAATAGTCTTCCATATCAGGGGGTATTTTTCCAAATCTTTCATGTTAAAATGTTTCTGTGAATTCAAACTTATCAAAAAGGGAAGCTTCCTGCAAGGTTTATGTCTTCATTCATGCTCAATTGGGTCTGAAACCCTGTGTGTTTCCTGGTTATTATGCATAGTGTCTATCACGCCTTGTGGAATAGTTTCAGAAGTGCAGATGTGTCCATATAATTAACCAGATTTTAATAATCTGGCATTTAATATGTTTCTATTAAGGTTAGCGTGCTGCTACGAGGTACTGCATGCTGCAGTAGCTACAGCATTTAAATGCCACAGTAATAATGATTCTTTCCATCTGAATGATGACGAGGAATGAGCAATGGGTGCCTACAAACCAAAACGTTTATGGAAAACTGCACTTTCAGGTTTAACTACAAGATCTGTGTTAAATTAAACCTTGGATAACACATATTGCCCTGCATAAATTACGAATAAAAAGTAAAATCAGTGGATATTATGTATTTTAACACTACTGTGACAGCTCAAAATATGACCAGCAGTCATACAACGTGTTTCAGGTACGGAATATGTGAGCTATTTGAATATAGCCTGATTTTCTGGATGTCCACATATAGCAGTTGGTTTTAATATATATGGATTTATAAACAGGTGAACACAACATTAAAATGACAGGTATATTTAAATAGATTCCATAAGACCTGAACTTTTAAATGTAGGAAAAAAAAATACATTTGTCAGAATAAATAAAAAAAAAATAATTCTAATTTTATGCTGTAGGGTATAAATATTTTTTACAAATAACTGTTCCCATTTGCTGTCAATACTTTACGTTCATATTCTTTTTGTTGTGTTGTAGGATGTGCAAGGAACTGTAGTTCTCCTGTAAATAGACACGTACTATTGTAGTAATTATGGGCTTACTTATAATTACTCCACAAAAGCTAAAAATATAGAGATTTTTCCTATATTTTAAAGAAAAGGTAGAAGGAATATCTGTTTCTTTTTAGCATATCAGTGTGGACCTACCATACCTTTTCTGTTAGCTTCATTCTTCAACACAGAGGATACCATCCTAAAATAGAACTTTCACCCAGTAATTTCTCTGAGACCAGCGAATAACACTAACTTTGTCCAGAGGACAAGAATAAGACAACAAATCTGTTTAAAAAAAAAATGGAAAAGAACCTTTAAAACCCGTTTGACTTTTTGTTCTGTGCTGGAGTAGAGTCATTCCCTGAAGGACTGGAGCTCGTTGAAGACCTCTGTTGGGGTAGGGGAAGAGTGTGAGGATGAAGGAGCAGCAAAAAGAAAATGAGATGGTGAATGCAGCCTCCCTTCCCTGGGACGAACTGGAAGTGATGGAGCCACTCTGGGCTTGGAGGTATTGGAAGTGAAGAAGTTAAAGCAGGCATTGGAAGTGGTGGAGGAGGAAAGGTGTTATTTTTGTCTGCCAGAATCTATTTTAAGTGGCAAAATATACATTATTTTTTCTCAAATTGTATCTGATTGGCCTGTGACAGTAACTATTTAGGGACCCACCTGTCTCCACCTCAAACCATGGGCTTTCTCATCCTAGCTTCTCCCTCTGTTTTGCTGAAGGAGAACAAGATAGTAGCTAGGTGAGCGTCTGGCTCTTAGCCAAGGATAACCCACCACAGATGCCCAGAAAGAGCTGATACAATCCTAAAAAATGAGTGTAACAGAAGATAAGATGTTGGTTTCTGTGTATGAGAGGAGCAGTTTAGAAAGGATTCAAATCATGCTTTGAATTTGAAAATTGGAACTGGGAAAGTGTTTGCTGAAGGCTTGGGTTTGGGGTTTTTGGTTTTGGTGGGTTTTTTTCCCTTTCATTTCAGATTACATATACTATTCTACATATATTATTCTGTGCAACAATAATTACTAGATGAGGTGTGCTACAGAATTTGAAAGAAGTCATTTCAGATGCATTAGTGTTAGATATAATAATTTTAACACTGCTTAGACATCGTAACAGCTAATGCATGTTATTAACAGTGAAGTTAACCAAATTGTCCATTCTACCGAAGGTAATTCAAAGGTCCAGACAGTCTCCTTACAGTCAATACATAATAAAAATTATTCAATAAATTATAGGATTGAAGAAGGAATAGGCATTCTTGAAGTATTACCTCTGGACTGGGGAAAAGGAGAGAAAGGAGTGGGAAAGGAAAAGAAAAAAGAAAGAAGGAGGGAAAGAGAGGTCCAACTGACACTCCATGTAAAGAAAATTCCATCACAGACCACCACCCGTAGAGATACTATCTTTAAGAAAACCCCTAACAAGAAATAAATTGATTGGAAGGATATATAAGGCAAGTACACTTGCCCTGTTCTGACTTTCATTATAAGCTTCACTAACAGCTTGTTATGGTTAAAACCTATTAGGTTAAATCACAGGATTTAAAGAGGGGTTTTGTAATTATTGTGTCCAAGATGTCATTTTCTAGCCACCAGATCTTATGTGTTTGTCCATTAGATTAACTTTCATTACAAGAAGTAATTTTCCTCCTGTAGGTATTTCTAGACAGTTATTAAGTCATATTTTAACCACCGTCTGCATAAATGAAATAGGCTGAGCTCATTTAGTTGTGCTAATCATTAAGGACGAATTATAAGTTCATTTTAAAAAATAACAAATTTATTTTAGAATCAGTAAGTAGAATTCATTTTTATTAAAGGGTTTTAACCTATTTGTCTTTTTGAGACAAGAACACACAATTCAAGCACCCAAAAAGAGAAAGTTATCTCCTGGCTAGAAAGAAGGACACTGCTTTGTAGTCACAGTAACAAAGTAAAACATATCTTTCAGCAATATCCCGATTTTAAATCATTCATTATATTTGAAAAATTATGGGCAAAACCTAAAATACTCTGAGAAGTGTCTTTCGTTAAATGTTAGTCACGTGTCAAGTCCCGTCGAGGTCCACAACCCGAGAAGCACATGCTGTCATTTACAAGAACAGCTACTATAACCTTTAAATATTTTAGCTAGTAGAAAAATCTGAAAGAAAATACAAAATTCATGCCTTGCATTCTTGTGGATACCCATCTCCTCATAGAACATTGCCTTAAAAAAAAAAAACAGTACAGACCATCAATAAATACTTATCTTCTCCAGTTATTGTGTTCTTTCACATTTCTTAATTAAATGGAAATAAAAAGGGATACATTCAAGATTCTCAGTGTCATTATACCACTTCAAGAGTATATTTCCAATTTAAAAAAAAAAAAAAAATTAAAAAGTGTTTTTTCTTAAGTCTTGTTCACTTTCCAAAGCATTTTATGAAACAGGTAAATAAAATTTAGGGTTTGTATTTTTCCTTGCTTGTTTGCCTACCCCTGTATATTTTCTATTCATGATGCCTCAACCACTTCCGTGGACAGCCCATTCCAATGCCCAATAACCCTTTCAGTGTAAAAATTTTTCCTAATACCTGATCTGAAACTCCCCTGGCACAACTTGAGGCTATTTC
>VXBW01008341.1:357285-367625 GCA_013400375.1 Thinocorus orbignyianus
TTTTTTTTGACAAAGCAGTAATGGTAAGACAATAAAAAAACCTCCAAGATTTACAAGATTCGATGAGAATTTCCAGTAAGGAGAAAAAGCCATCCTTCAAAGCAAAGAGGGACAGTCTCAGGAGCCAGCTATTACTGGCAGATGCAGAAATTAAATAGTCCAAGTTTTTAACATTTGTCTTACTATTCTTAAAGGTATATTCCAACTGGAACTATTCTATTCACTTATCTTTTGTTCTGTTCTGTTCTAACAGTCCTTCTTTATTGATTGATTAAGGATATGACTGATGAATGCTGCTGAACACAACAAAAAAGGAATAACACCTGAGTGTTTCAGTGGAAGACAAAGCCTGGAGAAATGTTAATACTCCTTCTTATCTAGACTTTGTTTTTAGTCAAGAGAGTTCATAGAAACATTCATAGTTCATATGACAAGATGGAGTATAACAAGCATATCCTTGTTAAACTGATCAACTATCTGGAAACATGACATTTTTAGTTTAAAAAGAATAATTCCAAACTTTTGAAGGGAATTCCATGGATAATAGCCTTCCAGATTTTTAAGAGCTTCAGAAACAAGGAGCATGTAAAATTCTCACAACTCCATGGGTAACAACAAATAAATATATAAATAAAATACTGGGTAAAATAATTCTATTGCCTAAACATAAGCATCTAGTGTTATCTGAGATGCCTTGAGATGTGAAACATCCTCACTGTCCTCTTAGACATGACATGGGACCTATGGGAAACCCAAATACTTCTAGAGTGGCACCTGATGGCAAGGCAAAATACCCTTGTTGCCTTTTTCAGGCAACCAAATCCCACCTCTTCTGACAGTAGTGATGTCTCTGGAGACTGATCAATATAATCAAGGGAAGGAAGTTTAAAATGTTTTGATGTTAGAAAACAAGTCGTCTGTCTAGAGAAAGAAAACTCTCACTGATGAGCAGAAGAACACGAAGGGCAAAACTGGAAATAGAGCAAGTAAACAACACAGAGAAGTGAGAACTCAGGATATAAATGGCAAATAAATTATCAATCACCAGATATTTGGTCAATCTGATCAATTAAGTATTATAAATCAAACATGGTGATGATTAGAACTATGAAAAAAATGTATACATTTTTTCCTAAAAAAGTATGCAGTAAAAAATACTTTACAAAGACATCTTTCTAATTTAATTGCAAAATCTGAAATTTTCCTAATCTACTATCTTTTATAAAGTTAATCCAATACAAACTTTTGTTTTATCTAATACAGCTTCGGTTATTATACTTAAAATTAGGCAATCTTAAACTCTTCAGAAATAATAATATTAGTGAAGTGATTCTGAGGAAAACAAAACAAAACAAAACAAAACAAAACAAAACAAAACAAAACAAAACAAAATAAAACAGTAATCCCTTCTCTGTGCAGTTTTCAAAATTCAGACTTCATTGGGTGTTATTTAATGATTCAAACCAAAATTGAGACCCAAACATTCAGCGCGCTGGGTAATGATTATTCAAAAATGATCTAAACTTTGAAGAATTGTGTTAAAGAGCTGCAAGCAAGAAAAGAATAAGTGTAGTAATATCGGCCATTGTGAGGCTGTTTAATTTGTACCAATTGGTTTTAATGAAAGAGTACACCTGTTTTCCTCTTTTACATTATTGCAGCAATAGACAAGTAAACATTAACCTTTAAAAGAAAACAAGGGGTTATTGATTTCATAGAATGCACTAGGGTACTGTAAGGGATAATCTTAGGGAATTAAGTTAGAAAGTAATCCTTAAAACCAGAGAAGTTAATTTTGATGAATTATATTTCATATTTCCTGATAATGAAAAATACTTGGTGTCTTATGGAGACGAAATTTAAACATCAGAATGTAGTTTGCTGGCAAATAGTAAATTTATTTTTCCGCATTCTAGCAACTTCACTTGGAAGTCTTTGTAATTCCACAAAAAGTAGTGAATATCAAGGGCATTTGTGCTGAAAAATTAGATATACTTCCAGATAGCTGCTCTTATCAATGGTGTAAATTAATCTTCCATATTCTGCTTGATTTTAAACTAATGACTTTGAGTTGCTTGGTTAAGGTACTTGGTTGATTCTAAACTAATGATTTTGAGTTTCTTGCTTAAGATACTTGGAATTTAGATTTTCATAATTTTTAATAACACAGTTAAAACTTTTTAATAAGTCTTTAGACTCCACTGAGTACCTTTAAATACTGAAATGTTCTCTCCCTCGAAAAAGTTAATAATTTTAAACTATTTTTTAGTCTCATATAAAGAGTAATTTAAAGAGTCATACAAAAAATAATATATAATAAAAATATAATATATATATATATATATATATGAAAGGAGTCATAACATAAAGACTCATTAAAAAGCCAGTGTTTGCTCCTTCATAGTGATCCTTTCGGAGAATTTTTGAAAGATCTATGAGAATTACGTCTTGAAAGAATATAACTGAGAGAATATCCACCAGAGCCTTTCAATTTTTGATGGTTCTGTCACACAGAACACGGCAGAGAACAGAGGAAGCAACCAGAGGGACAGAAATATGCTGAGAGAAGATTTTTGAGAGCTTTTTTATGAAACATCCTTTCATAACACAGGACTTTGAATAGTGAAAGGAATAATTTGGACCATTTAAATACGTTGAATAAATTGTAAGCACTCATGAAGGTTAAAAAAACTGCTATACTTCTGAAAAATCAGAGCCAATTGTGTGATACTTGTTGTCTCTATCACATACATGTTCCATAACTGTACTTTGAGTACTTTTCACTATTGAGATTACTGTACTGAAATAGAAGAAGAGGGTTTCTTTGCTACAATTATTTTTCAAAGCAAACAAAGATCTTAGAATCACAGAATGGTTTGGGTTGGAAGAGACCTTAAAGACCATCTAGTTCCAACCCCCTGCCACAGGCAGGGACACCTCCCACCACAGGTGGTTGATCAAAGCCCCATCCAGCCTGGTCCTGAATAGCTGTATGGCTGGGACACCCACATCTCTGGGCGACTTTTTCCAGTGTCTCATCCGCCACGTATTATAGAATTTCTTCCTTATATCTAATCTAAATCTCCCCTCTTTCAGTTTAAAGCCATTACCTCTCTCGAAAGAAAGGTGTCTTGGTGGATCACATTCTCAAATAACAAACAAACAGTAAAATCTATAGAAGGTATGTTTAGCATTAATGAGTAGAATGTGGTGTCAAGGTTCATTCATTAAGTTAGATCTCATTACCAAAGAGGAAAATGCTAAGTGAACTGAGAAATCATAAATTACAATACAAACATATTTATTAACAAAACCTGGAAATGTGTATGACACCACCCATCCAAACAGAAAGACAGTGCCTCTTTAAGGTAGCTGCAAAAATTTTCACTTGGGAAAAAATAAATTCATTATNATAACACAGTTAAAACTTTTTAATAAGTCTTTAGACTCCACTGAGTACCTTTAAATACTGAAATGTTCTCTCCCTCGAAAAAGTTAATAATTTTAAACTATTTTTTAGTCTCATATAAAGAGTAATTTAAAGAGTCATACAAAAAATAATATATAATAAAAATANGAGGGTTTCTTTGCTACAATTATTTTTCAAAGCAAACAAAGATCTTAGAATCACAGAATGGTTTGGGTTGGAAGAGACCTTAAAGACCATCTAGTTCCAACCCCCTGCCACAGGCAGGGACACCTCCCACCACAGGTGGTTGATCAAAGCCCCATCCAGCCTGGTCCTGAATAGCTGTATGGCTGGGACACCCACATCTCTGGGCGACTTTTTCCAGTGTCTCATCCGCCACGTATTATAGAATTTCTTCCTTATATCTAATCTAAATCTCCCCTCTTTCAGTTTAAAGCCATTACCTCTCTCGAAAGAAAGGTGTCTTGGTGGATCACATTCTCAAATAACAAACAAACAGTAAAATCTATAGAAGGTATGTTTAGCATTAATGAGTAGAATGTGGTGTCAAGGTTCATTCATTAAGTTAGATCTCATTACCAAAGAGGAAAATGCTAAGTGAACTGAGAAATCATAAATTACAATACAAACATATTTATTAACAAAACCTGGAAATGTGTATGACACCACCCATCCAAACAGAAAGACAGTGCCTCTTTAAGGTAGCTGCAAAAATTTTCACTTGGGAAAAAATAAATTCATTATGATGACAGAAAATTCCATTTTATTTCTCTAGTGAACACAATGTTCTCTGGCATTTACATTTTAAACAACTTAGAAATCTTTATTATCTGAAGTTTACATATGAATTCCTAGTCAAACACCTTTAAAAATTGTTTAAAATAAGTCAAAATATAGATCTCAACATTGTATGTTTTCAATATTCATGAGAACAGCAACAGGTTTTTTACCTGGTTACAAATATTCAGAATGATTTGACTTAATAAAATTTTATGAGAAAATGTGTATCTTTATCATCTCTGAATAATACTTTTGATTGATTTCAACAATTAAATAATGCATTTAATAGTATAAATTACTATTTTTTATTTCTTTAAACTTATGCCAAATGTTACCTTTAAAAGTCAGATTTTTTTTATACTATAATCTATAAAGAAAGACAGTGTAAACAATTAAAAGCATTTTGCATGGCCTTAAAGGGCTTCCTTATTATGGAACAACAGAGAAGTTACGTTGTCGTTGTGCCTTATCTGTTATACATTTTGTTCTGATTTTGTTTACTATCACCTGCCAATAATTATTTATTATTTATTATTTCTATAGGTTATAAAATAACCTATAGAATCTATGATATTTTAAAGAGCTTTCTTATACTCTTCTAAAGTTAACCTTTTTCTTCAAAATTTATCATCCTTTTATTCAGATGTAAGTGACTAGTAGTACACTACCTAATGCATGACACAACTTGCTCTTCATGTCTTTAAATTTAGAGTCTCTGTTTACATAAGGAACCCTGGGCTGTATGGAAATGAAAATAAACTCGTTTTAGCTGTGCTCTAAATTCGGACTAAGTTGATCACCCCCCCTCCCAAAAAAAAGAAAAAAAGAAAATATTCTTCCAGTTTATGCTTGAAAATGACAGAGTATTAAAATCCCTGGTGAATGATCTGGTTTGCTTGATGACTTTCTGGATTCACATTAATCACATACACAATCTTGTCTTGGAAGATACAGAAAAAGACAAAAAAAAAAGATGTCTATTAGAGGAGAAGATGATATTCATCTATTTTGCTTATGGAAATGTACGTGTCCTGTTGTGCTTTTTCCACAGCTCTTCAGAGTACTCATTTTCTACTTTCTCTTCTCTGTGAGAATGACATTAGTGCTTCATTCCAGAACCATCATGGAATATCTTTTCTTGCTGCTTTATAGAGAAAGCAGCAAGTAAGTGCAATATGGTAATTATAATAAGAATTGTCAAGAATATTACAATGATTTATGCCTGTGAAGAATAATTTAGCCTTCTTTCCACAAAGATCTTATAATGATTGCCTCTTGTTCAGGAAATGCTCTACTAACCATCATTGCTCACTTTGCAAATCATATTGACCCCACTGTAATAATTCATACCTTAAAAAGCTTCCAAGGCTCTGCCTCCTTGACCTTCATTGTCCTTCCTTGACCTGGATTAACACGATACCTAGAAATACTTCCTTCATGCATGCTGAATGCATAATGACATGCATCTCTCAATAATTTATTCCAGTGCAACACTCATTTTTACAGTATGCCTTCACAAAACGTGTCAGGCGTAGTATAATTTAATCATCAGTAATACTTAGTAGAACATATTGAAATTATTAAAAAAGATTATGCTTATTCAGCTTCTGTCTTCTATCAAGTGTGAAGACGGTGTCATGAGGGAATGCAAATGACTTTATTAAAAGAAGTTTTACGTAAATGATTTTTATGAATGGCTTTTAATTTCAGCAAATAAAAGAACAGGTGAATATTTGCTTAGAATATTCATCATGAAATCAAACCATAGTGTATCAGCCATATAGGAAATAAATAGGCATTTGTAATGGATGGGAGCCTGCTAAGCCTGAGATCTGCCTGCTACAGGATGGTGATAGTTTGGGGGTTGTGTTGTTCAGGTTTTGAACCCTCTGTCAGGTATCAAGACATGAAATCAATGCTTTATATTTTGTTGAAAACTGGTTCTCTTAACTGAAATGTCTATGGAAGGCTTCTATTTAAAAGAAAATGACCAGGATGCTGAATGCAAAATTTTATAAAGATCAAAAACCACCTAAATGTTATATAAAAATTTCTTCCATAACAGATTTTTAACCAATACCATTCAGTTACACATTAAAGATATTTTATGTATGGCAAAACTAAAAAAAAAATGTGTCCAAAATTATTGTATAACTTTATGAATGCATGTTCATCAGAACATCTTCACATGCTACAGTAATTTTTGAATTATTTGTAGAGGGGAGATAAAACCAAGCCAGGTAAGCTGAAAAGAAGAATCCAGCACTGCATTTCAGTTCTGATTTTATAAAAATGTTGTTATTTTGTTTTTTCTAAAAGCAACTGTCAATTGGAATGTCAAACTTTCCTCTTTACCTTGGATATTAACCGTGATGACAATTTGGTAACTTCAACGACATGACTGATGTAACCATGAGGAATATTTCCCTCGATCATTCGAGAACAAAACCAGGTGATTATTACAATACTCATATGCATTTCCCAGATATATTTGAATTACACTAGCATGAGACAAACTTTCCATAAAAAAAAGAAAAAGAAAAAGAAAAAATTGCTAATAAAAATATATAATTATTACATGAGTGGTGAACTTAATTAACAAAAATTTTAGACTATGTTCTGAAGAAAGAGAAAAGAATAAGAAGTCCTAATGTTATACATTTTTTATGACTTAGGATATTTTTTACGTAAACTTTGCTTGATCTTAAAATCTCACTGCAAATATGAAATGGAAGGTAGTAGAAAAGAGTATTTCTTAAAAAGGGTTATAAATAAACTCACACAAATAATCTTAGCATAAATTTGATCATTATATTAAGGTGTTTTGATATATTTTCTGACTGTAATTCTGATTGTCTAATAATTATTATAAATTTTCATTAATGATTCTTTTTTGCTAGTAAGGAAACATATTATCACTTTACAGATGAGGATCTGAGACAAAAGTCATGAATCTTTTCAAAATACCTCTATGATCTTTTGATTCCAAGCTAGAAGAAGGTCGCTTCTCTTGATCAATACTCATGTTCCTTTAAAAACAAAGCTAAACTAAAGGATGAGACCCATCTACCTTAAGGTTAGACATTTAAATGTCCAGCCAGTCATCAATGTTTTTGTTATAATCAATAGAGACCTTTATACAAATATCAACTTTCCTATCTTAGGCCATTAATTAGTCCAGGACAAATTGCCTCGTGGCTCTTTCTTTTTTTCTACTGTCTCTGAGGATTGAAGTTGAGAATCTAAAGTTGATGGAGATAAATCCTACCTCTAGAGACTTACTGAAGAATCACAAAAGATGTGTGCTGTTGAGGCAAAAATGAGACCATATGTTTAACCCTTTGAGGGATTTTTGCATTTAGAGCACCCTCCATACGTGACAGAAGATTAAAAATAAGTAAGTGAAAAAGCATTAGAGAGAAATAAAGCATAAATAAGCAGAAATAAGGGGTTCAGACAGTGAGGTTATTGCAGAAAAGGCAAGTGTTCACCTACATGGGTCATTAATTAACAACTTGAATGAAAACAAATCAAAGTCATCCTTATGTGATATTCTTTCTACCATAAATATATAAAGATATGCTTACCATCATATGCTCCAAAATGGCATATTTGACTTTTTAGTTCCTCATTGTTAATGCATGGCATCAGATCATGTTGTGCCTACCCTGTGAGAGTTTAATATTTACCCTTTATAAGAGACAATAACAGGTAAGTTAGAAATGACAGACTAAATGTTTTTAAATTTTTTCTCTTATATTTTTTTTCTCTTTTTTTTTTTTTCTTTCTTTTTCTTTTTTTTTCCTGATAGTAAGCCATTAAGACTTTATACAGGCATTTTGTAAAAAAATGCCCTCATTATAGATAAAAATAACAAACAAAAAAATTTTCCTCTGGAAAATACAGTTACAATGAAATAACCCATCCTCTCTCCTCAGAAATTGAAAATAGAAAATACTATTTTTCAATATACATTAACCAATATACTATTTAGCCAAAAACAATCTAGGGCATCTAATTTGTATTCTCAGAAGACAACCTAAAAGGTCATGCTGGTTCTTCCTTCCATTAAAAAGGAGTAACTTTAGAAAAGTTTAGTGTAATTTAGGTTCTCTGGGGTTTTTGTTGTTTTTATTTACTGCTGCTGAAAGAAAAACCTTCCAACCTAACATTTGGACAAAAGAACAATCTCTTCCATTATTGATCTTGTAGGTAACCTCAACTTGTAACTGCTCACCCTGTTAAACTCACAACATAGAAAGATATTACTTATCACAGTGTAGAACTGCATTAAACTCTCTTGTTGGTTTGTTTATTTGCAGTTATTTATTTAGATTCAGAAATTATTTGGGCAGTAATTGGGCAGTAATTAACTGCAATGTAACAGAAGTAATACTGAGGAACAGAATACTGATTTGCAGTCACCAAACACGGCCAGGCAACCCCTCTGAGAGCCTGCAAAGGAGAAGAGAATAAATATATTGATCATAATAATAGTTCATTTGATTTAATAATGAATATTTTATATTTGTATGTGTGTGTGTCTGTGTGCATATATATCTGTGTGTGTGTACAGATGTACATATAGCACTCTCTGTATAAAGACTCTAGATATAGGCTCTATAGATATAGGTTCTATGCTCATGAGACCCCACCTGGAGTCCTGTGTTCAGCTCTGGAGTCCTCAACAGAGAAAGGACATGGACCTACTGGAACAGGTCCGGTGGAGGGTCATGAAGATGATAAGAGGGATGGAGCCCCTCTCCTATGAAGATAGAGTAAGAGAGNAATCTGTACTCGTGCACTCATATAGACACATACATACATAAACACACACATATATTCTTGCAGTTTACCCTGGCTCAAAAGATATATTTTAAATAAATCAGAGTCACAGAAAGGACAGGAAAATTACTCAAGGTCATTCAGTGATTCAATAGAAGTCAAAAAGGGAGCAGCAGTCCTTCAGTTGTTGACTTTGTGGTCAGCATAGCGAGATACTGTTCTCTCTTCAGCCACAGAGGTCAGGATGGCACAGTCCTGTCTGTGTGGAACATAAAGAAAAAGGACAGAATAAAGTCAGCCAAGCTGAAAACTTCTTCAGCTCCCCTTTCCGAAATTGCCAAAGCCAAAAACGGAGTCATAAAGGTTGGTGAACAGCTGTTGTGGTGAGACGTGTTGAAGGAGCTGTCAGGCAGCTAAAGGAGAGGGGGATAAAGGAAACTGTTTTCTCCTTACAGTACTCCCAAAGGTACTATAGTCAGAATAAGCAAGCAGAAAAAAAATATTAAAAATTAAAAAGAGTTACTGTAAGATCATAACTATTTTAGTTACATGTGATTGTCACCCAAAGGAGTCTTTGACCCTTGATATATTGTGTTTTATAACAGCAAATATGACTCAAGCACTACACCTTATGGCTCAGTTCATTAATTTAGAGCAACCACATATGCTTTTTTTTCAGTATTCTTATTTGGTCAACTAAAGAGATAGGGAAGTGATGCAGGGTTAGAAAGAAAGTGGTGAAGGACCAGTGAAAGTCTGTTTTGGTATGGCCTCATTCCCTCATTTTCCATTTTTTTCCCCTTAAGAAATGCTTTTGTAACAGAAGAAAAACCTTCATTGATGCCTCTTCCTGTAAGCAAAGAGTTCTGGTACATTAAATTTCAATAGCACATGAACATTACAAGCTGTATGTGAATGTTTTAATTGCATAATCTAGTGAATCTTGCAGGGGGGAAAGAAGAATCCCATCACTTCCTCTGTCACTGTGCATTTTGAAGGATGCTGTATAAATAAGAGCGTTCAGCTACATGAAAAACTGTTATGTCTTAAAGGACATTTCAGTAACAAAAAACTTACTCTTTCTTCTTGGGTCTTTCCAAATTGGATTAGCTAAGCAATGTGTAACTATTTGTGAACACTAAAAAAGTTTCTTGGAAATCCAGGGAGCAAGGGGGCAAAAGCCTTTTCTTCATTGTTATCTTACTGTCTAAGAATAAATGATTCTTCTGATTAGCAGTTGGATTATTGTTTGTATGCTTCCTCCTGAGTGCTCTTAAAAGTCTCTTTCGTTGCCATCAATCTGTTGCTTTAGTCTTGATTGCATGATCAGCCAAGAGCTTCTGAG